>OZ020531.1:40543993-41005636 GCA_963971445.1 Ornithomya chloropus
AAACCAATACTTCGCTATTTTCGGTCCGGAAGAAATTATGAGGAAATTTGCAATGGATTAGAATATTTGCACACGGACACAAAACCCCTTGCTTCCCGCATCTCTTTACCCATATACTTGCGAAATCTCGCAACATCGCCTTGAAATGGTTGAAAAATCAAAACTTTAACAAATCTTCAAATCAGCTTTGCCATGTGCGCTATCGAAGCAAAAGCATATTAAGTTCCTCCTAGCATATGTGGATTTATGGTTATATGCGCATGCAACTCATACACCACCACACTATATATAATAGAATAGACAAATAAATCATTAGTCCTTTACATTTATATATGTTATCTAAGAGCCGTCCACGTGTAATTGTAGGGACGTGCGCAAATAGGTCGACTTTACCCACTACACGTAATAATAATAACTAGAGCACAAAAGCTGTTGGCTTTTCAATCGTTTGTTTTTGTGACGCACGCGTCACAGAGTCATTTGCTCTGACTTTTTTCCGGACCAAAAATAAGCAAGAGGTTTTGTGTCCGTGTGAATATACTAATACATTGCAGATTTACTTTAAATTTTTTCCGGACCGAAAATAAGCAATATTCTAATCCATTGCAAATTTCCTCATAATTTCTTCCGGACCGAAAATAGCGAAGAATTGGTTTTTTTTTTGTTCATAGTTTTTTACGCATGTGTACTGTTGTTGCTTTTTTGAGGACCGAAAATAGCGAAGCATTGGTTTTTTTTGTTCATAGTTTTTTACGCATGTGTACTGTTGTTGCTTTTTGAGGACCGAAAATAGTAAAGAATTGGTTCTTTTTGCTCTTGGTTTTTTACGCATGTTACTTTTGTTGCTTTTTCTATGCTTATAAGCAAAGCAAAGGGAATACCATGGTTTGCACATATAAGGCAAACAAGTGTTTGTGATTGTGGCACACGACTTGGGTTGTTCTTTAAAGGGAATTCCATAGATCACAAACATTTATACGCATGTAATTTCATATATTATGAATGAATGAATATGTAATTAATAAATGAAAATAAGGCTGCTTTCTATTACGTTCTTCGACCCACTTTACCACTTTTCGACCCTTTATACATGTTTGCTTGATGTTTTGCAAAGTTTTTTTTTTCAAAAATTTTTTATTGCAGAAACGTATCAAGCGAGTCCTTAAGATTTGTATAAAATCAAAAAAAACCAGCCACATATGATAGAACACGTCAGTGGAACGAATTCGGTAAATACGATATTTGTGCCTTTTACGATAACTTTGACCGTACGATAGCGACCTACAATTTGTCTTGAGATTCTGCCGACAAGATTTTATAAGAGTGACACTCCGTCTCTGTAGTTAGAAGTCTCTGATATTATATTACTTATTTTAAATCTCAATTAACTGTTATATTTAGTAAAGTTCTAATGAATAAATAAATAAATAAATAAATAAATAAATAAATAAATAAATAAATAAATAAAAATAAATAAATAAATAAATAAATAAATAATTATATATGACGAAGTGCCTAATATGGCAATGACAAACATTTACGGATACAACTCAACTTATTTGACAAATTTTGGAAGTTGGTGGTGAAGGGAATTACATGGCCGGGTACATCAAGCAGCTACGCCGGTCCCTGGGTACCACGTCGTGGTACCGCAGATTTATGCCCTACTTTTCTCAAATCACTCAACCATTAACCTCGCTTTTGAAAAAGGGTCGGAGGCCCAACAAATAGCATTTGATAAGCGCAAATTAAAAGAAGCTCCCGTTCTAACATGCCCAGACTTTACACACACATTCAAACTTCAAACGGATGCAAGCGAAGTTGGCTGGAGTACGGTACTCACACAAGATATAGACGGCAATGAGCAGGTGATCGCTTATGCAAGCCGCCACTTAAATTATGTATAAGGAAGGTGCGCCTTTACTTGGAAGAGTACAAGTTTGTAGTCACCACTGACCACCTTTCACTTAAATGGTTGAATTCCCTGGACAACCCTTCCGGCCGCCTAGCAAGATGAGCTTTGGAGCTCCAACAGTATAACTTCACAGTTGAATACCGCAAGGGAAAAAACAATATAGTCGCTGACGCCCTCTCACCGGCTGAAGGATGGCAATTGGCCACAGTGGACGAAAATGAAAAACTTACTGTGGAAAACGCTTTTCCGTGGATTCGGAAGCGCGTCAATAAAATGCAAAACAAACCAGAAAAATATGATTACGCCGTCATAGAGGGTCAACTGTAGCGACATTTCACCACTTCATCTTCCACGGACGATGAAGTCCCGTGGAAGCTGATCCGTAGCCCGTCTGGCGAACCGATATTACTGACCTAGAATGTCAAGAGATGTCAAAAAAAACATGCAAAAGTGTGAATCGCTATAAAATTGCACAGAACTGTTGGAGAAGGCGAATGCGTGCGAACGTAATTGCCGTAGCATCCCAACACGGGACATTAGCGCACCATCGGGGGACAAAATGCGACCGTCTACTAGCACTCGGTCCCGAACTACCCCACTCAAGTCTACTAGGGAAGACGTAGCCCAACCCTTGCAGAACAGGCGTAACCAGCAGGAAAGAAAAGGGGAAGATGCGCCGGAAACCAACGACAGCCTTCACATCGTCACTTGTCGCCACACTGTCGTCAGCGTCTGGAAAAATCACCCCCACAACGCTCATCCGATCATCGAAACCACACACATCCAGAATGCCCTGTGACAACACCCCATGGTTGGCATGTGGCTGGAATACCACCGGTAGTATTGCGTCAGCTAGTGCCACAGGTGGAAAAGCTTCTTGAGCAGGTGCCAGCGGGTAAAAGATACAAACGACATTTCTTCCTCAAGGAGGGAACACTCAGAATGGCCATAGCACCTAGCGGGAAGGTTATGACCTACCAGGTCTGAGGGTCGCCACCGTATGCCAATGTCATTGTTTGGGCGTTACACAACATGTTGATTTTCTAATCGAATTTCATTTATCCTACATTGTTAAATTTTGAATTACTTTACATTCTATTTGAATTTCATTTACTCTACTATTGTTAAATTTTGAATTACCTTGCGTTATATTGGAATTTCATTTATCCTAATATTGTTAAATTTTGAATTATTTTACATTCTATTTGAATTTCATTTACCCTACTATTGTTAAATTTTGAATTACTTTGCGTTATATTTGAATATCATTTATCCTACTATTGTGAAATTTATAAGTATATTACATTCTATTTGAATTTCATTTACCCTACTATTGTTAATTTTTGAATTACCTTGCGTTGTATTGGAATTTCATTTATCCTACCATTGTTAAATTTTTTTTTCTTTCTTATTCTTTATTCTTTTTCTTTATGATTCAACAACAATTCAATTCCATTACAATAATGACCTATATATACTATATATTAAACTTATTATATTATTAATTACAGGTAGTATAAATGAATCTTTTACTTCTGAATTTCTTCTTGGTTTTCACAGTTCATCTTATGTGTACATTCAATCCTACGTATTCTATATTTATTCCTATTTCCATAGTGTATTTGTATTGTATTTGTTCGTACATTTTTATAACTTTATATAAATTGTTTGTCTTTTTATCACATTATATAATACGTGTAGTATAAATGGTTTGTTTACATATTCATTTATTGTTGTTGTGATTTTTATACCCTGCACCACCCTGTGGAAAAGGGTATATTAAGTTTGTGCGGATGTTTGTAATTCCTAAACAGCAAATCAAACCATCTTCAATTATACCGATCGATTCAGAATCAAAATCTGAATCGATTTAACCATGTCCGTCTGTCCGTCTGTCCGTCTGGATCGTGTCTGTCCATCTAAATTTGTGCGCAAGCTACAGGTCGCATTTTTTGAGATATTTTGATGAAATTTGGTACAAGCACATGTATTGGCCCAAAGGGGAACCCTATTGAAAATGGACCCGATTGAACAATTTTTAGAACCCCTCCCCATGGAGGTCCTATTATTTTTTGAGATATTTCGTTGAAATTTGTTACGATGGTATGTATTAGCTCAAAGGAGAACTCCATTGAAAGTAGACCAGATTGGACCATTTTTAGAACCCGCCCCCATATGAGGTTTTATTATTTTTGCTAGAGGTCGCATTCTTTGAGATATTTTGATGAAATTTGGTACACGCACATGTATTGGCCCAAAGGGGAACCCTATTGAAAATGGACCGGATTGAACCATTTTTAGAACCCCTCCCCATATGAGGTCCTATTATTTTTTGAGATATTTCGATGAAATTTGTTACGATGGTATGTATTGGCTCCAGGGAGAACTCCATTGAAAGTGGACCAGATTAGACTCCCCCTGATACCTCAGTCTTATTATTTTTTGTGATATTTCGTTGAAATTTGGTACAAGAATGTATATTGATCCAAAGAAGAACTCTATTGAAAATTAATAGGATAGGACCATTTTTAGATCCTCTCCCCATAAAAGACCCCCATATAATTGAGGTTTTTATACGGCAAAAAGTCATAATTCTTAATATTTTTCACAATATTTGGTGAAGAATAGATAATTGGCCTAATAATTGGTTGTGCCCAATTTGGACCAGATCGGACCATTTTAGATAGGATGATTAATGCGTTTAATAAGAAGATTTTATCTCTTCATCGAGCCAATATGGATATACAGTTCATTTTAGATGCCTACGCTTGCTGCAGCTACATTGTCAATTATATAAACAAATCCAATCGTGGCATATCACGGATTCTATGGAAGAAATTCACAAGGAAAATTATACCGTTAAGCAGAAACTGCAACACATTGGGCATAAATTTATTTCGGGTGCTGAAATTTTCGTTCAAGAAGCTGCGTATTGTTGTTTGGAAATGCACCTCTCAGAGGGAAGTCATTCAGAAATTTTGTTATGTTGTACTTTCCATGGAGAAATGAAGAAGAAGATTTGGTTCAAAATGACAACGAAGCCACTTACAATATTAATGCAGAAATAATTGATTTGAACAGAAGAAAATATGATACTTTTGAACAACGAGAGATTGAGGATGCACTTGACGAACTTCGTGAAGAAGAAACACGTGAAAACACAAATAATCAACAAAATGAAAATGCTGATTTAGACGAGGAGTATAGAGTTTTAAGAATTCCAGAAGTTAACCCGAACGTCAACATACTTAACTTGGATGCACGAGATACAAATGAAGGTTCGTCAGAAGAAACAATACGACTAATCAAACTTCCACCTTTAATATCTCAATCAGATTTGCTGGGTATGATTAAAACGTTAAACTATAAAGAGAAATTATATTTAACGCATGTTATCCATAACATAAAATGTGGGAGTGTGTTTCATGAATACGTAGGTGGAGGAGCCGGAGTTGGTAAAAGCAGGCTAATTGCAACACTTTATCAATCAATTAATTATAGATTAAATTATATACCCGGAACTGATCCGAATTTGATTAAAGTTTTGCTTTGCGCGCCAACAGGAAAAGCAGCTTTTGATATCGGTGGTGCCACCTTACATTCGATGTTTTCACTTCCAGTAAATCAATCAGCGTCGGAAATAAGGCCTTTAAATCATGATACCGTAAATTCATTGTATACAAAACTAATGAGCTTGAAACTCTTAATTATTGATGAAATATCAATGGTAGGAGCAAAAATATTTTCTCAACTAGACTCCAGGTTAAAACAAATCTTCAACAGTACAGAGCCATTTGGAGGTATTTCAGTAATAGTATTCGGAGATTTGAGGCAACTTCCACCCGTGGGAGATAATTGGATATTTTGTCCCCCTACAAATGATGCTTACAGCACTATATAAGCAAACTTCATATGGAATAGATTTAAATATTTCGAATTAGAGGAAATAATGCGTCAAAGAGAAGATGAATCTTTCGCTAGAGCATTAAATAATATGTCTAATGGTCAAATGACACCAGAAGATATACAAATAATAACGTCTAGAGAATGCAATGAATTGGAAGTCCCAACAGATGTTATTCATTTATTTTTAACTAATGGGGAGACGGATAGATTTAATGGACAGAAATTGGGAGAAATTCCTACTGAGCAATTTATTTCCAATGCGGCTGATTCGGTAAAATCAACGGGACTTACACATGATAATAAAATGCGGATATTGGAAGCCGCGAAGAATTTTAAAATATCAGAATGTCAAGGACTTCCCCAAAGTATAATTTTAAAAACAACTGCTAAGTATATGGTAACGGTAAACATAAACACAAGCGATGGATTGGTGAATGGAGCTACAGGACAGGAATGGCAATAGATTTGGATATCGAACGGAAACCGCTTACTTTATGGATAAAATTTGCCGATAAATCTGTAGGAGCTTTAACAAGATCACAAAAAAGACATGTAACAGATCCACTTTGGACAGCACTGGAGAAAGTTGTAAGGTCATTTCAATATAAAAGAAATGATCAAGTTACAATTGACAGACGACAATTTCCAGTTGTACCTGCAGAAGGTATAACAATACATAAAAGCCAAGGTGCCACATATCAATCTGTTGCTGTACATTTGAAACCGCGAATGAATAGGTCATCATTCTATGTCGCTTGCAGTAGAGTTACCCAAGCCACTGGATTATATTTGGTAGGGAAGTTTACAACTCCTAGACAATTTTTGGACACAGATGCGGTTCAGATAGAATTGAATAATCTTCGAACGGAAAAAAAATTATTAACAAACTTTGACTACTTGGATAACAACGCAAATTCTTTAAAAATTTTTTATCAAAATGTAGAAAGCTTACATGCCCATATTGATGATGTGCGACAAGATAAATTATTACTTCAATCAGAGACTTCTAACTACAGAGACGGAGTGTCACTCTTATAAAATCTTGTCGGCAGAATCTCAAGACAAATTGTAGGTCGCTATCGTACGGTCAAAGTTATCGTAAAAGGCACAAATATCGTATTTACCGAATTCGTTCCACTGACGTGTTCTATCATATGTGGCTGGTTTTTTTTGATTTTATACAAATCTTAAGGACTCGCTTGATACGTTTCTGCAATAAAAAATTTTTGAAAAAAAAAACTTTACAAAACATTAAGAAAACATGTATAAAGGATCGAAAAGTGGAAAAGTGGGACGAAGAACGTAATAGAAAGTAGCCTTATTTTCATTTATTAATTACATATTCATTCATTCATAATATATGAAATTACATGCGTATAAATATTTGTGTTCTAAGGAATTCCCTTTAAAAAACAACCCAAGTCGTGTGCCACAATCACAAACACTTGTTTGCCTTGTATGTGCAAACCATGGTATTCCCTTTGCTTTGCTTATAAGCATAGAAAAAGCAACAAAAGTAACATGCGTAAAAAACCAAGAGCAAAAAAAACCAATGCTTCGCTATTTTCGGTCCTCAAAAAGCAACAACAGTACACATGCGTAAAAAACCAAGAGCAAAAAAAACCAATTCTTCACTATTTTCGGTCCGGAAGAAATTATGAGGAAATTTGCAATGTATTAGAATATTTGCACACGGTCACAAAACCCCTTGCTTCCCGCATCTCTTTCCCCATGTACTTGCGAAATCTCGCAACATCGCCTTGAAATGGTTGAAAAATCAAAATTTTAACAAATCTTCAAATCAGCTTTGCTATGTGCGCTATCGAAACAAAAGCATATTAAGTTCCTCCTAGCATATGTGGATTTATGGTTATATGCGCATGCAACTCACACACCACCACACTATAGATAATAGAATAGACAAATAAATCATTAGTCCTTAACATTTATATATGTTATCTAAGAGCCGTCCACGTGTAATTGTAGGAACGTGAGCAAATAGATCGACTTTACCCACTACACGTAATAATAATAACTAGAGCACAAAAGCTGTTGGCTTTTCAATCGTTTGTTTTTGTGACGCACGCGTCACAGAGTCATTTGCTCTGACTTTTTTCCGGACCGAAAATAAGCAAGAGGTTTTGTGTCCGTGTGCAAATATTCTAATACATTGCAAATTTCCTCATAATTTCTTCCGGACCGAAAATAGTGAAGAATTGGTTTTTTTTGCTCTTGGTTTTTTACGCATGTGTACTGTTGTTGCTTTTTGAGGACCGAAAATAGCGAAGCATTGGTTTTTTTTGCTCTTGGTTTTTTACGCATGTTACTTTTGTTGCTTTTTCTATGCTTATAAGCAAAGCAAAGGGAATACCATGGTTTGCACATAGAAGACAAACAAGTGTTTGGATTGTGGCACACGACTTGGGTTGTTTTTTAAAGGGAATTCCATAGATCACAAACATTTATACGCATGTAATTTCATATATTATGAACGAATGAATATGTAATTAATAAATGAAAATAAGGCTGCTTTCTATTACGTTCTTCGTCCCACTTTTCCACTTTTCGACCCTTTATACATGTTTGCTTGATGTTTTGCAAAGTTTTTTTTTTTTCAAAAATTTTTTATTGCAGAAACGTATCAAGCGAGTCCTTAAGATTTGTATAAAATCAAAAAAAACCAGCCACATATGATAGAACACGTCAGTGGAACGAATTCGGTAAATACGATATTTGTGCTTTTTACGATAACTTTGAGCAGCCTTATTTTCATTTATTAATTACATATTCATTCATTCATAATATATGAAATGCAAATTTCTTCATAATTTCTTCCGGACCGAAAATAGCGAAGTATTGGTTTTTTTTTTTGTTCATAGTTTTTTACGCATGTGTACTGTTGTTGCTTTTTGAGGACCGAAAATAGTGAAGAATTGGTATTTTTTTTGTTCATAGTTTTTTACGCATGTGTACTGTTGTTGCTTTTTGAGGACCGTAAATAGTGAAGAATTGGTTTTTTTTGCTCTTGGTTTTTTACGTATGTTACTTTTGTTGCTTTTTCTATGCTTATAAGCAAAGCAAAGGGAATACCATGGTTTGCACATACAAGGCAAACAAGTGTTTGTGATTGTGGCACACGACTTGGGTTGTTTTTTAAAGGGAATTCCTTAGAACACAAATATTTATACGCATGTAATTTCATATATTATGAATGAATGAATATGTAATTAATAAATGAAAATAAGGCTACTTTCTATTACGTTCTTCGTCCCACTTTTCCACTTTTCGATCCTTTATACATGTTTTCTTAATGTTTTGTAAAGTTTTTTTTTTCAAAAATTTTTTATTGCAGAAACGTATCAAGCGAGTCCTTAAGATTTGTATAAAATCAAAAAAAACCAGCCACATATGATAGAACACGTCAGTGGAACGAATTCGGTAAATACGATACTTGTGCCTTCTACGATATGGACCTACAATTTGTCTTGAGATTCTGCCGACAAGATTTTATAAGAGTGACACTCCGTCTCTGTAGTTAGAAGTCTCTGGCAAGTATTTTATATAAAGTATTTTTTCCAATTGGGTTTTAAACTACCCTATTTATATATATGACTACGTAGCCTTAAGAAATTGGACGTTTCGAAACGATTTGAAAAATCTTTTCCCAAAATTTTGACAAGTGTTGTAATTTTATTTTGTGAAAAAAAATTTCTTTTGTAATTGTCAGTATTTTATTCATTTTCTACTCAGAAAGCATTGACGCTCCCCATTACAGAGGAGAGAGATCATTATTCTAACTATTTGAATGTTTGAAGAAAAAACGTTTAATATTGGAAGAAGATTTAATAGATTTTGTTCCTAGAAGCGAATTTAAATGCAATGACAGATAATGAGAAAAATGAGATTTGCGTTATATGCTTGGATGAGAAACGCTCACCAGTGGGCTTACAATGCGGCCATACGTTCTGTACTGCATGTCTCACTCATTATAAAACCTATCAGAAGTATGCTTGGGCCAGTCGTTGCCCCATATGTCGTACGACAATCAAAGAGAAAATACGCTCTGTGAGTATTTGTCAACAAAACAATGGAACTTATTGTCAAATATTAAATTTATACTTTTCCATTAAACAAATCATTGCAACCAGGTGAAAAGAAAAGCTGCAGATAGTGTGGATGAGAGCGCCAGAGCGCTTCGACGAAGGTTATTATCGCCACCATCCACTAGTAGTAGCACCATTACCAATGTACACCAAACCATACGACAATGGGCTGGCAATGATAGGGTTTTGGAAGAATTTCTAACCCTAGCTGTTGAAAATGACATTGAACAGGGAAATCGCTTAGACAACACAATGGATTATTTGGGTAATTTTTTCAGAGAAAGAGATACAAGTGATGATAATAACAACACTAGCAATGCTACCTCGCAGCAGCAAGAAGAAAGAAATGCAAATGAAAATCAAAATGAAAATGAAATATCTGAAAATGAGGAAGACGCTACAAATGAGTTTCATCAGGAGTCCATCTTTTATTCCGATGATGATGTCGTAGAATATGAAAATATCCATTATGTCGAAAGGGATAGCGACAGCGATAGCGAAGGAATCGACCGCGAGTATCATGTTAATAATAATTATGAAGGAAATACCATTGAAATCGACTCATCGCATAGCAACGATAGTAATAATAGAGATGACGCTTCAACAGTCAATGTTGAAAACACAAGTGTTTTGGTGATAAATGAAGATACTGAAGATGAATTGAATAATTCGACTACGGAACAATATATTGATTTGACTAATGTCGTTATTTCATCATATGAACAGCGAGAGCAGCAGCCGCAAGAACAACAACAACAACAGGAAGATCAATATGATGTTGCATCTGAAACGTATGTAATAATGACATCGCCTATAATGATACGCGATGTCATTAATATTGATTGAGTGGTTGATTAACAAAAAACTAAAAGGCGCATCCACAGACGAAAGAATATAAAACAAAAAAAAATAAACTAACAAATGAAATATTTTTGATCAAGCCTCTGTCAAAAGTATATCCATACGTAACAACTGATGTGTGATATTTTTTCTGTTCAATTTTTATAGAATTTTTATATATGTTCATACACATATACATATAATTCACAACCTCATAAATGGTCAAAAATCATTTGAATATTCCTTAACAAATATTTCATTATTCTATTTATGTTTTTCATTACTTCTTAGAGTGTTTTATGACCGATAAAAATCTTCATTTAATGTAGATTGAAATATTATAGGTATAGGTTTTGATTCGGAGTGCAGCGCGGTATTCTTAAGACTTGAGTTGAACATGCGATGTTATTTTTGACAAAGGCCGGCTATTTAATACCCTACATCAATTACCTTAATTACATCAGTAAGTACGACACATTCTCATATAAATCGTAACAATTAAAAAATTTGCTGCAATATTGTGAAGTGCATGAAGTGTAAATTTTTTTCCATAATGTACAGAACATTTTATTCAGAACTCTCAAAAGTAAAAATTATTTTATAGAAATTCTCAGATATATCTGTTTTGATAAAAAGCATGACCAGAAATTATTTTATAGAAACTTATCCGATTAATATGCTCTTCTTTATCTGGACGCAAACATGAGTCCGAATACCATCTTACAGTAAGTCGTCCGTGTAGTCCATTCTATACCAAGCCAAGTAATTTGTCTAATTTTTTTCATATACGAACCAATTTAATTGATTCACTTGGATTCCCAGAGACGCGTTAGAAACAAAATTATTAATTAGAATGAAAGCTTGATTCATTCCTTAATTTAGAGCAGACCAAGCCTTTGCACCCACCGTCAGTTATAATGATCGATTCAGAAACAAAATCTGAACTGATTTATTCATGTCCGTCTATACGTCTGTCCATGTAAATTTGTGCGTCCATGTAAATCTGTCTGTCCATGTAAATTTATGCGCAAGCTTCAGTTTGCTTTTTTAAGATATTTCAATGAAATGAAATGGACATGTATTGGGCCAAATAGGAACACTATTGAAAATGGATAGGATTAAACCATTTTTAGAACCTCTTCTCATAAAAGATCCTGTTATAATATAATTATATTAATAATAATAATAAAATTAATATTAATAATAATATAAATATATTAATTAATATTTGAATTGTGAATTTGAATTGTATTATTTTTATAATTTTTATACCCTCCACCTCAGTGATGAGGGTATACTAAGTTTGTTCTTCCGTTTGCAACACCCAGAAGGAGGCGTCAGAGACCCTTGATCAGCGTCAAAAACTCAATCGATTTAGATATTTATGTCCGTATGTCCGTGTTTCTGTCTGTTATTGGCAATCTCACGGGCGTAAATTTTGAGATATTGAACTGAAATTTTGTGCACTTTTAGTTTATGCACGCAGATCGCTATTTAAAATGGGCAAAATCGGTTAAGAGCCACGCCCACAATCGACAAAAAACTATATTTCTGCCACAAAAATTGAGCTATTAACTTGAAATTTGGCATGTACTTCTTCTGTACTGTAGCTTCATCGGTATCCCAAAAACGGGCGTATTTGAAATACAGACACGCCCACAATTAATAAAAATCTTTATATCTGCCACAAAAGTTGACCTAGGAACTTGGTAGGCGTATACATAGTTATTTCATCTATCGATGTGCCAAAAATGGGCGCGGTCGGATAACAGGCACGCCCACAATTAAAAAAAAACCTTATTTAACGTAAAAGTAGACTTGCATCCTGATACGTAATAAGTACACTATTAGAAGGTGCAATATATACATATATATTTGCCACGCCCTTTCTTGTAGAGGTGGAGGGTATTTAAGATTTGGTCTAAGCCAAATTTAGTTTTCTTACTTGTTCTTTATATATATATGTTATGGGTAAAATTTTGTATCAAAAATAGTTTTCGTAAAAATATGGGCATGTCCGTTATGT
The DNA here is from genome assembly GCA_963971445.1 of Ornithomya chloropus. NCBI lineage: Eukaryota > Metazoa > Arthropoda > Insecta > Diptera > Hippoboscidae > Ornithomya > Ornithomya chloropus. The sequence continues at coordinate 40,556,784 of OZ020531.1, forward strand.
GTGCCCATTTTTGGCATATCGATAAGAGACGTGAATGTTCATTTGTGGTGCACAATTTTGACTTCACAGTTCAATTTTTGTGTCCAAAGATAGATTATTATGGGCGTGGCTCTTTGCCCATCTTAAATAAAGATCATATATAACTTAAAGGGTCCGCATAAAATTTCAGTTTAGTATTTCAAAAATACGAAAAATGTATGGATAAGATTTAGATAGATTAAGAGATCTTTTAGAGGCGCAAGCGACATTTTTGTAATAAATTTCACCAAACCATATGAAAATTGCGACAAGAGAAACATAGACGGAGAGGCGAACATAGTTAAATCAATGTATCGATATAATTAAGAAAGGAAAATGCTTCATGCTTTTTCACAAGAATATGACGCTTTGTAGGGTCCTTATTAAAATTACTTAAGGAATGAAAAGAATCATTTTTTTTTTTTGCAAAAACTCAAGTAGAGTTCCAAAAAAATATGTATTTATGTAGTAACGTTTTTGCAGTTAAGGGTATAACAGCTTATAATAAATTATAAATATATAGAAAATACAACAAGTAACACAAACATACAAACCAGTGGATACTTATTATGTCATCCCGTATAAATAAGAGTTTCAAACGTCTTTACTTGGAATATATTATATAACAAATCATATTACAGACACCGAAACCAAAACAGGAAATGGTGGCAACAAGCACTAAAAGACAGAAAATAGCCAGAAAATAGAAAAAAAACAGCAAAAAAATTATAATGCAATACGTACTCTACAAAGTAAGCGGCTGTGCACAGGTGCACGATGCTTAAAAAAATATATTTACAACTTTTTTAATATATAGAAATATATATAAATACAGATTTCAGGAAGAAAACTGCTAATAGAAAAATGCGTTATTTGTAGTAGAAGTAAAAAATAAAAATAAATATAAAAATAACGACTAGAGCTGCAAGTGAATATAACAAAAAAAAAGAAAAAAAAAAAAAAGAAAAACTTGTACGTAGGGTATCTACATTTTTGTTTTTATGTCAAAAAACTAATTCAATTTTTTTCTAGACATTTTTCTGAAAAGATTGTCAATCAGTTTTTTATGTTTATAATAAAGATAATAATTAAAAAATCTTTTAATAAAAATAAATTTTTGTTATAATAAAAATATAAAAACAACAGTGCACATCATTTAATATAAAAACAACGGTGCTCTTCATTTGGCGATCCTGCGACCGGGCTTGACAACACCAATAGTACGACACACTATTATTGGACTTCGCACATCAACACTAAGAGGTGCAGACACTCCCGAGACTTACCGTTTGCTTTATGGAAAATTGATTCAGGTAAAACGTCAAGGCACTTTACCGCTGTCATCTTCCAATACGAATAACAACATATGGCAACAACAAACGCAGCGTCCTTTAAATCAATCCATTAATCCAATACGTCAAGTAAATGCAACACAGCATTTCAACTTATCGTCACCAACAAATATGCAACAATAACAACAAAAACAACAATAACAGCGACAATTGCAGCAATAATAACAACAACAACAATTATAAATCAAGAACGGGTTAACCAACGGAGGAATGTCCATTAATAAGAATTGATAAGAAGAATATACATATGTAAGTTTACATACATAAAAAAATATATGTCATAATAAGTGTATTGACATATATATATATAAAAAAAAGGATATCTTTCTTTCATAAGAAAAATCAAAGAGGACATATAATTTTTCATTGAAAAATAAAAAAAAAACAAATATCAAAATTTTTAAGAAAATTTCATTAAAAACAAATAATAAAAACAGGCATAGTGCAAAAAAAAAAAAGAGAAACTTCAAAATTTTTTATCATTGTAAATTCTCTCTCCGAGATAAAAATGGCATTACAACATACACCTCCACATACTTCAACAAATAGAACTTTCACCAATAACAGCATAATAGATCTCATGTTAGAAAACATGACACAAGAACTTACACAACCTAACACTCATATTAATATAAATAACAATAATAACATTAATGATGCACACTGATTTTCCTGACGCTTGGTTCATACAAGCCGAAGGACAATTTAATTATAAAGGCATTACACAAGACACAACTAAGTACGAATATGTACTTACTTCTCTACCGCAAGAAATAATTAAGACTGTTCTTGATTTTATCCGAGACCCTCCGGCAACAGATAAATATTCTTCTTTTAAAAAAATTCGCATTGAAAGGCACTCCCTTAGCGAGAATTCTCGATTAGATAAAGTTTTGTCCGAATCAGATATGGGAGATCGCAAATCATCCGAGTTTTACCGACATCTCTTAATCCTTTCTGGATAAAATTTTAGTCCTGATGTGCTTAAACGTCTATTACCTAAGAGTTTAACCGTTGCTCTTACTGGCTCAAACATTACAAATATAAATGAGTTAGTGAAATTAGCTAATAATATTTGGGAAGTGAGTAATCAGCCAGAAGTACATACCATTAATTCTTACTCCAATGACACAAATAATTTGGCAATTCAGTCATTACTTAAGACTCAAACGTTACTTTGTGAGAATATCAACAAATTAACGCTTGAAGTAACGAGTCTTAAGTCACAGATGAATCAGCGCAAGTCTAGACCTTTTTCTCGATTTAGATCACGCTCACGTAGCAGATCTAATTTACGAAATAATGGTCTTTGTTGGTATCACCACAGATACCAAAACAAAGCCCAAAAAATGTATTCAACCCTGTAATTTCAAGAATTTGTCAACAAACTAAATAAGTCCATTGTTGCGGCGACTAACAATGGAAGTTTTGAATGTTCATCACGTCACCTATTTATATTTGATAAGGACAACGGTCTAAAATTTTTGATTGATCGTGGTGCAGAAATATCCGTTTTACCTGCTTCCAAATTTCCGCACCATAAACGTTCGTCCGACATAACATTAACTGCTGCTAACGGCTCACCTATACCAACGTACGGCAAGAAACTATTAAATGTTAATTTGAATCTTCGCCGTGAATTTCCTTTTATTTTTCTAATTGCCGACATTTCAAGGCCGATTATAGGTGCTGACTTCCTCAGCAAATATGGACTACTAAATGACGTTAAACGCAAGCGATTAGTAGATCCTTTAACCAATTTATCCGTTGATGCCATTATGGCTTATTGTAAAATAAAGTTACCCAAATTATTCCTCATAAAAAATAAATATTTCGAAATATTAAAAAAATATCCAAGTTTGACCTCTGAACCAGATTACACCAAACCGGTCAAACACAATACTGAACACAGACTGGTAACTGAAGGAGTCCTTCCGTTCTCAAAACCAAGACCACTTGATCCTATCAAATATAAAGTCACCAAGACAGAATTCGATTTTTTAGTCAAATCAGGTATTTGTAGGCCATCCAATTCTTCTGTGGCTTCACCTCTTCACTTAGTAGCCAAAAAAAATCCTAATGAATGGTGAATGAATGTGGTGATTTTAGACGCTTAAATTGTGTCACTATTCCTGATCACTATCCGTTGCCACACATTCATGATTTTAGTATAAATCTTCGGAACAAATCTATATTTTCCAAATTAGATTTAGTAAAAGCTTACCACCATATCCCTATGGTTGAAGCCGACATATACAAAACAGCCATTACAACTCCATTTGGTTTGTTAGAATGCCATTTGGGTTAAGGAGGGTTAAGGAATTCGGCACAAACTTTTCAAAGGTTTGTGAATGAAGTATTTAGTAGTTTAGATTTTATTTTTGTATACATTGACGATGTTTTAATTGCAAGTGAATCGGAATCTGAACATTTAAAACATTTAAAAATCGTTTTTGATAGACTTGAGGAATATGGTTTAAATATTAAACCATCTAAATGTACTTTCGGCACTACATCTATTGACTTTTTAGGACACAATATTTCAAGAGATGGCATTCGACCTTCTAAAGACAAAGTATCTGCCATAAAAGACTTTGAGCGTCCTAAGTCCGTCAAGCAAGCTCAACAATTTGTTGGAATGATCAATTATTATCATCGATACGTTCTAAAATTGGAGTTGACATGTCCGATACATTCTATAATTAATAAGGCTCTTAAAACTAACGGCAAAACTTTAATTTGGGATGATGAATCCATCAAATCATTTGAGCGTATTAAAGACAATTTTGCTTCAAAGGTTCTGTTGAATCATTTCAATAGTGAAGCAAAATCATCTTTAACCGTAGGCGCTTCAAACATTGCAATTGGTGGAGTTCTCCAACAGTGCTCAAATGGTTCGACAGAACCATTAGCATTCTTTTCAAAAAAGCTTTTTCCGTCTGAAATTAAATATAGTACGTTCGATCGAGAACTTTTAGCTATTTATTTATGTATCAAACATTTTAAATACATACCCGAAGGAAGACAGTTTACAGTCTTTACGGATCATAAACCATTAACAATGGCATGAAATTCTAAAACAGAGAGAAGCCCAAGGCAAACTCGACATCTAGAATATATCTCTCAATTTACCAATGACATACGGTACATACGAGGAGACGCAAACATTGTGGCAGACACGTTTTCTAGAGCTTTTGAAATTGACGTACTACACTGTATTGATTTAAATATGAAAGTTCTTTATAAGGAACAAGAAAATGACGCCGAATTAAAAAATTCCCTTCTCAAGTCGAACAGCAATTTAAAACTTTACAAAATTCCTGTATTTAATTTTGAAATTGTTTGCGAAATATCAGGGGCATATCCTCCCAGTCTGAGGAAAATTATATTTGAAAAAATACATGGTATATCACACCCTGGTACAAAAGCTACAAGGAGACTCATTAGCACAAGATATTTTTGGCGTGGTATGAGTAAAGAACTCAATACCTGGTCCAGTCAATGTTTACAATGCCAAAAATCTAAAATGAACCGTTATACTAAAACACCTGTTTCTCCAATTCCTGTACCCAAGGGCAGATTTGAACACATCCATTTAGATTTGGTAGGCCCTTTACCTTCTTCCAAAGGTCACCGCTACCTTTTAACTATCATTGATAGATTTACTAGATGGCCCGAAGTTTATCCATTAAGGGATATTAATTCAAATACTATAAGTCAAACATTTTTCAAAAATTATATCCCTCGCTTCGGTGTTCCATTAGAGGTAACTAGCGATCAGGGTACACAGTTTACGTCGGTGTTATTCTCTGAGTTGTCCAGATTTCTTGGTTGCCATAGGATTGAGCGTTTCCATAAACAACTTAAGGTCTCCCTCACGGCTAAAAATGATCCAAACAAATGGTTTGATGAATTACCCATTGTGCTCCTTGGCTTGAGATCAACTCATAAAGAAGATATTTCGGCCACTCCTGCTGAAATGGTTTATGGACAGAATTTACGTCTGCCAGCTGAGCTCTTAATTCAAGGATCTAGTGCCATTTGCTCAGAGGTTTTGGATAATCTCAAAGAACATTTTAAAAATGTCCGATCGTCCATCAGTCATCATAATAATCCTAGTACTGGGATATTTATTCCGAAGCAATTGAAAGATTGCAAGTTCGTCTTTGTCCGTTGCATAAATAAAAGAAATCTTCAATAACCTTTCGACGGTCCATTTCAAGAAAAAGAGCCCAAATTTTTCAAAATCCTGATTGGTGGTATAATGAAAACAATTTCTATTGATGGACTTAAACCAGCCATTATTGAAACACCTATCACCAACACAAACATCACCACTAAAACTAACAAGAAACGTGTAACATTTAATTTATTAGGCTTAAATCTCTCGGAGGGGAGTGATGTAGGGTATCAACATTTTTGATTTTTATGTCAAAAAACTAATTCAATTTTTTCTAGACATTTTTCTAAAAAGATTGTCAATCAGTTTTTTATGTTTTTAATAAAGATAATAATTAAAAAATGTTTTAATAAAAATAAATAAATTGTTATAATAAAAATATAAAAACAACAGTGCACCTCATTTAATATAAAAATAACGGTGCTCTTCATTGTATTATACACTTTTCGAAACTACACAAGGAAGAGACAGAAGATGAAGACGAAGACTACCACAAGGGAAATGTTCTGCAATGTTACCAATTTACAAAAGAAGTAGAGATGCTGTCTTCTTGAAGTCTAAAAAGAATGCCGACTCTGAACATCCACGTGTAAGACATAAGAATCTAAAAATTTTATAATTATAAGGAAAATTTGCATTGTTTGCTGGTTGCAAGGTAAGGTGATGTTCATTTGAGCAGTTATGCATGCAAGCTTCAAGGTCTACCTTGGGATTGAACGTTTACCCATTATGTGTGATGCATTCTACGCATAATCTATTCATCCCTTTAAGCATTTTACTGCTACTTCCCTCTGAACTATTCATGTCTCTGGTTTTTCGGCGTGTGTCTGGTTTGATTATGTCTATTTTCTTAAAAATCTATTCCAGTTATGTTGCTACTTTTCTCCCACCTCCCTTACTGTTTTTCTTCTGCTTGCTAATGCTAATGTTGGTTTGATATTCCTTCTACCATGTAGCCTGCAATGAACATTAGTTCATGCTCGCTGTTGTTGGGTGAACCTTTTGTTATATTTTTGTGTACCAAAAGGCATTTAACCTAGATAGAGCAAGCAGCCTCTTATTTGCCGATATACTGGATACGCTTTAGTTTACATTTTTTATTATAAGCCCATCACTCTCTCTTTACACTATATAAGCATATAATATGTGCCATTTGAGAGGCATATGAAAGGAAAAATCTTTAAAACCGAGCGAGCAAAAGGTTATATATGATTATCTTGTTTTGCACTGAATTTTTCATATGTAGTGAGAATATTCATCATAGAGCTGTGGCTTCCACCTGCTTATGTAACATATATAGTTATTTAAATGTACGAGTAAGTATATATATGCGGGTACAGAGATTTTTTGTTAGACAGATTTTGTTATTTTGTTTTGTTTTATTTTTTTTGTTTTTTTTATTTACAATATATTGTTTGTGATTTTATAAAGTGTTGTAGTTGTTTCTTGTTGTTGTTAATATTGTTGGTTGTCTGCATTGTAAACGAAATATTTCTTATCGTTTCTGTTATCCGACCGCGCCCATTTTTGGCACGTCAGTCAATGGGATAACTATGTATACGCGTACCAAATTTACAGTTCCTAGATCAACTTTTGTGGCAGATATAAAGATTTTTATTAATTTTGGGCGTGTCTGTAATCCGAGTACGCCAATTTTTGGCATATCGATGAAGATAATATTCATAGATATACATACCAAATTTCAAGTTTGTAGCTCATATTTTGTGGTAGATAAATAGATTTTTGTCGATTGTGGGCGTGGCTCTTGACCGATTTTTCCCATCTTAAACATCGATCTGCGTGCAAAGACTAAAAGTGCCTGTACAAAATTTCAGCTCAATATCTCAAAATTTACGCCCGTGAGAGTGCTAACAACAGACAGACACACGGACACACGGACAAACATGTCTAAATCGACTCAGTTTTTGACGCTGATCAAGAATATATATACTTTGTAGGGTCTCTGACGCCTCCTTATGGATGTTTCAAACGGAAGAACAAACTTAGTATACCATCATCACTGAAGTGGAGGGTATAATTAATTTTGTTATCGATCCTAGTACAAGTGAAAGTCAATATAGTCTCCCTGTGTCTTATAGACAACTGTACCTCATTTATGTATAATATATGCATGTGGTTTAAATACTAAAAAAAAAAACCTTATTACATTTAGCTCTTAAGAAATTGAAATTGTGTGTGAAAAACAAACATTTTAAAGTAAAACTTCCACTATTTGTATGACCTCCAAGATTAAAATAAGGCAACAAAATAGTATATATTTATGGAAATGTAAACGACGCAATTTTTACTCGACATTCATTTTTCGCATCATTACAACAATTCAAGTTTTGCATTGTAGTGTTACGAAAAGATCGTTATGTGAAAAAAAATCCACAAATCTTTATATAAATTTTTTCAAAGAATTTTTAATTCCCTTTACTATAAGGCTTAATTGTACTAACTTTGTTTGAAATCGAACGATTTTTATTTTTACCAAAAGCTATAAGCGAAATGAAAATTGTAAGATTACGAAAATTTTTTTATTTCAAAGTTTTAATGTCAATCTACATATAGCTATTTTTCAGACAAATTCAATCAAGCGAGTTTAAGAATTATGAGGTCACTGCGACAGCTCCTATGATAATTTCAAACTATAGTGAAAAACGGATATTTAATCAATTGTTGAGAAATGTGGGTAATTTCATTCATTCATCAATGAATTTGTATTTACATCGCATTACAAAGGAAATATTTCATATTCATTTCAATTTAAATGTAAAAATGTAAGCTATACCACGAGGTAATAATCTTATTTCAATCTTTATGAAATTACTTTTAAAAGTTCAAAATAAATTTAAGCCTTAGATTAGCGGGAATATTTATTGCAATCATTGCCGTGATCTGATAATTTATTCGTTAAAACAAAAACACTATCATAAAGAAAATATAAGGCACACACACACTTGCATTTACGCTTACGAACTTAAGAGATGGAGGTTTTACACATTTGGCCATACCAAGTGCGGCCTTTTCGTGTGCGTATAAGTTAACACCATCTAAGTTGATACTTCAGAACAATACTGAAACTGTCCGTTCATATAGTCATAATTGCTAATGCAGCAAAACTCACTCAATTGTTTACTTATTTTTTATTGCTCTCCGCTCACTCAGTCATAATTACCCACTTATTCATTTATTTATTTTTATTTCCCTTTATTCACTCAGCCATAGTTGCAAACGCAGCAAAACGCATTTCTTTAAAAGCATTGCTGTTCGTTCACGCAATCACAATCGCTAGCACCCATTTCTTTGAAGTGTTAGGAAAAGCAAACTCAGCAAACCATAAATCAATTACAGAACGTAGCTTGGCGGGTATTGCTGACAATCATATTACACTTACGCATGCTTATAGAATAATATAAATAGCTGTAAGTTAACTTTAAGATTCAGTCCACTTTTGTACTCAATAAAATAAAGGCGCTTTTCAGCGCAAAATTATTTTTTAAAAAACAAAATTAATATAAATTTGTTTAATTGGCGCCCAACGTGGGGACCGTGCATATAACAAAACAATAAAATTCTTTTCAAATAATAAATTTGTTATAAATAAAACACTTTTGTTTGAAACGCACACGTTTGTGCTAAAAGTGCGGGCTCGAACCACAAAAAAGGACGACACATTTTTGTTACGTCCAAACTCGTGATTTAAACACGTGTCCGACCGGATCCTCAGTCCTGGCGTCCGGCGCGACTTTTGCGTTTAAAAACCAAACTTAATAATAATAAATAAGTCGAAATAATAATAATCAAGTCGAGATAAATAAAACAAGAAAAAAAGAACTGTCAAGGAGAAATAAAATCGAAAACTCTTAATCATTTTTTTTTTTGTAAAAAAAAAAAATAAATAAAAAAAGGAAAAAATATATATATACAAATACAACAAGCAGAAAATCAACAATTGGAACCGGAAAAACAATCGCAAGCGCAAACACAATTGCAAGCGCAATTATTTTACTACAAGCAGAAGAATATATCAAAATCAAAAAGGGCGACATCAGCAGCACCAGCAACAGCAGCATCAACGACATCATGTTTTTTCTACTCCTGTAAGTAATGTCAATATAGAATTAAGTAAAATTTTTTTTTTGTTTTGTAAAAATAAAAAAGGAAATAGTTAGGAGAATTGTAAAGTTAAAGAATTGTAAAACTAAAGTAAAAGTTAAAGTTATTTTTCGAATATATTAGACTGGGCAAGAGAAACATAATTACAAATGTACTAATCCTTTCCTACTTCTTATCCAACTCTTATCCTAGTTACAAAAATTAAAAACAAAAAACAAAATGTCCTAACAACTTGATCAAACCTCCTGTGTTGGCCAACCCCCCACAGGAAATACAAAACTCAAATCCTCCAAATTCTTTAGTCTCCAATACCAGAACAGACGTGACAAATTATGTTAGGCAAATAGTGGATGTAGCACTGAGGGAACAGTTAAATCTACTCAATTTATTGGCTGATCAGGAAAATCAGAGTTTGTGTGATCAGGAGATTTTAACGGGAGAAGTAAACGACTTAGAAAGAATACCGGACATAGTCAAGAGTATCAGGGAATTTTCGGGAACCAATAACGAATTTTCCTCATGGAGGAAAAGCGTAGAGAGAGTTCTAAAGATGTATGAACCAATTGTTGGGTCGTCAAAGTATTTTGGAATCCTCAGCGTGATTAGAAACAAGATAGTGGGAAATGCAGACGCAATCTTGGAATCGTATAATACTCCGCTAAAGTGGAAAGCCATGATGGAGGTTTTGACGAACCATTTCGCTGACAAAAGGGACATAGACCCTGGAGTATCAAATGATGAGTTTGATGCAGGGAGGGTTAACAGTAAATGACTTTTATAAAAAGATATATTCGCATCTTTCGCTTATACTGAATAGACTATCCAGTATGAATTTACCACAAGAAGCTCTAATGGCATTAACAAAAACATATAGGGATAAGGCTTTAGACACGTTTGTCCGTGGTTTACGAGGAGACCTCCCTGGGAATGAAAGAACCAGTAGATCTTCCCCAGGCACTGCAATTGTGCAATAAATTAGAAAATCAAGTTTATAGAACAAATCACGCTCGCGAATACGGTGGAGGTAAAATGAATCATACCTTGACACAAAAAGGACCAAACACATATCCCAGAGCATCACTTGCTCCTCAAAGGCACCCTCAACCACAATTTCGTGATTAAATGTTTCCACTAATGTATAGAAATGAGCAATACTACAAGGCACCCTTACCACAGGTTAAACCAAACTTTTCCTATCATAGCACTAAACCAAATATACCACCACCAAGACCCTTTCAACCTAAACCACAACCAAAGCCAGACCCAATGGAGGTTGACCAGTCCATACGGACACAAAGAATAAATTACATAAATAGACCAGCAAATAGTGATAGATTTAACGGACGTAAACCACCGCCAGCTTCTTTGGTGGTTCAACCTGATAAGAGACAGAGAAATTTTCACATAGAACCAATTAATTGCAGCGAGGAAGATTATCAGAAACAAATAGAGAGGTATGACACAACGCAGAAACAGCCACTAGCCGATTACATGGGCGTCTGGGAAACAGGCAAAGAAGGAACGGACGAGTTCGTGGACGTCCATTTTTTAGAGTAAGGAACTCCTCATTGCCATATTTGGAATCCAAGTTAAGTAGTGGGGAGATAATTAGAATACTAGTAGATACAGTCTCAAATAAAAATTATATTCAACCACATTTAGTAAAGAAATCAATCCCTAATGAAATACCATTCTGCGCTAATTCTATTGGTGGCGAAGTAAAAATTACCCACCCTACATTGCTTAATCTTTTTGGTTTAAACGATGTCGAATTGATGTTTTTTATTCTACCAACACTAAAATCATTCGATGCCATATTAGGTAACGACAGTTTAAGGGAGCTATCCGCTGTTATTTACCTTGGAGAAGTTTGTATGACAGTAAAAGATAAAATGAAGGTTAGAATTAAACAATTACGGTCCGAAGACTTTAATAGTACAATCAAAACACAATTTAACCATATGACTTCAACTCAAAGACAGTTTATGTCCGCTCTGACGAACTCATTTGGCAACTTGTTTGCCGAACCTGACGAAAGATTGTCCTACAGCACAAAGGTAATAGCCGACATATGTACAAATACAGACGCTCCGATACACTCTAGAGCTTATCCATATCCGATGTCCTTGAAGAGTGAGGTAGAAAGACAAATTGAGATTCTGTTGAGGGATGGTGTGATCAAGATCACTGTGAAGGTTAAAGCGAAGCTTTAATCTTACTTTTTATTTTATTGACAACTTTTTAACGATTCAAGCACACGACAGTCATACAGAATATATATATGTGTGTATGTAAGTTAGAGATGACAAAGTAATACTAAAAAGAGAGTAACACAGGGTTGATGTTGAGGGAAGGTTACACCTTCTCATCCCCTTTCTTCAAGCGTACTGCAATCTTACAGGGGCAGTTCGAGTCCTTTGTGATCTTCTTAAAGGTTGATTAATAACGGTAGCATTGCCAGCATCACTATGCAGTTGAACGGGTTGATTAATAACCTGCTGCTGATTAGTAACCTGTTGCCTTTCAGCTACAACGTTTGGTGTATTGTAAACTGTGGCCTCCGTAGAGCGTATGTTGATGCTGTTCCGTCGTGATAACGTACCTTCATCATTCTTGATAATATAAGAACGGTCATGGACCTGACTTTGAACTGTTGCAGGCTTCCACGGTTCATGTACGTTGGTTCTGCTTAACACCTGTTGACCTTTATGGTAAAGAGTTGGTTCAATTGCGCCTCTATCTGCGTAAGTTTTTTGTTTTTCTCTTTCAAATGCCAAATGACGGGTGATTTCTTCCGTTTGTGTGGTTATCAATTGTTGTTTGTTTATTGGTAATACACCACGAATATCATGACCATATAGTCTCTGTGCTGGGGAACCCAAATTACCTCTCGGAGTATTCATGTAGTTTAACAACCCTAAATAAACGTCACTTCCATCGTATGTGGACTTTTTAAGCATATTTTTGGCTATTTGTACAGCTCTTTCAGCTAATCCGTTACCACTTGGATGATATGGTGAACTTGTTGTGTGGTTAAAGTTCCATTTAGAGGCAAATTCTCTAAACTCGGCGCTGGAAAATTGAGGGCCATTATCACTTTCAAGACACAAGGGTGTTCCAAATGAGGAAAAAATATCTTTGAGGAACGTTATGACAGATGTAGTATTTAAATGGTTTAATTTCCTGAACTTGAGGAAGCCCGAAAAACTGTCTATAAATACTACATAATCATCAGATTGAAAATGAAAAATATCTGTAGCTGCAATATCGAAACCATGATTTGGTATTACTTTATTACCAATGATAACCTTATTGTTGCTTCGTTGGTAGACTTGGCAAGCTGCACATTTTTTGACAAAGTTAAATATGTCACGGGCCATATTGGGCCAATAAACTATATGTCTGGCCATATTAGTACATTTAGCATAACTGAAGTGTCCAGTGTGGATACTTTTCAACATTTCTGGCCGCATTTTTGTTGGTATAAATGCTCTGCCTGATTTAAGAAGTATACCATCATTATCAATTGATAATTCGTTTCTATAGCTCCAGTATTCTTTAAGGTTTTGTGGAATCTTTTCTTTGTTTGATGGCCAACCATTTTGAACATAATACATAAGTTGTTTGCAGATAGGATCATTTTTTATATTTTGGCTTAGTTTATTTCGTTGTGTTTCGGAAATGGCAAGAACTGTTTGTATTTGTAAATTACATTCTTTTTCTTGCTTTTCATTGCGTGATGGAACACAATCACGACTTAGTGGATCAGCAAGCATTTGTTGCAGACCTGGTATATAAACAATTTTAGGATTATAGGTGAGAAGACTTAATCTGATTTTTTGTAACCGTGCGGGTGTAGCATGTATGGGTTTTGCAAAAATTGATTCGAGCGGTTTATGGTCGGTTTCTATTATTATGTCTTTTCCCCATATATATTCGTGAAATCTTTCACAGCCGAATTTAATAGCCAATGCTTCTTTTTCTAATTGTGAGTACCTTACTTGTGTGTCAGTTAGCGATTTAGAAGCATAAGCAACTGGTTGATTTTGTTGAAGCAAAACGGCACCTAATGCGTACGAACTTGCATCCACTTGCAATTTCACATCTTCATTTACATTGTACAGTTTTAATACTGGAGGCGTTGATATTTCTTTAATAATTTTATCGAAAGCTTGTTGTTGATTTGTATCCCAGTAAAAGCTGGTTGATTTGGAAAGCAATTCTCTTAATGGTGCTGTAAGCAAAGAAAAATTCTTAATGAATTTGCTCAAATATGTAAATTTTCCCAAAAGCCTCTGCAGTTGCTTCTTATTGTTTGGAGGTTTGAGCCTCTTTAATGCTTCAACTTTATCAGGGTCTACTGTTAAGCCGTTAGCGCTAAGTACATGTCCAAGAAATTTTACAGATTTTTGTTCAAATAAACATTTGCTTTTGTTAAGCTTAAGACCGTTTTCCTTTAGGATCTGTAATACCTTATTTGTGGTAGAGCGTAACTCCTCAACAGTTTTACCATGAATAAGTATATCGTCCATAGCAATATTAACGTTCTTTTGGTTCGAGAACAGTTTAGTCATAACAGCTTGGAACACTTCAGGGGCTGCACTAATTCCGAATGGTAACCTTTTACAGGAAAATCTACCCCACGGAGTACTAAACGTTAAAATTTTTTGAGTCCGTTTTGTTACAGGAATTTGCCAAAATCCTTTGACACAATCTAGTACGGTAAAATATTTGGCACCTTGAAGGTTTGCTGCTATCTCATCCAATGTACTCATCGGATAATGCCGACGTTGAATATTTTTGTTGACGCTTGTCGGATCGATACATATTCTTATTTTATTATTTTTCCTTACGATAACCATTGGTGAGACGGCTGGTGTCGGTTCTGATGTTGGTTCGATAACACCTAATTCTACCATACGATTCAATTCGTCACGCACTTCTTGCTTAATTTTATAAGGTACTCGCCTGGCTGCACTTATGTCAAATTTAGGATTATCGACTAAATCTATATCGTACTCGAAATTTTTTATACAGCCTAGACCTTCAAATAAAGATTGGTCCAAATCGATCGTGTTAATTCTTTGTATTAAATGTAATGCTTCACATGTGGTAGCGCCAAGTATAGGATTCACATTAGAATCAACAATTTTAAAATTAATATTTGCATCTTGTGTAGACGTTTTGCATTTTAATGTGGTTTCACCGATCACTTTTAATTTATAATTGCCAAATGCAATCAAATGTTTTACATAGCATGGACGAATTGAAGCTTTTACAGAATTTGCGATTCTTTTGGGCAACACATTGCATTGTGCGCCTGTATCTAATTTTATGATGAATTTTTGATTATTTATTTCGACCATTTCATTAAATTTGTCTGTATTTGGTGACTTATGTTGACCAATGCTGCCAATAAAAACTTCATCACCCATAAGTACAGGGGTGTTATCATACACAGCAGCGACCTGTTTGTTTCGATTTTTGTTGCCTTTGTTTTTAGTGGGTCCTGTTTTAGTATTTTTGCACATGCTTTCAAAATGATTTTTTATATTACATTTTTTGCAGACATGACGAAATGCCGGACAATCACGAGCGGCATGGTTTTTCCCACACTTATGGCAATCAAATGTCTTGACCTTACCACTATGTTTGACGAAATTAATGCTTTTCTCCTGCTCCTGATGGATTTCAGCAGTTTGTTTTTGCGCCTGTTCCGTGGCTTGGCATATTTGTAGTGCTTTTTGTAGAGTGATGTCTTCGGAAAGGAGCTTTGTGCGTACAACATCGCTTTTTATCCCCAATATAAGCTGATCACGTAAAATACTGTCTGTAAGACTGCCAAAGTCGCAGTTTTTTACCTGTAGGCGTAGCCGCGTCATCAATTCGTCTATGGTTTCACCTTCTTTTTGGGTAATTTTGTGAAACTTATATCGTTCGAATGTTACGTTCGGCTTTGGCATAAAATATGCATCAAATATTTGTTTTGCTTCCGCAAGAGTGTTTGGATTTTCATTTGTCAGCGAATTGTATATTTCGATTGCTGTGACGCCAATAGCTGACATGAATGTTGCAATTTGAATTCTTTCATCTTTTGAGGTAATTTCGGTGGCTATTTCGTAATACTCGTATTGCTGTTTCCAGAGCTTCCACTCTTTGCCCATGTCCTTGTCGTGTTCTACGGCAAGTGGTTTTGGTGGCCGGAGGAAGTTGGCTATTCCGAGGTTGTTTTGTACCTGGGAATTATTTTGTGTCATTTTTTTTTTTGCACAATATTTGTAGTTAATGGAACTGTTTTAATTAATCCTCAAAAACGAATTCGGGTTTCGGCACCATGTGAAGGTTAAAGCGAAGCTTTAATCTTACTTTTTATTTTATTGACAACTTTTTAACGATTCAAGCACACGACAGTCATACAGAATATATATATGTGTGTATGTAAGTTAGAGATGACAAAGTAATACTAAAAAGAGAGTAACACAGGGTTGATGTTGAGGGAAGGTTACACCTTCTCACAATTCACCTGTCTGGATCGTACCAAAGAAAATAGCATTCTTGAGAAAGGAAATACAGACTTGTCATCGATTGCAGAAAACTGACCTCCGTAACCATACCCGACCGTTACCCTATCCGCGATATAGATGAGGTTTTGTCTCAATTAGGTAAGAATAAGTTATTTTCCGTTCTTGACCTGAAGAGTGGTTTCCACCAGATCCCGCTTAAGGAATCCGACATAGAAAAGACAGCATTTTCAGTGAACAACGTAAAATTTACACGTTTACCGTTTGGTCTCAAGAACACACCCTCCATATTTCAAAGAGCATTAGATGACATTCTGAGAGAACATATTGGTACGAGATGTTTCGTATATATCGACGACATAATCATATTCATTAAAAGCAAAGCAACTCACTACGACGATC
The DNA here is from genome assembly GCA_963971445.1 of Ornithomya chloropus. Lineage (NCBI taxonomy): Eukaryota > Metazoa > Arthropoda > Insecta > Diptera > Hippoboscidae > Ornithomya > Ornithomya chloropus. The sequence continues at coordinate 40,573,379 of OZ020531.1, forward strand.
TGAAGAGAATATTTGATACACTAGAAAAAGCAAATATGAAATTACAACTACACCATTTTAAGGTTAAATTGAGAACTTCCAAATTATAATTGAGAACTTGCAAATTGAAATTGGGAAACTGAAGATTTAAATTGAGAAAACCAAATTGAAATTGAGAAAACCAAATTGAAATTGAGAAAACCAAATTGAAATTGATAAAACCAAATTGAAATTGAGAAAACCAAATTGAAATTGATAAAACCAAATTGAAATTGAGAAAACCAAATTGAAATTGAGAAAACCAAGTTGAAATTGGGAACTTCCAAATTATAATTGAGAACTTCCAAGTTCAAATTGAGAAAACCAAATTGAAATTGAGAACTTCCGAATTCAAATTGAGAAAACCAAATTGAAATTGAGAAAACCAAATTGAAATTGAGAAAACCAAGTTGAAATTGGGAACTTCCAAATTATAATTGAGAACTTCCAAGTTCAAATTGAGACAACCAAACTGAAATTGAGAAAACCAAATTGAAATTGAGAAAACCAAGTTGAAATTGGAAACTTCCAAATTATAATTGAGAAAACCAAGTTGAAATTGGGAACTTCCAAATTATAATTGAGAACTTCCAAGTTCAAATTGAGAAAACCAAATTGAAATTGAGAACTTCCAAATTCAAATTGAGAAAACCAAATTGAAATTGAGAAAACCAAATTGAAATTGAGAAAACCAAGTTGAAATTGGGAACTTCCAAATTATAATTGAGAACTTCCAAGTTCAAATTGAGACAACCAAACTGAAATTGAGAACTTCCAAATTCAAATTGAGATAACCAAATTGAAATTGAGAAAACCAAATTGAAATTGGGAACTTCCAAATTCAAATTGAGAACTTCCAAATTATAATTGAGAACTTCCAAGTTCAAATTGAGAAAACCAAATTGAAATTGAGAACTTCCAAATTCAAATTGAGAAAACCAAATTGAAATTGAGAAAACCAAATTGAAATTGAGAAAACCAAATTGAAATTGAGAAAACCAAATTGAAATTGATAAAACCAAATTGAAATTGAGAAAACCAAATTGAAATTGGGAATTTCCAAATTCAAATTGAGAACTTCCAAATTATAATTGAGAACTTCCAAGTTCAAATTGAGAAAACCAAATTGAAATTGAGAACTTCCAAATTGAAATTGATAAAACCAAATTGAAATTGAGAAAACCAAATTGAAATTGAGAAAACCAAGTTGAAATTGGGAACTTCCAAATTATAATTGAGAACTTCCAAGTTCAAATTGAGAAAACCAAATTGAAATTGAGAACTTCCAAATTCAAATTGAGAAAACCAAATTGAAATTGAGAAAACCAAATTGAAATTGAGAAAACCAAGTTGAAATTGGGAACTTCCAAATTATAATTGAGAACTTCCAAGTTCAAATTGAGAAAACCAAATTGAAATTGAGAACTTCCCAATTCAAATTGAGAAAACCAAATTGAAATTGAGAAAACCAAATTAAAATTGAGAAAACCAAATTGAAATTGGAAACTTCGAAATTGAAATTGAGAAAACCAAATTGAAATTGAGAAAACCAAATTGAAATTGAGAAAACCAAATTGAAATTGAGAAAACCAAATTGAAATTGATAAAACCAAATTGAAATTGAGAAAACCAAATTGAAATTGATAAAACCAAATTGAAATTGAGAAAACCAAATTGAAATTGAGAAAACCAAGTTGAAATTGGGAACTTCCAAATTATAATTGAGAACTTCCAAGTTCAAATTGAGAAAACCAAATTGAAATTGAGAACTTCCAAATTCAAATTGAGAAAAAATTGAAATTGGTAATTTTACATTTGAAATTAGGAACTTCCAAATTGAAATTGGGAAAATAAAAATTGATATTGAGAAAATATAAATTGATATTGAGAAAATCAAAATTGAAATTGGGAATAAGCTGGTTACGATAGACTTACATTTTGTTCGCGCACAAGAAAATTTTTCGTCACAAATTTTTTTTAATAATTTAGTAGTGCAGTCCATGCTACGAAAACTTTGATTATGGATTATTGTGTGAAAAGCGAAAGTATTCTCCATAACTGCCAATTTTTTTCATTAGTTTCAAAAGTATTCCCTTTAAAAAATGTTGTCAGTTTGGATGTTGACGCTGCTGTGTCATGAGACGTTTTATGTACTTTAGTTTCAATGTGTGCCGTTATTGCACTACATCCATGAATTGCAATTGAAAATTCCCTATTGCAGATTGTGCATATAACCAAGGAGTCATCATTTCGATTTTTAACCAAAATGAACGAAAACTCTTTTTTTTAATTTTCATTTAAACGATTTTTCCTTCTTTTGTTATCGCTCATATTTGAATTAATAATCTAAAAATTATATTAGTAATATATTTTTTATTTTGATTTTATATAAAATAAAATTTTATTTTATTTTGTACACTTCAAATCTTGTTAACTTGAACAAAAAGTACGCTATTGTTGGTTTTCTCTAACCTCATTAAACAGAAAGGGAATTCCCATAAAACTTTGCCGTACATACTACGCTTACGTTAAGAAAAATTGTAACACACTATAATCGTATTCTTTTTTCTCATTCTTCATTTATTTATTACTAACCTTAACTTTAATAAAAATTATAACCCACTTCACAACACAAACTTACAGTTTAAGCTAAGCTTTAATAATTGTAACACACCTGACACACAAACACACTCACTCTTAATGAATCAAAACACATTACTATGTCAATAACTTTCTTCTCCTTTTTCAATACGATCTAGTTTAATAACCCAAATTAAAATTAGCTAGGTACGCAATACAATTTTATTATTATTTGTTAGTGTAAGGTAGCATTGTAAATTATTATATAAGAAATGAAATTTGAAAAATAAAATCAGACTTAAAACTTAACTTCGTGTTGTAACATCTCATTCAAAAACTTACAAATCTTTAATTGTAAAATACCCAGCGAATAATACATGCATACACCATATGTTGCTTAAGGAAAGATATCTCATATCCCAAGGCATCGGCAAATAACTCGCTCGAAGTAGATCACTGGGGTAATGGCACAGAAGATGGAGCTCTTCCGAAAAGGGCAGGTGGACGAACCCTCTAATACCTAATATAAGTGATTGGTTATTGCGCAAGCAAGGCGAAGTCAACTTCTACCTCACGCAATTCCTATCGGGTCATGAGTACGACGACAACCCTTGCTTCACCATTTGTGGTGTAGAAGAGGACGTAGGATATACGTTTTTCTACTGTCCCGCTTTGAGTAACAGAGAAACAGGTTGGCGCTACTAATAAGAGAAACCCCTACTTCCGAAAATATAGTATGGCACATACTCATTTCCAGTAGTAGATGGCAAGCAGTAAAAGACCTTTCGGCAGTGATAATGAAACGGCTCCGATTTCTGGAAAGGAATCGAGCGAATCCAGATCTCTCCGGCGTCGTTGGTTAGATGTTCGTTCGACTAGATAGGTTGTTGTCATAATAGACGTAGTCCAGTCAACGTCCTTTCCCCCCTGCGAAGGAATACCTTGCGGTGGTGCCACAGGGACCTGGGAATTGACGCAGAGGTGGTTTTAGCGGGTTAAAGTCTCGCTCCTCCGGCTTTCGAAGCTTTCCACCTATCGCAAAAAAAAAAAACAATCATACATATATACATACATATACAAGAGATATTCTCTTGTGGTGAAAAGTGCTAAAATTTCTGTGCTTATAAATAAATCCGAAATTATTGCTTTTCCGCGATATTTTTTGATCGATTTAGCGCAAAGGACGGACTCTTTCATATTAACTTAAACGTAAATTGGTTGTCGCATCAATTAATTAAATTGATAGTGTTCTTTCCCATTTGTGTATAAGGAGCCAAAAAACGTATAAAGCAGACACCCTTCATAGGGTCATACATATACTAATTACTTGCCCCGGAACGGACGGGTGCTAGTCACGAACACCATCTAAAATAAGTACAATTAAATTCTTTTTCGAATAGCTTTGTCACTGTCTTTTTTTTTTTTTACATATAAAATACCCTCTTTTTTTCCATACTTTTTTCATTTATAGAGAAATTAACATACACATATATACATATAGTGCCATAAACATATAATTATAATTTACAGCCATACTCTTTTCTTCTCCCTATCTCCTGCTTTAATTCACCTCACTTAATATATTCATCTCCCTCGGCAAAGTAGAATAAGAATTTAAAAATCACCTTAAAGGTGCTATCACACTCATTGCATGCACAGTGCATGCTGAGCGTGCGCACATATTATACTTTAGGCATTACATATTATATAATAATAATAATATATTTTTATTTTTTATTTGATTACAGTATATATTGTTGCATTACTTTTGTATCACTATATTATTAAGTTTTTTTTTTCTCATATTATTTATTATTATATCATTATATTACTATAATATTATTTCATTTCATTATTCCTCTACTGTCCACAGTCTGTAGTCCGTAGCCCGCAGTTTTATATTTTTTGTATAATATGGGCATAGGGCGCATACCTCCCCGTGGAGGTGGGGATAAACAAGTGTTTGATTCGCCAAATCCAATAGCGGTAGCAGGCCAACCCAAAGAGACGTCAAAAAAGTGTGAACGTAAGGAGCTTGGGAAATGACACCACCACGCAAACCTCACCTTTGATGACTCCAAGAGTCAGAGGAGAAAAAAAAAGCTGGGCGGAAAAGTCTACTTCTGCTTGCGAAGCCCCAGCGAAGAAAAGCAAACAGGAAAGCGCTAATTTCCAAAGGGAACAAGAGAAAAATAAGCCGACTACAACAAAAAAGTCATGGGTCAAAGTGGTGGGCAAACAAGGCAAACAACCGCCAAAACCAAGTAAGCCAAGGCCAGACGCAATAGTGATAGAGTGAAAGGGCCAACTATCGTATGCAGATATTCAGATATGTCAGATTTAAGCCAAACGGTCACGAAAATTAGGAGGACACATAAAGGCGATTTGCTACTTCAGCTAAGTGACGCCGGGGATAAAGCAGGAAAAATTAAAGACATAATTAGTAATTCTTTGGGGGAACAGGCGCATGTTAAAAACCTTACGGAGAAACAAGTTGTGAAAATAAAAGACCTAGATGAAGTCACAACAGCCAACGACATAATTGAGGCCTTAAACCTTCACTGCGATAATCGGGCGCAGAGCATATGCGAAGTTTTAAACCTTCGAAAAGCTTATGGCAATACACAGACTGCTTCTATCAGAGTTCCGGCAGATACGGTCAAAAAAACTCCTGGAATTAGGGAAAACAAAGATGGGATGGGTCATTGCCCGCATAAGGGAACAAAAATTATTGAAAAAATGTTTCAAATGTCTTGAGTTTGGACATACAGCTAGAGCTTGTAAAAGCAACACGGATCGTTCGAAGTTGTGCCGCCGCTGTGGTCTTGAAGGACATAGTGCCAAAAACTGCGTTAAAGACCCCCTTTGCATGTTCTGTACGGATAATCCTAGCATCGACGCAAAGCATGTAGCAGGGAGTGGACGATGTCTAGTACTTAAGAAAGCTTTATCGAGCCAAAAATATTAAAGATATTACAAATAAACCTTAACCACTGTGAAGCCGCTCAAAGCCTACTAGAGCAAACAATCAAGAATAAGGAGGTGGACATCGCTCTAATAATTGAGCCACTTGGAAGTTCTCAGTTATAATTTGGAAGTTCTCAATTTGAATTTGGAAGTTCCCAACTTCAATTTGGTTTTCTCAATTTCAATTTGGTTTTCTCAATTTGAATTTGGTTTTCTCAATTTCAATTTGGTTTTCTCAATTTGAATTTGGAAGTTCTCAATTATAATTTAGAAGTTCTCAATTTGAATTTGGAAATTCCCAATTTCAATTTGGTTTTCTCAATTTCAATTTGGTTTTCTCAATTTGAATTGGGAAGTTCTCAATTTCAATTTGGTTTTCTCAATTTGAACTTGGAAGTTCTCAATTATAATTTGGAAGTTCCCAATTTCAACTTGGTTTTCTCAATTTCAATTTGGTTTTCTCAATTTCAATTTGGTTTTCTCAATTTGAATTTGGAAGTTCTCAATTTCAATTTGGTTTTCTCAATTTGAACTTGGAAGTTCTCAATTATAATTTGGAAGTTCCCAATTTCAACTTGGTTTTCTCAATTTCAATTTGGTTTTCTCAATTTCAATTTGGTTTTATCAATTTCAATTTGGAAGTTCTCAATTTCAATTTGGTTTTCTCAATTTGAACTTGGAAGTTCTCAATTATAATTTGGAAGTTCCCAATTTCAACTTGGTTTTCTCAATTTCAATTTGGTTTTCTCAATTTCAATTTGGTTTTATCAATTTCAATTTGGAAGTTCTCAATTTCAATTTGGTTTTCTCAATTTGAACTTGGAAGTTCTCAATTATAATTTGGAAGTTCTTAATTTGAATTTGGTTTTCTCAATTTCAATTTGGTTTTCTCAGTTTCAATTTGGTTTTATCAATTTCAATTTGGTTTTCTCAATTTCAATTTGGTTTTCTCAATTTCAATTTGGTTTTCTCATTTTAAAACTTCAGTTTCCCAATTTCAATTAGCAAGTTCTCAATTATAATTTGGAAGTTCTCAATTTAACCTTAAAATGGTGTAGACAAATGTGATTTCTTTAAGTCAGAGGTCGAATACCTTGGATTTGTCATATCCGAGGGTGGAATTAAAACCAATCCTAAAAAAGTAGAAGCAATAGAGAGAAGAAGCCAAGTACTTTGAAAGATTTACGATCGTTTTTGAGTCTCATATGTTATTATAGGAGATTCATTAGGGACTACTCCAAATTGGCCAAACCTTTGACAGGAGGAGAAAAGGGTAGGATTTCAAAGAATACCTCTTCCAGGATGACAATATCACTTGACGAACAAGCAAAAAAATCCTTTAATAAATTAAAAAATACATTAGCGACAGAGGACGTTATGCTAATTTATCCAGATTACAGCAAAGAATTTCACCTCACAACAGATGCATCAAATCATGCAATAGGTGCAATTTTGGCACAAGAAGATAGACCAATAACTTTCATTTCTATAACCTTGAGGAATAATGAAGAACATTTCGCTATTAATGAAAAAGATATGTTAGCGATAATTTGGACTTTGAACAAGCTAAGAAATTACCTTTACGGCACCTCAAGAGTGAGAATATTTATTTATCATCAACCACTTACTTACGCACATAGTAACAAAAACAATAACATGAAATTTAAAAGATGGAAAGCCATCTTGGAGGAATATAACTACGAATTGGTGTACAAACCAGGTAAATTTAATATTGTGGCTGATGTATTGTCTAGAGCCCCATGCGATGGCCAAATAAACGCTCTCACCGCAACCGCACACAGTGACGAGAGTACCTTGCTAGCGTTGATCCAAATAGCTGATGAACCGGTTAACGTGTTCAAAAATCAGATCTTTCTCAGAATGGGAGACAGTCCTTTATACCGGTTCAAAGCGATTTTTTCGACATATCATAGACATACAGTAATAGAACCTTCTTATAGTCGAGAGAAATTAATCGATTTGTTGAAAAGATATTTGAATCCGTCCGTAACTAATGGCTTAAACACTGAAGGAAATGTTTTAGGAACTATACAAGAATTCTATGGAACGCATTTTGCTAACTATAGAGTGCGTTTTGCAACATAGGAGAGCTCATAGAAACGAACATAGGAGAGCTTATAAAAACAATAGGGAAACAAGAAACAGCTTTTGGAAAAAGTTTACTTTCCGAAGGTGCAGGAAAAAACTGACAGAATAGTAAAGCAGTGTAAAATCTGTAAGGAGCAGAAGTATGAGAGGCATCCTGCAAAGCCTGTCATCCAGGAAACGCCAATTCCACCATATCCAAGACACATTGTCCACCTTGACCTGTATTATACTGTTAATCATATTGTACTGACCGCAATAGACAAATTTTCAAAGTACGTTCAAGTGAAGATTTTAAAAATTAGAGGTACTCAGGATATAAAAGGGCTACTTTCAGACATTCTAATGGCTTTCGGTGTCCGGAAAGATTATAATCGATAATGAAAAGTCTCTGAGTTCGACACCAATATTGCATTTGCTGGAAGATCAATTGGACATTGAAATATTTAAAGCCCCACCTTACACCAGCACCGTAAATGAACTGATAGAAAGATTCCACTCCACTTTATCGGAGATCCTGCGTTGTGTCAAGGCAGAAAATATACATATGTCATTTGAAGGCCTACTAAATAAAACAATAATTAAATATAACTATAGCGTTCATTCAACTACAAATCGTAAACCGGTCGAAATATTTTTTGGACGTAAAGTCGTGACAAACCCATACGAAATTAACCTAGAAAGAGAAAAAAACAGAATTAGATTAAAAGAAAAACAAACAGCTGACCTTAGGTATCACAACAAAAATAGAGAAGAGTTTAAAACTTATGCTACAGGGGAAAACATTTTTGTGAAAACGAACAAAAGAATAGGTAATAAATTATCCCCAAGATATAAAAAGGAAATAGTGAAATTTAAAACTATTAAAAAAAAAAACATGAAATAATCTTGATAATTGTAAATTATCGATAAATAGAGAAAATATGTTATACTGCCAAAATATATCTTTTCAGATAGGCAGATTGTAATAACAACTAAAATAATTTTGAAATATTAGAAAAACCCTTTCAAAAAAAAAAAAAAAAAAAAAAAGAAGAAAATTATTATATTTCAGAATGATGACAAAATTGACGATTTCAAATTAAAAATGTGAGAAAAAATATATGAAATGATCTTGAGTTGCCAACAAATTATCTTTTCAGATAGGCAACATAGAAAAGTAAATAACAATAGGTTGTCAATAAATTATCTTTTCAGATAGACAACTTATACTATAACTAAAATAAATATTATCAATGAAAAAAATATACACTGTCAAAATATATCTTTGCAGATAGGCAGATTGTAATAGCAACAAAAATTATTTTAAAATTTTGTATTTTAGAATAATGGTTGCCAAATGCGCAGCAGAAATTCAAATCTTAAACTACTTAAACGATAAATTTATTGCCATTAAGGAGGGAGAAGCCAGAATTCAAGAGGGCTCCTTCAAAATAATTCACGAAATAGACTTAAGAAAATTTAAAGATATTATAATGATAACCGAGCAAGACATTGTGCAGAATATTCCAGAAACTCATCCTTATATACCTATATTGTTAAATCATTTAAAAGAATCTAGGAACATTATCCATAGACTGTCTAAAAATATAGGGAAAAGATCATTGGATTTCTTGGGATCCGCTTGGAAGTGGATAACGGGAACTCCAGATAAATATGATCACGAAATCCTAATAAATAAGATTAATAATGTATTAAAAAATAATAATGACCAATTTATAATAAATAAATTAACAGAGAATAAAATTAACGAGATAAGTAGAATTACTAATAATATGTTAAAAATATTTCTTAATAATCAAACTGTAAAGAATGAACTAGCAATGACAATGAAATTCAAGCTGGAAGTTTTAAATAATGAGTTAAAAAATATTGACTACGCAGTACATTGGTCGAAAGCAAATATTGCTAATTCATTTTTGTTGAACCAAGAAGAAATAAAAACAATTGAAAAGTTACTAGATAAAGAAAATCTACCTTACTTAAATGTCGATGAAATTTTAGAATTTGCCGAAATTAAAATTGCCTTTAATAACGATGTAATGATCTATATATTATCAGTACCAACTATAAAAATGAACCCTATACTAAACTTTTGATACTACCAATTAAAAATAAAAACAATGCCTATAAAATCGAATATAAAAAAATATTGAAAGGCAAAAAGAAAACATATGGAATAATAAGTGAATACGGAGAATGTAACAACTTTACGATATGTAAAGAAAATAATGTATTAGATATAAGTAATACGACATGTATTCCATTATTGTTAAGCAGCAAGTCACACCTTTGTAAAAGCACTAATGCACAACACGTGCCTAATGTAGAAGAAGTATATTCTGACACGGTATTTTTAAATGATTATAAAGGAAAAGTCTGCATAAGGGTCGACTGCATCGATCTTGACGGTACATACTTGATGAAATATCAAAACATGTCAATTGATGTGGACGGAAGAATTTTTAAGTTCACACGCGTCACAAATAATCACCCGTTGCCTTCAATTTTTCAGCGATTTTCTAACAAGACCAGAACCGAAGAGGTTTTGTCCTTAGAAATGATAAAAGAATTACACACTGGTAACACCAGGAAGATCGAGTTGATTGAACACCGAAATATGGTGGTTACATCCTCTGCAATAACGGTGCTTGTGTCCGTGATAATAATAGTGATATGTCTATGGCATTGTTGTACAAGTAAATCCAAGAGTCCGACCACTCCCAGCATAACTATACAGAACCTATTGAGTGTCGAACGCTCAGAATATTCTAAATTGTTCAAACTAGGACGTTTAAAGTTTAAGGGGGGAGGAGTTAACACCATCTAAGTTGATACTTCAGAACAATGCTGAAACTGTCCGTTCATATAGTCATAATTGCTAATGCAGCAAAACTCACTCAATTGTTTACTTATTTTTTATTGCTCTCCGCTCACTCAGTCATAATTACCCACTTATTCATTTATTTATTTTTATTTCCCTTTATTCACTCAGCCATAGTTGCAAACGCAGCAAAACGCATTTCTTTAAAAGCATTGCTGTTCGTTCACGCAATCACAATCGCTAGCACCCATTTCTTTGAAGTGTTAGGAAAAGCAAACTCAGCAAACCATAAATCAATTACAGAACGTAGCTTGGCGGGTATTGCTGACAATCATATTACACTTACGCATGCTTATAGAATAATATAAATAGCTGTAAGTTAACTTTAAGATTCAGTCCACTTTTGTACTCAATAAAATAAAGGCGCTTTTCAGCGCAAAATTTTTTTTTAAAAACAAATAAAATATAAGTTCGTTTAATTTATATAAATGATTATCTCTCTCTACGCTCTACTTGTTGCTTGCTTGGAGTTATACAATACCATACTGAAAATACAATTTATACAATTATTTCCTTGTTTTGTTTTAATGAACGTATTATGTGTGTGGGTATGTGTTGTTACAGCTTGTTGTGCCCTTAGGCGTATATTAAGTTTGTTATTCCGTTTGCACAACCTTTCTTCTTTATCAGCATCAAAATCTAAATCATAGTAGCTACATTTATCCGCATGTCCGTTTATTATTAAAGCGTTTAAATGTAGAAAAAAATTTCCATAATAAAGAATTCGTCTTATATGGGAATTACACTAGTTTTACTTCATTCTTGCGGTCGGAACTTGGAAAATCATACGAATACCAAAATATGTGCATAATACCAGTCGCCCATTAAGAAAATTTTTAAATTCCTAAAAGTCAGAAACGGCTGGATGTATTTTATTCAAACTTTTTCTGAAATGTTGTAAATTAATTCAGCTTTCGAATTAGGCATATTATATGGACGTGGCGCCACCCATTTAGTTAATAAATAACATTTAATTTCTAAAAATTTGACCAAAATCGGAGCTGTAGTTTTCTAGTTATAAGCCAAGCAATTTTAACTTCATTCTTGCGATCGTAATTTAAAAAATCATGCAAATATCAAAAGTGTGTAACACCAGGCGCCTAGATGTGCTCAGTAAGCAAATCTGGATGAAAAAATGTTTAAACTCCTATAACTAGAAAACAGCTGGACGAATTTTATTCAAACTTGTGAGGGAGAAAATTTTTTTTCCCATTACGTATTTTTTTTAACTTTATACATATGAAAATAATTATTAGTAGTAGTATTAGGCTCTGCATTCTGTAGTTATGTAGTTTGTCCCTTCTCACATTTTTATACCATGCACCACCCTGTGGAAAGGGGTATATTAAGTTTGTGCAGATGTTTATATTTCCTAAACGGAAAATGCCACAACCATCTGCAATTATACCGATCGATTCAGAATCCAAATCTGAATCGTTTTAGTCATGTCCGTGTGTCCATTTGTCCGTCTGTCCTCGTGTCGTGTCCATCTAAATTTGTGCGCAAGCTCCATGCATGCCCCATCTTCCAAAAACTAAAGCATAAGCCAACCAACTCCTCGGCACCAACTCCTAGTTAACGTGATGCTACTACCACTCAGCACTTGGCACCTAAAAAAACAACTTCTACCAGTACCAATGTAAATCCTAAATTCTCATATGCGGTCATTCTTCGTTCAAGCCACAATAATCGCACAGATCCTCAACCAACTACACTATATCAACATACTGGCTCGAACTTAGAGAATACAATTGCAGCGTTGGTCCAGCATATGTATGACTACAAAGCAGACGATGATGCAGGAGATGCTTAGAAATCAGTCTAAGCTGCTCCACCTGACGATGAACAACAAGCCATGAACAGTAATTACTTATAGACTCATAACAGTGGCACATTTTTTGGTTATGTTTCATCAATATGTAAAGCTTTTTTGATGTCTAGCTCGCGTAACAAACCAGACAGGCCATAATAATAAAATAATAATAAGAAAATATATGTGTAAATAAAGATAGAAATTTTGTTATGAAAATAAGAAAATAAAGCGTGCTAAAAGAAATTTAATGTCGCCATACACTGGGAACTGACGGCTTCCACCCAATAAATTGAAAATATCGTTACATTTGGCGCCTGAGGAGGGACATTTGCATTGACTCTCTGCGGTACGCTTAAAAATTGTTATAAAACTTTCAGTCCATCTGCCATTTACACATATCAAACGCAAAGCTGTATGAACCATAACAAAAAAATCTGCATGTCACTGTTACATTATTTATATGAAAATTCACTAAAGTTCATGACAAAAAATTTCACTTGGTACCAGAATTTTATCAATGTAACCAAGCAAGCTTCGAAAACGTATCCTTATGTAATTATATATTACCTACCTAATTACGAATTTTATATGTGTCAACATCATTTATATGTTAGCAGCACATATTATATTAAAAATTCCTAAAATAACCTTAAAATAAACTACATTAAAATAGTCAATTTATAAAAAAAATCTGGTTGCAATAACGTTGCAAAAATTTTCAAAGATATTCAAACAACTCCAATATGGCCATAACCGACTTTCGTACTATCTGGATATACCCACTCATTAAAGAGGTTCTTATTAGTTATTTGGATGAGTTTTTGCTTGATTCTAGAGGTACCATCGAAGAATTAAGACAACGATTCAAATTATTTCTACTCGTAGAGCATAGTGATGAACAGATAATAAGGTTGAAACAACTACAAGAGCTACACGAAACCAATCGTGCAACTACGTCCAGGGTACTGACACTGGAGCCTTCTTTATATTAAGAACCAATAACGAAACTCGTTGCACCTATGTTAAATCAGCCAAACGCCAGCAAGAAAAAAAACTGTGGTGACAATCTTAGCAATGATGGAAGTTATTCGAAAATGGGAAGTTACATATAACGGAGGATCCTATTATTTCGCATTTTTAGAGCGTATGGAAGAAGTAGCAGACACTTATGGTATCGAAATGAATCGTTTACCAAGTGCGATGCCTCAATTTCTGCGTGATCAGGCATTAATATGGTTCCATAACATCACACCGCTATGAGTGAAGGTGACAAATAACGCAGCATTTATTCGAACGCATTACCAAACCATTTACTATATAACAAACGTACCGATTTTCAACTTTACCTTAGCTATTAGAGCTTGCTGACGATTTTGAGAGTATACCGAGTACACGTATCGCACCTACACGAAAAACACATTCGCTAGTAAATCACACGAGTAACCCCCGTAATATGTGCCGACGATGTGGAGAGGAAGGACATTTTGCTCAACGATGTCGCAAACCACGGAGAGGAGTTGAGATTGTGGCCGTCCAGACCTTAGAAGAATCGAATGTTGCCGTCAACCACCGCGGAAAATCCCAATAGGGGCCCACGCTTAACGTGGGGCAACCTGGCCCCAACAGTTCAACCCCACGAACACAATACTACACTAAATTGTGAAGGAGATAAATTGACTGCGACTCTGTGGATAGATGGTATAATTGACACCGGCGCAACCAGTTATTTTGTAAGCTCGTTGTTCGCATATCGCGAGTCAGTTGAAGTGAACATAACCCTTGCCGATGGATCTCGTCGTCGCGTAACCAAAGCTATTCATTCTGATGTACAAATGGGAACCATCAAGACTAACTTAAAATTTCTGATTATGCACGGTACACCCGTTGTATTAGGCTTAACATTTCTCAGACCTTTTAATGCAGTTATCAATTATGCAGGAATTTCAATTACCTGTCACACAAAGAACTCATCAACAGCGCTTGGTATGGTCACGTTTGAAATGACACCCAAGTAACAACGGCCACGTAGAAAAGCAGCACCGGCGGATGACAACCTTGATACTTCCAAACACATGGTAACAGCACCACATCAACCCAGTCAAACGCCAATAGCTCACCAAAAAATAGACTAATTGCGACGCACAATCATACAATTTTACTAACATCAACTGTAGCTTACCGACGTGAGTAATCACACCGAACCAACACTCTACACCCAAAGTAGGCAATCAACTTAACAAAATCCAGATGATAAAGCCAAACCCAACATCATCCGACGCGCCAGGACGAGTTTTACAAAAATTTCCTTCTCATGAAACCAATGAACTTAACGACGCCAGTAATTATAAACCACAGCCCTCCTCCGTATCAGCATTTACCTACTGTGAGAACGAGCAAAGTACACAAGCAACTACAGAGAACACCGAGGAAGAAAATTACATTGCCGAATTTCTAGCTACAGAGTTATCCATGTTTCAAAGTGTTACGGGTCGAACCCACCTATAGGAACATCACATTCACCAGTAAAAATTCGCTACCAATCGAGAAACCCAGCCATGAAAGAAGTCATTAACTCGGAAATAGATAAACTGATAGAAAAGGGCTGTATTGAATCATCTCGAAGCCCTTATAGTTTTCCAATCACATTGGTTAAAAAGAAAAATTGGATCTGGCGATTGTGTATGGATTTCCGACAATTAAAAACATTTGTGAAGATTTTATTTTAAGTCTTTGTGCCGGGGTAATACGGTTGGCAACCAGAGTTCAAATTTTTAAAATAAAGAAAGTCTTCACATTAACTTAAGTTATTTTTAAATATCATTTGATTTCACTCGATTTATAATCTTTGTTTTTTTCTGTACTTATATATATATGTATGTATATATTAAAGTTAGCTATGATGGCTTACTAAAGTATGGTTTACTATATACTATATATTTATTAAATCTCAATTATTATTTTTTTTTTTACAATTTAAAATACAATCACAAATGAAGAAAATGTCCTTTTTTTTATGTAACGTACACTTAAAGTTTTTGGGCACCTCACTTTACATCACGACCTCGCACAACGAACTTCTCTTTCCAACTCCTTAACTGGAACACCCAGTACACGTCAGCCGCGCGGCTCGATCGCTCGTTTTCACCACTCATTTACACACACTAGTGTTGGCGGCATTGAATAAGTAACAAGTTGAAATAATGGTGGTGAAAACGAGTGGTTGTAAGAGAAAAATAGGTGGCATTATTTTTCTTCCTTACACGTTCCGAACCAGACGCCTATCCGTTACCGCGTATATCTTACATATTGGTCGGACTCCGCAAAGCGAAATACATCAGCAACTTAGACCTTGAGAGTAGTAATGGCAAATACCCATGGCGGAAAATAGTAATATATATACCGCGTTCACTGTGCCGGGAAGGGGGCTATATCAATGGCGGGTGATGCATTTTGTCTTCACTCCGCCCCTGCCACCTTTCAACGCGTCTTGGATACCTTCATTGGGCCCGATTTGGAGCCATATGCATTCGCGTATCTCGACGATATAATGGCGTGATTGGCAAAACTTTACAACATCACACGTCATATCTTAAGGAACTTTTCCGCAGATCCAGATAAAATTAGAGCCATTGCCCAGATGCAACCGCCTAAAAATATTCGCGAACTTCGCCGCTTTCTAGGAACAACATCTTGATATAGACACTTTGTAGCATACTTTTCTGAAATATCTTAACCGCTAACGTCATTATTGAAGAAGGGTAAACACTTCAAGTGGACCGATGACCAAGAACAAGCTTTTGATAACCTCAAACTTCAACTCACTAATGCTCCAGTGCTTTCATGGCCAGATTTTACCAAGCCGTTCACTTTACAAACCGATGCAAGTGATGTCGTTCTCAAGATTTAGATGGAAAAAGTCATCGCGTATGCAAGTAGGCATCGAAACTCAACCGAAAAAAACTACAGTACAACAGAAAAAAATGCCTAGCCGCATTAACGAATCATCTCTTTTTAAAATGGTTAATCTCTTTTGAAAACCCATCACATCGATCCGCGCGATGGGCATTAGATTTGCAACAATACAACTTTGACGTTTTGTATCGACGCGGAACCCAGAATGTTGTAGCCGACGCATTGTCTAGACAGCCAGTCGAAGAGTGTCAACTGGCTGCAGTACCCACCGTCGCACCCGAGGATCCAGCAAACGAAAATATAACATGCCCATGGCTGAAAAAGAAGTTACACGAGATTGAGGCGAACCAAGAAAAATTCCCAGACTACACTAGAGCAAACGGTCAGCTATACCGCCACCTTCCTTCACGAGATTCGGACTCCGACGCAGCTGCCTGGAAGCTTTGTGTACCTAGTAATTTACCGCTATAAATCTTACAAGAAAATGACGACCAAGCCGCAGCCGGTCACTTTGCAGATAGGAAAACTGCTGCTCGCATATATAGTCGCTACTACTACTACGGCATGTACCGGGGTATTAAACGATATGTACTCAGCTGCGAGTCTTGCCAGCGCTATAAAGCTAACCAACAACGACCTGACGGGGAAATGTTTACGCATATTCCGGAAGAACCTTGGTCAACTATCTGTGCAGACTTTGTAGGACCACTACCGTATTCCAGTCATGGGAATACAATGCTCCTAGTTCTAATTGATAAGTTTTCGAATTGGGTTGAATTGACACCGCTGCGTAAAGCCACCGCCGAAGGTTTCGTCAAAACATTGCGAGAAAAGGTAGTCTGCAGATATGGTGTTCCGAAGATGCTTCTTTCAAATAAGGGAATGCTATTCACCAGTAAGATCTTTCCAAAGTATTTGGAACCTACCGGCACCCGACAGCAGCAAACAACTCACTACATCTCGCAAAAGAATCCTACAGAAAGAGCCAACAGAACCATTGAAACTATCACCTCTCAGCTCGCAGCCAACAACCATAAGATATGGGACGAATATCTTCCAGAAATCATACTTGCTATTAACAGTAGCACTTCAGTTCACACCAGCAAATTAAACACAAGGACGGGAACCACTTTTACCCAACGCCTATTTCGACAAGGTCACACCACAGCGGATACAAAATCTACGTGACATTTAGGAGATTGTACTACGAAACCTCACAAAAGCCGCTCAGGATAAAAGACACTACTATAACGTACGAAGACGCTCATGGCAACCATGGCATAGGTGACCTAGTGCTGGTTAAACAACATCCAGTATCTAAAGCTGTAGACAGCAATGCAGCTAAAATTGCACCCAAATTCGAAAGCCCGTACAAAGTATATAATTTACCATCTAAGGTCGTCGCCGAAGTGCAAGGGTACGGTCAACATCGTACGTGTCACGTTCGAGACCTGGGCCTGAGCATTATGAAAATGATGTCACAATGAAGGAGTAAATTCGCGCTAACTATCCACGGTATTTGCTCTTTCTTGCCTTTATAGATCATTGTTAGGCTAGTGCGCTATCCATCCGATGCTTTCGTAGATGGAGGGGCGTACCATCGAATAGGTCAGCCGCCTAGGCGTGCGCACATATGAATATAACAATAGTTATTATTAGTAATAGTAGAAGGCTCTGCATTCTGTAGTTATGTAGTTTGTCGCTTCTCACATTTTTTTATATACAGGGTATCCGCCGGGAAAATATACTACTTTGTTTTGCCGCCATTTTGTTAAACATTAGTCTTGAAGTAGGCACCTGGCAAATTTATTATGGAAAAATATTTGATAAACCAACGTGTTTTAATTGTTAAAACATTTTATCAAAATCAATCATCGATTACTGTGTCAATGAGAGAGTTACGTGAAATTTTTGGGAGAAACAAGGTGCCAACAAAACGCACTATTTATCGTGTAGTGAATGATTTCGAAGAAAGAGGGTCTGTAGGTAATAGGCCCAAGCATGGACCACAACGTACAACAATCCATCAACCTCAATCCGATGCCCCGCTCAGGAGCTTGGTCTTCAAAGAATAACTTTGGCCACAATTTTGCACAAGGATTTGCATTTGTTTCCATATAAGGTTCAGTTGACACAAGAGCTTCTTCCACAAAACCATTTACGCCGCCGTACATATGCCAATAGAATGTTACAGCTCGCCCATGACAACTCCGATTTTCATGAAAAAATCTTAATGAGTGACGAGGCACATTTTCATTTGAATGGATATGTGAATAAACAGAATAGTCGGTTCTGGGGAATCAAATTATTCATCAATCATCTTTGAATCCATTAAAAGTCACAGTCTGGTGTGCAATTTGGTCAGGAGGAATCATTGGACCTTACTTCTTTGAAAATGAAAACGGCGTAACGGTAATTGTGAATGGGTAGCGATATCGTGATATGATTGAAAACTTTTTAATGCCAGAACTGCATACTTTGATTAACATGTGGTATCAGCAAGACGGTGCCACATCACATACAGCTAGGATTACAATGGAATTACTGCGAGACCTCTTTCCACAACAAGTTATTTCAAGAAATGGTGATGTTGATTGGCCTCCACGGTTTAACTGATTTGACTGCTCCGGACTTCTTTTTGTGGGGATATCTGAAAAGCAAGGTTTATGCAAACAAACCAGAAACGCTTGAGCAACTTAAACAAAATATTCGTGAAGAAATTAATGAAATACCGCGTGAAATATGTGAGAATGTAATGAAAAATGTGCTCAAAAAGGCTCGCATTTTTGAGGCTAACAGAGGCGGACATTTATCTGATATTGTATGCCGACATTAAATAAAACATCTATCAATAAGATACATTCTCTTTGATTTAATCAAAAATTATAAACAAACAAAGTAGTATACCTTCCCGGCGGACACCCCGTATATAAGAAAAATTATTAGGGGAGTACTAAGCTCTGCATTCTGCAGTTTGTAAAAGTTATGTGAGTTGGCTCTTTATTCTTTATTCTATTAGTTACAAAAACCAATTTTCAACTTATATAAGTTATACATATAAATAAGAAATATAAAAATAAAAATAAAAAATAAATAAAATAGATAAATAAATAAATAAACACCGGCAGCAGCACCAGCAACAACAACAACAACAGCAACCTCTGGAACAACTTAGAATAAAATTATATACAATATATGCAAATAAAAAACGAATACATAAATAACAAGTAAGAAAACTAAATTTGGCTTAAACCAAATCTTAAATACCCTCCATCTCTACAAGAATGGGCGTGGTAAATATATATATATATTGCGTACATATAACGTATCAGCATGTAAGTCTACTTTTACGTTAAATATGGTTTTTTTTTAAATTGTGGGCGTGTATGTTATTCGACCGCGCCCATTTTTGGTATATCGGTAGATGGGATAACTATGTATTTGCGTACAAAATTTCAAGTTCTTAGGTCAACTTTTGTGGCTTATATAAAGATTTTTATTAATTGTGGGCGTGTCTATAATCCGAATACAACCATTTTTGGCATATCGATGAAACTAATATTTATAGATGTACATCCCAAATTCCAAGTTTTTAACTCAATTTTTGTGGCAGGTAAATAGATTTTTGTTGATTGTGGGCGTGGTTCTTGATCGATTTTGACCATTTTTAATAGCGATCTGCGTGCAAAAACTAAAAGTGTCTGTACAAAATTTCAGCTCAATATCTCAAAATTTACGCCCGTGAGAGTGCCAACAACAGACGGACACACGGACATACATGTCTTAATCGACTCAGTTTTTGACGCTGATCAAGAATATATATACTTTGTAGGGTCTCTGACGCCTCCTTCTGGGTGTTGCAAACGGAAGAACAAACTTAGTATACCCTCATCACTGAGGTGGAAGGTTTAAAAATTACAAATGGGAATAATAACAATTTACAAAAAAGAAAGAGGAAAAAAAAACTGAAGATTAAGCTTACAACTAAAAGTTACACTTAATAAGGCAAAAGGATATTACAAAATCAATTAATATATAAAGATAAAAGTAATAAAAGTAATAAGTATTGGTTAAGGACCAATGAATCTAATAGTCATTAAATGATTTACACAGGACTCGGAACGGACCAAACAGCTGTTAGTTTGTACGACAATGCGTTAGTTTTATAGGAATATAATGCCGAGTTAACCTACTTGGTACATTAAACAAAATATTCTCTAACGAGAAAGGAGACGATATAGTGCCACGAATTAACTTAACCATAAAAATAACGCTCAACATGGTACGCCTTTTTTCAAGCGATGGCAAATTAATAAGTAATAGCCTACTTTCATAAGGAGGGAGAGAGCGACGAGAGTCCCAGCCTAGTACACGAAGGGCAAAAATAAGAAAATTTCTTTGGACTGACTCCAACAAATCAATCTGACATCTATAACTTCGTGTCCACAAATTAGCTAAGCTCGAAAGGTCAAACTGAAGAGTATTAATAGAACCCTAAGAATCAATCCGATAATAAAGTTTAACATCATCAGCAAACATCAAGACTTTAGAGCAATGAACAGACGTGGGAAGGTCATTAACAAACAGCGCAAATAAAAGTGGCCCCAAGTGACTACCTTGTGGTACTCCTAACGTAACTAAGATTTTCCTCGACTGGCAACGATTACATGACACACATTGAGTTCTGTTGGTAAGGTAAGAATATAATAGAAAGTTATCAGGAAAGCCCAAACGTCGAAGTTTAAGCGTTAAAAGATTGTGATCCACTGCATCAAATGCTTTTGAAAAATCAGGAAAAATTACGTCCTTTTGTTTAAAATCAGAGAACGCTTGACATATAAAATGCGTAAATTCCAACAAATTTGTTGAGATTGATTTACCCTGAGTACAGGTTTTGATTTACCTGAGTTAGCACGGTGAGAGTACTGATCTAATCGCTGACTTAAGACTCTTAGCTATTAAGGACTCAAACAATTTTTGCATCACGCTTAGTTTAGCACCTCTGTAGTTCTCGACATTCTCGAGCCATTTTTATACAATGGTAAAATAGGGCTGGTTTTTCATACGGAGGGAAAATACCCTTGACTCAGACTACTATTAAATATATGCGTTAGCGGAATATACAGAAAAGGAGCACAGTTCCGAAGAACACAAGAGGGAAGTCCATCAGGACCAGATATAACGGAGAATTTTAGGGCAGAAAGGGAGGAAAGTACATCATCCTCAGATAATAAGATTTGCACATAAATATCAAACGAACTAATCGGAAATGAGTAATTATCAGATGAAATATAAAAACGAGAATAATTCTTTTCAAAAAAGTCAGCAAATAAATTAGCAATTACAGATGCGTCTGATGATTCACAATTTCCATAGCACCAGAGACTTGTTTTTTATTGCTCTTGATTTTTTACGCATGTTACTTTTGTTGCTTTTTCTATGCTTATAAGCAAAGCAAAGGGAATACCATGGTTTGCACATACAAGGCAAACAAGTGTTTGTGATTGTGGCACACGACTTGGGTTGTTTTTTAAAGGGAATTCCATAGATCACAAACATTTATACGCATGTAACTTCATATATTATGAATGAATGAATGCGTAATTAATAAATGAAAATAAGGCTGTTTTCTATTACGTTCTTCGTCCCGCTTTTCCACTTTTCGACCCTTTGTACATGTTTTCTTGATGTTATGTAAAGTTTTTTTTTCAAAAATTTTTTATTGTAGAAACGTATCAAGCGAGTCCTTAAGATTTGTATAAAATCAAAAAAAACCAGCCACATATGATAGAACAAGTCAGTGGAACGAATTCAATAAATACGATATTTGTACTTTTTACGATAACTTTGACCGTACGATATGGGCCTTGACTTGGTCTTGAGATTTTGCCGGCAAGTATTTAAGAGAGTGACACTCCGTCTCTACCTATACCAACGTACGGCAAGAAACTATTAAATGTTAATTTGAATCTTCGTCGTGAATTTCCTTTTATTTTTTTAATTGCCGACATTTCAAGGCCGATTGTAAGTGCTGACTTCCTCAGCAAATATGTACTACTAATTGACGTTAAACGGAAGTGATTAGAAGATCGTTTAACCATTTTGTCCGTTGATGCCATTACGGCTTATTGTAAAGTAAAGTTGCCCAAATTATTCCTCATAGAAAATAAATATTTCGAACTATTAAAGAAATATCCAAGTTTGACCTCTGAACCAAATTGCACCAAACCGGTCAAACACAATACTGTACAGACTTGAAACTAAAGATGTCCTTCTATTTTCAAAACCACGAAGATTAGAACCTATCAAATATAAAGTTGTCAAAGAATTGCAGACATTTTCATTAATGTGGAATCACTACCCGTATCCACGAAACCTTGGTATTCTGCGTCATTGATTATCACTTTCTTTATAATAGGTGGAATTTGTTTATTAATAAACGATGACGGGTTTACTATGGCAACTGACAACTTAATTTTACATTTTTTTGCCTCATGTCCAAATTTGGAACACACTGTGCATTTCGGTTTCTTTTGTGTTTGTTTACATTTAGCCGCTATATGCCCATATGCATTGCAGTTAAAACATTTGGTCACTTTTTTTTTCATTGTTTACTTGGTGTGGTTCATCTGGCTGTTTACCTTGGAAATTCTTCTTGACCGATACCACTCGTGGAATATTTTCCAACGAATGAAGAAGATCGTTGCACGTTTGTATATTCATGGCCCATAAAGTTTTTGTCAAATTAGGATCATTTAAGCTAGTGATTATATACGATATCATTGATATATCATCCACGCCACCGCGTCCACCAATCGAAAGCAATGGATAATAGTATTCGATTAGTGATTCAGAATTTCTCTTTGAACGGGACATTAATTCACGATGAATATCAGCGATTCTCACCTTGCATAGAAAGTCCCTTTGAAAGAGTACTTTAAACTCTTCCTATGCTTCTACTAGTGGAATGGAGTCTATCCACTCCTTGGCCAAGGCGGCCATCTTGTGATTTACTGCCAGCAGAGTGACCTCGTCGGTCCACCCATACAATTTTCTTAGCTCTTCGGTTTTATTTACAAGTTGCATTGACGTAATGGTTTGACCAATCGGATCAAAATTTGGTAACATGGCAATGTAATCTTTTATTGACCCTACTATACCAGCGGGTGGTTCCTGCACGACTTCAGAACTCCTGTTACTTCTGTATTACTTAACCCAGCACAGTTTTCATCTGGCACTATTTTGTCGGTGTTTTTTTCACCGATGACCAGATTGTTCACACTCTGTGCTAAACTTTGTACCATGTTTCGTAAATCAATTATTTGCTGTTTTCAATCTTTATTTGAGTTATCTTCTTCAGATTCACTTTCATCCGAAGACATATCAATTTCTAAACCCTTGTAGATCGTTGCCAACCTTTCCACCTTTTCACCCTTATTTCCAGTAGTCGGCAATTCATTTTCTTTTAATAAATTGTCTAAATGAGACACATGTAGAGAATTGAGTTGAACTTTCATGGTTTTTGTTTCTTTTCCGTTGTTAATCTTATATTCTTTTAAATTCTTGCGAAATCTTTGCAAGCCGCTTACTTTGATAAAAAAACGCCTTTTCCATTTTTCTTTTTTTTTTTTTTTACATATATGAAAACGCTTTCGTCTTCTTTTCCATGTGCTTTTGGTTATACTTTATATTTTGCACTATGCTGTATACATATAGTTGTCTCTTTTCCACTTTTGCATTTCAACTATCATAAACCTTGGTTTTTTTCATTTTTGAAAAACTTTCCTTTTACTTATTTTTGTATGAACCTTTATTTTCAACTTTATTTTTTTATAAGCAAGATCTATCCCACTTCTGAGATGTAAACATAGATTTATTGGTATAGTTTAGAATTCCATTTTTATGATTCCCTTAATATTTAGTCTACAACTGGTGTTGCGTTGAGCTATTACTTTCGACGACTAATACCCATCTCCCATACACGATGTTCAATAGCTGCAATAGCAAATCGTCTCATCAACTACATGAAGTTGACAGTATGTATGTATGTAGTACGCATAAAATTAAAAATTTCATATGTGTTGCAATCATATCATTAAAATTCTTTTTTTTTTTAATTCCAAAATTGATTAAGCACATTTATCTACCAATATTTTGTGTCGTAGTTTATATATATATATTTTTTTTTATTTTTCATAACGGAGGGGGAAAACCCTTTATGGGTACCACGTTGTTACACGTGGTTATATGGGAGTCTGACATACCCACTAAAAACCCCACTCCGCGATCCTATCCTCCCTGCGGTATTACCTTACAGTATTACTTCACAGAAAGGAAAAGGGCCCAGTCCTACAGTCCTGAATTTCAAATACTTCGCGTCTATTCAGCCCTCCTTTACAGAGCCTCTACGTGGTTCTTTTCCCTTTCTAAGGTCCTAAGGCGGCTGACTACGCTGTTAGCAAATTTACTAATGATATCCCACTTTTGAGGGCATTGTAGCATAAGACTAGTCATGTTATATGGCGACAAATTGCCTGAATCTATGGGAATATGCTTTGAAGCACCCGTGGTCACTTAATAACGTTAGGTAGAAATTTACGTCCCCATGTTTCCTATTGATCCAGGCTCGAGGCGCGGTATCAGCTTATGCGTCCATTGTCCTTTGGCTGACGTATTCCATTTGTTCTGCCACTCCAACATAGATACTTGCCTGTCTCGGACGGGGATAATGCTGGATCTACCTTATTTCATTGACCAACAGAGTGATAGGAACCATTTCTGCGATAACACACGCCGCTTCGTCCTATATAGTACGGAAGGCGCAGCATACTCTTAGGCACCCCAGTCTGTAAGCTGGTTCAATTAGCCTACGATAAATTTTGAACTTCATAGCACCAGCCCATATAAGCCGCATATAGTATGCTTTTTACGACTTCCATAAGAACTTGCCTCTTAAGTTGCTTAGGGCCTTTAGTATTAGGTATGATTCTTGCCAGTGACGTAATAGCGTTACCCGCCTTTCTTTACACATATTCCAAGTAATGTTTAAATGATAATTTGTCATCGATCATCACCCCGAGATAACGCACTTATCTGACGCACTCAATTCTAAAGTCACCTACACATATCGTGGCCATTTCTACTCTTTTCCGGCTAGAGATTAACACTGCCTCTGTCTTATGGTCGGCTAGCCTTAAGCCAGCAGACTCGAGCCAGTGTTGAACTAACCTAATGGACTCGTTAACCGCATTTTCTATCTCACTGATGTGTTTGCCTACCACTACAAGGGCGACATCATCAGCAAAACCGATGATTTTGACATTCCCAGGAAAACTAAGCTGCATTATGCCATCATACATAATATTCCAGAGCAGTGGTCCTAGTACAGATCCTTGTGAGGCACCATTAGTTATCTGATACGACCTTCTACCTATAGCTGTATCAAAGATTAATACTCTGTGACTTAAGTAGCTATCCACCAGAGCAAGCAAATAGGGGGATATATTAAGGCTGCGCAAGACCTCACGTATTGTATCCCATTTTGCCTTATTGAATGCATTTTTAACGTCAAGGGTGACGACGAAGCAGTATTCTTTTTTGCTGTGCCTCTATCTACAATAGATGGGCTAGGTCTTGACTACGCACTCTATTGCATCTATTGTGGATCTGTGCTTCCTAAAACCAAATTGATTATCAGAGATACCTCCACGATTCTCAATCTCAAATTCAAGTCTAGACTTTATAATCTTCTCTAAAAGCTTCCCAGATGAGTGTATCAAGTTGATAGGCTTATAAGCTGAAGGTTCTGCACCCGGGTTGTTCTTCGTGGGAAGAAGAACATGTACTTTCCAAATGGAGGGAAAGACACCAGCTATAAAACAGGTGTTGAAAACTTTTGCAAAAACATGAGGTATATGTCGTATATATAAACGGCTATTTTTAAAGTCCTATTAGGAATCCCACCAGGTCCTGGCGCCTTCGCTGATCCAAAGGAGTCTACCGTAGAGAGAATGTCGTTTTCTGTTATCACGTCAAAACCAAGACCAACTGAGTTGTATGTTTGTGCGTCAATCCCCGTATTTCTCTCTGGAAAAAGAGTAACATCTTAGCTTTTTTAAAACCAATTTGTAGCCTATACCTCAAGGTTCCTGGTTTAATTCCTCTAGTAGCTTATTGAAGCATTCACGCTTGCTTTTGCGAATAGCATCTTTCAGAAGCTTTTTACTCCTGGTAAGGCTTAGCCTGTGCCGTTCGTGGACGTCCAGCCGCCTTGTTCAGTCCCCAAATAAGAAATTTCATTGTTTCACCAGTAGACTGGCTTATATCTATTACTGTTGCGTTTCCTATACATAGACGTATCACACACCGCCGTTAGTTGGCGAATAATTTGCACTGCCATTTCTTCTGCATTTCCACTAGTCTCGACGTCAGTTAGTCAAACCTTGAATGCCTCAACATCAAGAGTACTCATCTTCCATGCTATCCAATTACGACCAGGCGATTATATAATTGCCTCAGATCGTTCGAACATGTCAATGATTATTGCTTTATGATCGCTAAATGTAAATCCGACAGATAGTTGCCATTGCATTAGAGGAACTAAGCCACTACTTGAGAAGGAAATGTCTATAATAGAACTACGTTAGTTTCTTTCAAAGGTGCCAGCATGACTGCCAACATTAAGCAAGGTTAGATCCAGTTGGGCAAATGACTCAAGAAAGACTCTACCCCGTTTGTTTATTCTAGCAGATCCCCACTTGAGCGCCCAGGCATTAAAGTCGCCAGCGATAATTACCTGGACTTGCGTGGTTTACTAGCAGACCTATGTTAGAAGAAAACTCATCGATAATCAACCTAGGAGGAAAATATAAAGAAAGGTGTTATCTACTTTAACACAAACGACGCCATCTGCAATGACACTCGAGCATTGCACTGGCATATTACCAGTTATCCAAATAGGTGCTGAGTTGTTCGGGTCTGTAAACTAGCCTGCGGACGGCTCAGTAATTAAGACTGCATTCGCTCCTAACTCTCTTATTGTTTGCGCCATTAGATTCTGGGCCGCTTCAGAATGATTGAGGTTAATTTGTATTAGTCGCATTTCCAAGTTGATAATGCTCTCTTAAAAACAGAACACCGTTCACTCCCTGCAACATATTTGGGTTGGTGGGTGGAACGTCTGCCTCCACTTATCATTTCTACAACCTCCTTAATTTTTTGACCCAAAAGCACAAAGGGGTCTCTACTGGAAATATCGCGTTCGTCTTATGTCGCACTCAGACACGGAGGAGAGGACTGTGGTCTTGCCTGTTCACGGTCGACTCTTAACTTTACAGGAGAACGCGCTGTGCGTTCACTTTTTTTGAAAGGCACTTTGTCCCCAGCTCCACGGGGTGGTATGCGCCCTACACCCATCCTATACAATGTAATAAACTAAACACTTAACAGTAATATGATACGATAATATAATAATGTAATAATATGGTAATAATATAATATTATAATAGTATAATAATGTACTAATCTAATAATATAATAGTATAAATAAAATAATATAATAATATAACAATATACTAATATAATAATAATACAACAATATAAAAAAAGGAGAAGAAAAACAATAATAATAAAATGTAATGCTAAAAATAATCTTATTCTCCGTTATTAAAATATATGTGCACCGTTAGCTTTCTGAAAATAGAATTTTTCGCTACGCATCCGCGACAGGTCTGCACTGATTGATAGCCAAGCTTGGAATCCAGTTTATATATATATATGTATGTGTATATATATATATTTTTTTGGTATAAGCGAAGGGGAAAACCCTTTATGGGTACCACATGGTTAGATGGACGCAACCACGTGGTTATGTGGGATTCATCGCCTTTTCGACATACCCACTAAAAACCTCCTTTGTTGACTACTACCCCCCGTGGCCCTTAATCAGACAAGTGCTGATCTGCTCAAGCTGCGGTATTAGCCTAAGTGTCCAACGACCTTTGACAGACGCAGTCCATTTGGTTTGCCATTCCATGACAGTTACCTGTCCAGCTGAGCCCAAAGCTGATCTACAAACCGCGCGGGAGAAGTGCCGTATTTGCTTATTCTCTTTATTAGGCAGTATTTCTTAGTGCCATTTTTCCATGTGCGGTCTTCTATAGCATTAGCCACCACATTGATAACACAGTCAATTGAATCCACTATGGATCGTAGCTTCCTGAAGCCAAATTGGTTGTTTGAGTTACTACCCAAAAGTTCAATTTCCGATTCAAGCCTAGTCTTTATATATTTTCTCTAGGAGCATCCCAGTTGAATATATTATACAAATAGGCCTATAAGCCGTTGGATCTGATCCAGGGTTTCCCTCTTCGGAAGCAGAGCAAGTTTTTGCACTTTACATATCGAGGGAAAGACCCCTGTTTGAAAGCAGGTGTTAAAAACATGTGCAAAAACGTGTGGTACACTTTGGACAGCTATTTTTAGGATCCTATTGGAGATTCTGTCAGGTTCAGGAGCTTTTGCTGGAGCAAACGATTCCATTGTAGCCAGAATTTCGTTATCGGTGATCACATCTAGGCCCAGCGTAGCTGGGGTGTATGTTTGTGCCTCCACCCACATTTTAGCCTTTTTGGAACCAATTTGTATTCTGTACCTTACGGGTTCTGATTTAGGTCCTCTAGCAACTTGCTGACTCTTACACTACTCTTACTCTTGGGGGAAGTTTGAGTCCCTAGCTCCGCCATGCAACACTGCTCCTCCCTCGGCTTGGTTTAGGACTTTCATGCATAATATGTGCATCTCACGTCCTATGCCCTTAATTTCTTGGTGCACGTTGTGCTTATTTTATAGAAGTCTACCAGGCGTTTTACCAACAAGCCCAGCTTTTTAACTTTGTTAGACTCAACCAATAGCCCACCTACATCATTACCATCAATGATTTGCATATCGCGCAGCGACACCGACATGGAGCGCGTTTGTACCATCGTTCTGGTACCCACCGCCTCCCTCGATAACTTCCGCTTAAACTTGGCTGACGCCCGCATTTTTGGCACAGCTGACAGGCGTTCCATATATAATGCAGAGTGTATTTACCAAAAATGAAATAAATACACCCAGCAAGAACAGTATGATAATCCTACAGTTATATTAGGTTAATACAATAATAAAAATCGTAATAATTAGTAATAATAATAATAATAATAATATAATAATATAGTAATAGAATAAAATATAATGTAATAATACAATACTAACAATAATATACTAATACAAAATGAAATACTTCTGTTAATAATATAACAATATAATGATATGTATACTAATATAAGAATATAATAATTTAATAATACAGGGTGTCCGCCGGGTAGGTATACTACTTTGTTTTGCCGCCATTTTGTTAAACATTAGTCGTGACAGTTCATATTTGGCAGTCGTAAAGTAGACACGTGGCAAATTCATTATGCCAAAATATTCGATAAACCAACGTGTTTTAATTGTTAAAACATTTTATCAAAATCAATCATTACTGTGACAATGAGAAAATTACGTGAAATTTTTGGGAGAAACAACGTGCCAACAAAAAGTACTATTTATCGTGTAGTGAATGATTTCGAAGAAAGAGGGTCTGTAGGTAATAGGCCCAAGCATGGACCACAACGTACAACAATCCATCAACCTCAATCCGATGCCCCGCTCAGGAGCTTGGTCTTCAAAGAATAACTTTGGCCACAATTTTGCACAAGGATTTGCATTTGTTTCCATATAAGGTTCAGTTGACACAAATGCTTCTTCCACAAGACCATTTACGCCGCCGTACATATGCCAATAGAATGTTACAGCTCGCCCATGACAACTCCGATTTTCATGAAAAAATCATAATGAGTGACGAGGTACATTTTCATTTGAATGGATATGTGAATAAACAGAAAAGTCGGTTCTGGGGAATCAAATTATTCATCAATCACCTTTGCATCCATTAAAAGTGACAGTCTGGTGTGCAAATTGGTCAGGAGGAATCATTGGACCTTACTTCTTTGAAAATGAAAACGACGCAACGGTAATTGTGAATGGGTAGCGATATCGTGATATGATTATGCAAACAAACCAGAAACGCTTGAACAACTCAAACAAAATATTCATGATGAAATTAATGAAATACCGCGTAAAATGTGTGAGAATGTAATGAAAAATGTGCTCAAAAGGGCTCGAATTTGTCAGGCTAACAGAGGCGGACATAATACATACATACATAATTGCCGACATTAAATAAAACATTTATCAATAAGATACATATTCTTTCATTTAATCAAAAATTATAAACAAACAAAGTAGTATACCTTCCCGGCGGACACCCTGTATAATATACTAAACTAGAAATTTAACAATAATATAATACAGTTATGCTATAATACTAAAAATAATTCTCTGCTCCTTCATTAAAAATATTTTTGCACCGTTAGCTTTTCTGAAAAATAGAACTCTTTTTTTTTTTTTTGTATTAGCGAAGGGGAAAACCCTTTATGGTTAGATGGTCGCAACCACGTGGTTATGTGGGAATCATCGATTTTCGACATACCCACTAAAAGTGGACATTTACCTGAGTCATAGGCTTTTAATCTATGATACAACTGTGGGAAGCGTGTCGTCGGTGGGCCGCAAGGATCCGTTCTTGGACCTCTTCTTTGGAACGTCATGTAAGACGGTATATTGCAACTCGGTTTTCCTGGTAATGTAAAAATCATTGGCTTTGCGGATGATGTTGCCCTCGTAGTAGTAGGTAAGCACATTAGCGAGGTTGAAAGCGTTGCTAACAAGTTCGTTAGGATAGTGCAGCAATGGCTTGAGTCGGTTGGTCTAAATCTAGCCAATCATAAGACTGAGGTAGTGTTAATCTCCAGCCGCAAAAAAGTAGAAATAGCCACTATATGGGTAGGAAACCAGAGAATCGCTACCTCGGGGTGATGATTGATGACAGATTGTCATTTAAAAATCACCTAAGATACGTGCAAGTAAAGGCAGGCAACGTTTTCACGTCGTTAGCAAGAATTATGCCCAATACGAAGGATCCAAGACAACTCAAAAGGAAAGTCCTTATGGAGGTAACAGAAGGCATTATGCTATATGCAGCAAGCATATGGACTAGTGCCATGAAATATAAAACGTACAGAAGACTGATTGAACCGGTCTATAGACTGGCCTGCCTGAGGGTATGTTGCGCTTTCTGCACGGTTTCGAATGACGCGGCATGTGTTATTGCAGGTGTGATTCCGATCACTCTGCTCACTAAAGAGAATAAGCAAATACGGCACTTCTCCCGTGCGGTTTGTAAATTAGCTCTGGGCTCGGCCAGACAGCTAACTGTCATGGAATGGCAAACCAAATGGACTACGTCTGTCAAAGATCGTTGGACACATAGGCTAATACCGCAGCTTGAGCAGATCAGCACTTGTTTGAGTAAGGGCCACGGCGAGGTAGATTTCTACCTTACGCAGTTATTGAGTGGGCATGGGTGTTTTAAAGCATATCTCCATCGCTTTGGACATGCGGATGACCCCTTTTGTTCTTATTGTGGCAATGATGGCATAGAGGATGCTGAACACGTGTTCTTTATTTGCCCAAGATTTGGCAGAGGGCGATCGGAAGTTGAGAGGATGGTAGGCGAAAATTCTTTGCCTTCTAACATTATTAGTATAATGTTACAACCTCCTCGAAACTTGGACATTATTAGCAAATTTGCTTGCAGCGTCATCAATTCCCTTAGAGCAACGGAAAGGGAGGAAGGCGTACCTTGGCCCTAATAAGGGGACCAGGCTGTGTATTATTTGTATACGTCTGAGTAACAGGGCTGGTTCCCTCTCCCTCCTTGCGAAGTAATACTATATGGTGGTACCGCAAGGAAGATAGTAGTCAGCGGAGCGTGGAATGTGTATGTATGTATTTATGTATGTATGTATGTATGTATGAAATTCTGCTTATTATGTTACAAAACATAATAATAACGTATTGTAAGTTTTATGATTTTTCTGTATTAAATTTTTTCAAATATTAAATATTATACTGCGTCCCAAGGTGATATATTATACCGTGATTTACCTGTAAAGGTTATACACTTTATACACCAAAATTCCTATAAGATATTTGTACTTTTCATTTCATGTACATTGTACATTCAACATTACCTGCATTTGTATGAAAATAACTTTTTTTTTTCTTTTAGTTTCTATGTATTGAATTTTATATTTTATTATATACATATATAAAAGAAGCAAAGAATTTCACAATGCCTAGGTTACGTACTTTATTATCTTTACAAAGGCGCCGTAGAAATATTGAAAGTGTTGGAAGGTTTCGAGAATTACATTTAGGAATAGATAGAATTGCAAATTCAAAACGGCTGCAAAAGCGGAGGGGTGATCCACAGTATCGAGAGGTGGAAAGAGATGAAGAAGTACATAGATTACGAAGAACTGTTCCACACTATCATTTTAGAGAGCAGCAAATGAACTCAGAACTTCATAACATATATCGCCAAAGTGAGGAATACCGGGTAAATGAACGTGCGAGTAATGTTTTAACACAGAGGAGGAGAAGAAGTAATTCTAATGTGAGAACAACAAAGAAATACAATCCTGCGCACAACCAGACGAGAAAATGAAAATAACAGGAGGGCTGAAAGTCAAAGAAACGCCATGACTCAAAGAAATAGAAGACAAAACCCGCAAAATTGTGCTGAAGAACAAGAAAGGAATATTCTTGAGCTTGTTAGCCCTAAAAGAAATGAAGAATATAGGAGAAGTGAGCGTCAGGCAAATGCTTTAGTTCAAAAAAATAGAAGGGAGAATCCTGAAAATCGTTTGAGAGAGCAACAAAGTGTACAGCATAGTCAACGTAGACAAAATAACGAAAGCAGAAGAAGAGAACGTCAACACAACGCACTAATTCAACGAATTAGAAGGAGCAATCCAGATAATAATAGAATAGAATCGCAAACGAATACATGACAGCGTAGAGTGCGACGTCAGAATATGAGTTTACTTGAGGAACATAATCAATGTGGACAAAATACCATAAGAAGACGGAGCTTGTGATCCATTTCAAGAGCACGAGAAGAGCAGACTAGTGCTAATGGAACTCTTCGATACAGAATTCACCGTAATAATGATGCAAATAGAAGAAGAATCAATGCTCGACAAAATTCTAGAAATGTATTTACACGCCAATCAATGTCACCTGTCACGAAGCATGCATATTTGTTAAACGAAATACAAAAGCACACATCAAGGCTGTGGAATGAATATAATTACAGCGTAAAATATGGGCCTTTGTTGTGGTGGATTGTGGTTCCCGTCGCAAGTACGTTCCATAGCGAAAGACGTTATTATAAATCAATTTTCTAATTTAACTGATGCTTTCTTCTTGTCTGATGTATTTCCCTCCGAAAATTATCAATATGACTTTTGCATTACGTGAAATTGGGGATTATTCCGACATTGTGTTTGGTTAATGGTTTTAAAATTAAAACCAACAATTCCAGTTTATGAGAAAAGTTCAACATGACGAAGGATATCATATTCTAAGAGGAGTCAGATCTTCACCATCTCATTGGGAGCCCGATAGAAAGAAAGTCTTGGCAATGATTCGCCAATTTGTATTGCCAACTTTTTTCATTACTCTGTCCACAGCTGAATCTCAATGGCCGGAATTAATTGTTATTTTGGTAAGAGTATTAGAAAATAGAACTATTTCAGAAGAAGAAGCCCATAGTTTAACAACACAACAGAAATATGATTTAATACGATCCGATCCGATTACATACATACATACATGTTCTCAGTATTTTGATCAACGTATCCGACATTTATATAAACTTTTTAATAATGAAGGCGGAATATTTGAAGAACACAAAGTTACCAAATATTATTGGAAAATAGACTTCCAACATAGAGGTTCTCCTCATGTTCATGGCATATATTGGTTACAAAACGCACCATACATAACGTTGTCGTACCAACGTACATTCCCAACTGTAGCAGAATTTATGGACAAATATATCACTACGAATTCATCTGAAACCGATATAGAAAATTACATAAATTATCAACAGCATAAGCATACTAATACGTGTCGAAGGCAAATATTAGGGCAAACTATTTGTAGATTCCGAATGCCTCATCCCCAATGCCGAAAACTGAAATTTTGCTTCCTCTATCTGATGAAGTCGAAAGCATCATAATAATTATGATAAAATATTCAATTTCTTAAATTGCAGGATATCTGAAGAAGATCTCAATAGAATTGAGAGTTTCGAACAACTTTTGTCTGACGAACGTATTAATATGAACTACGAAGATTATATATTGGCGTTACGATCATCAGTAAAAAAACGATATATATTTTTAAAACCACGACCAAAAAAGAGAGATGTATGAATGCTTTCAATTCGCAAATTTTAAAATTGCATCGTGCTAATATGGATATACAATATATTTTGGATGGATACGGTTGTGTATCCTATATAGTAAATTAGATCAATAAATCAAACAAAGAACTTTCTCCTATATTACAGGAAGCAATGAAAGAAAATCGAACGGAAAACTATACGGTTCGACAAAGTTTACAGCATATTGGGAATAAATTTATAAACACCCAAGAAGCATCTTACAATATCTTAGGTTTACATATGTCAGAATGTAGCAACGCTGATGTTTTCATAAAAACGTTTCATCCAGAAAGGCGAGTTCATATGGTAAAATTTAAACAAGAATTGGAAAGTCTACCCATTGGTTCAACTGATATATTTAATAGTAATTTACTGGATTATTACGAACACCGTCCCTGCGAACTAAATGATATTTGCTTAGCTAATTTTGCTGCTAATTATGTGTACTCAAAATCTCGCAGAAGTCGAACACGGCAGCTGCAAGTAAATGAAGAAATATATGATAATGAAGTCATTAAAGAACATAACAGGGCTGGACTTAAACTTTTAAATAACTTGGGGTACATTTATAAACGCAGAAATACAGAAATTCGATTTACCAAATCAAGCAGAGCCGGTTTTTTAGACAAATGGTTATGCTATATTTTCCTTAGCGCAACGAAACGACTGATATTTTGGAAAATGATAACGAACAAACATGTACTACCCATAGAATTATCATAGTAACAAATCAACAACAATTTGAAATAATTTCATCAAAACGCATTAGATGAAATTCAGAACGAAAGTAATGGAAAATGAACCAACACGACAAGATAATATTGCTGCATCGCATTTATTAGATGAAGAATTTGGAGCTGTAGCTGTACCTGAGATAATTGGGGATGTTAATGTACTTAATATAGATGAACAAAATAACGATTGTGATGGTGTATGTCTATTAAAATTACCTCCTCTAATGAATTCAGAAGACTTGCTAGCTTCCATAAGATCTCTGAATAAAAAACAACGCGTATATATCCAACATGTTTTAAATAAAATAAACAGAAAAGAGGTATTGTTTGAATTTGTGGGTGGAGGTGCTGGAGTAGGAAAAAGTCGTTTGATAACACATCGTTTCAATTCTTTTCCTGGATCTAATCCTGAACTTCCAAACTGTGTTTTACTGTGTGCTCCAACGGGGAAAGCAGCTTTTGGAATTGGTGGATACTTCATTCTATTTTCTCTTTACCTTTAACACAGTACTCCGCAGAAATTGGTCCATTAATTCTTTAATAGCACGGCTTATTGAGGTGAAGCTCATTATAATAGATGAAGTTTCGATGGTTGGTTCAAAGATGTTAAGTCATCTTGATTCTAGACTTAAGCAGATTTTTAAAACTACAGAGTGTTTTGGTGGTATTCCAATTATAGTTTTTGGTGATTTAAAGCAACTGGCGCCTGTCGGTGACCGTTGGATCTTCAATCAAAATTCAAATAATACTTATGGTGATATAATAAGTCGCGGACTTTGGATATGTTCGATTTTTATGAATTAGATGAAATAATGCGACAAAAATTTGACAGGGCTTTTGCAACAGCATTGAATAATATGGCAGTTAGTTTCATGGCACGGGAAGATATAAATTTGATTACATCACGAGTAGGGCACTCAAATGCAGATATTCCTCCAGATGCAATCCATTTGTTTTGGTCAAATAGGGAAGTCGATGCATATAACAAACAACGTTTAGCTCAAATTTCTACTAGGACATACATATCCAAGTGTTACGATGTTATTAAAGCTGACTCATTAAATGAACACAAACAGACTATAATTAATGCAGTCAAAAAATTCAAAACTTCTGAAACTCAGGGATTACCCACTGAACTTACATTAAAACCGTTGCAACAAACAATGCAAACCGTTGTAAGTACAATATGTTCACTTGACATTTACTAGTATATAAAATTACACATACACATTTTTAGATAATGATTAATGATAGAATTTTAGATAATGAATACAATTATTAACTATTATATTGTAACACATATTTTTGGTGCTTATCCAAATACGTCATAGGGAACTTTTAAGCTAATTAACTTTTCTCCACCAATTATCGTCAAAAAAATGTTAGAAATTAAGAATTTTCGTCACTTAAACACTTTGAAACGGTTATTTCCTCCGGTTAGTCCGGTCCAAACCGAGGTAGCAGATCGGTTTTCCCCAGGGGCTCCTTTTCAAGAAATTTGTTTGAATAAAGGACTCGGGTGTGGTGTTAAATAGTATTAATTCACTCTGTATTTACTGCTTGACACTATCCTCACTTATACAATACAATAGTGTTTCTGTGTTGCTATGTTTAAAACTAAGTCGTTGAATTTAAACAAAAAGGCTAACACGGTGACCTGCAAACAACCACGATTCTAGAATCTCCACGTTATAATACCTCTCGCGATTTCTCTGACGGATCCGGTGTACTTGCTTTGTAGATCTTCCCTACACCCTGTATTTATAGTTTTCAGTTAAAACCCATAGCGTGGAGAGCAAAGGGGTCCCACGGCTGCTACCGCGGCCTACGGGCACTCTTTATTCTCCTATCCATAACCAACGAAATACCAACCGGCCGAATACCGCAGCCAAGCGGGTCGTTCATTGGTCATGCGCAATGGCTTCCCAACCGTGCGTATTAAATACCACAGCGTGGAGAGCAAAGGGGTCCTACGGCTGCTATCGCGGCCTGCAGGCACTCTTTATTCTCCTATCCATAACCAACGAAATACCAACCGGCCGAATACCGCAGCCAAGCTGGTCGTTCATTGGTTATGCGCAATGGCTTCCCTATATACTATATATAAACCAGAGACTTCTAACTACAGAGACGGAGTGTCACTCTTATAAAATCTTGTCGGCAGAATCTCAAGACAAATTGTAGGTCGCTATCGTACGGTCAAAGTTATCGTAAAAGGCACAAATATCGTATTTACCGAATTCGTTCCACTGACGTGTTCTATCATATGTGGCTGGTTTTTTTTGATTTTATACAAATCTTAAGGACTCGCTTGATACGTTTCTGCAATAAAAAATTTTTGAAAAAAAAAATTTGCAAAACATCACGAAAACATGTATAAAGGGTCGAAAAGTGGAAAAGTGGGACGAAGAATTTACAGAATTACATATTCATTCATTCATAATATATGAAATTACATGCGTATAAATGTTTGTGATCTATGGAATTCCCTTTAAAGAACAACCCAAGTCGTGTGCCACAATCACAAACACTTGTTTGCCTTGTATGTGCAAACCATGGTATTTCCTATGCTTTGCTTATAAGCATAGAAAAAGCAACAAAAGTAACATGCGTAAAAAACCAAGAGCAAAAAAAACCTATTCTTCACTATTTACGGTCCTCAAAAAGCAACAACAGTACACATGCGTAAAAAACTATGAACAAAAAAAAAACCAATTCTTCACTATTTTCGGTCCTCAAAAAGCAACAACAGTACACATGCGTAAAAAACTATGAACAAAAAAAAAACCAATACTTCGCTATTTTCGGTCCGGAAGAAATTATGAGGAAATTTGCAATGGATTAGAATATTGCTTATTTTCGGTCCGGAAAAAATTTAAAGTAAATCTGCAATGTATTAGTATATTCACACGGACACAAAACCTCTTGCTTATTTTTGGTCCGGAAAAAAGTCAGAGCAAATGACTCTGTGACGCGTGCGTCACAAAAACAAACGATTGAAAAGCCAACAGCTTTTGTGCTCTAGTTATTATTATTACGTGTAGTGGGTAAAGTCGACCTATTTGCGCACGTCCCTACAATTACACGTGGACGGCTCTTAGATAACATATATAAATGTAAAGGACTAATGATTTATTTGTCTATTCTATTATATATAGTGTGGTGGTGTATGAGTTGCATGCGCATATAACCATAAATCCACATATGCTAGGAGGAACTTAATATGCTTTTGCTTCGATAGCGCACATGGCAAAGCTGATTTGAAGATTTGTTAAAGTTTTGATTTTTCAACCATTTCAAGGCGATGTTGCGAGATTTCGCAAGTATATGGGTAAAGAGATGCGGGAAGCAAGGGGTTTTGTGTCCGTGTGCAAATATTCTAATCCATTGCAAATTTCCTCATAATTTCTTCCGGACCGAAAATAGCGAAGTATTGGTTTTTTTTTGTTCATAGTTTTTTACGCATGTGTACTGTTGTTGCTTTTTGAGGACCGAAAATAGTGAAGAATTGGTTTTTTTTTTGTTCATAGTTTTTTACGCATGTGTACTGTTGTTGCTTTTTGAGGACCGTAAATAGTGAAGAATAGGTTTTTTTTGCTCTTGGTTTTTTACGCATGTTACTTTTGTTGCTTTTTCTATGCTTATAAGCAAAGCAAAGGAAATACCATGGTTTGCACATACAAGGCAAACAAGTGTTTGTGTTGTGGCACACGACTTGGGTTGTTCTTTAAAGGGAATTCCATAGATCACAAACATTTATACGCATGTAATTTCATATATTATGAACGAATGAATATGTAATTAATAAATGAAAATAAGGCTGCTTTCTATTACGTTCTTCGACCCACTTTACCACTTTTCGACCCTTTATACATGTTTGCTTGATGTTTTGCAAAGTTTTTTTTTTCAAAAATTTTTTATTGCAGAAACCTATCAAGCGAGTCCTTAAGATTTGTATAAAATCAAAAAAAACCAGCCACATATGATAGAACACGTCAGTGGAACGAATTCGGTAAATACGATATTTGTGCCTTTTACGATAACTTTGACCGTACGATAGCGACCTACAATTTGTCTTGAGATTCTGCCGACAAGATTTTATAAGAGTGACACTCCGTCTCTGTAGTTAGAAGTCTCTGGATATATATATGAGAAAAAGTAACACTCACTTAATGGTGAGAGTAAGAAGCAGAGTTAGCAAGGGCAAATGAATAGTTAAAAAGAGGATTAAGAATACGAAATGGAAGGTAAGATGTACCAGAGACTTCTAATCAGAGACGGAGTGTCACTCTCTTAAATACTTGACGGCAAAATCTCAAGAAAATCTCAAGGCCCATATCGTACGGTCAAAGTTATCGTAAAAAGCACAAATATCGTATTTACCGAATTCGTTCCACTGACTTGTTCTATCGAATGTGGCTGGTTTATTTTGATTTTATACAAATCTTAAGGACTCGCTCAATACGTTTCTGCAATAAAAAATTTTTGAAAAAAAAAAAACTTTGCAAAACATCAAGCAAACATGTATAAAGGGTCGAAAAGTGGAAAAGTGGGACGAAGAACGTAATAGAAAGCAGCCTTATTTTCATTTATTAATTACATATTCATTCATTCATAATACTCGTATATGAAATTACATGCGTATAAATGTTTGTGATCTATGGAATTCCCTTTAAAAAACAACCCAAGTCGTGTGCCACAATCACAAGCACTTGTTTGCCTTGTATGTGCAAACCATGGTATTCCCTTTGCTTTGCTTATAAGCATAGAAAAAGCAACAAAAGTAACATGCGTAAAAAACCAAGAGCAAAAAAAACCAATTCTTCACTATTTTCGGTCCTCAAAAAACAACAACAGTACACATGCGTAAAAAACCAAGAGCAAAAAAAACCAATGCTTTGGTATTTTCGGTCCTCAAAAAGCAACAACAGTACACATGCGTAAAAAACTATGAACAAAAAAAACCAATGCTTCGCTATTTTCGGTCCGGAAGAAATTATGAGGAAATTTGCAATGTATTAGAATATTTGCACACGGACACAAAACCTCTTGCTTATTTTCGGTCCGGAAAAAAGTCAGAGCAAATGACTCTGTGACGCGTGCGTCACAAAAACAAACGATTGAAAAGCCAACAGCTTTTGTGCTCTAGTTATTATTATTACGTGTAGTGGGTAAAGTCGATCTATTTGGGCACGTTCCTACAATTACACGTGGACGGCTCTTAGATAACATATATAAATGTTAAGGACTAATGATTTATTTGTCTATTCTATTATATATAGTGTGGTGGTGTATGAGTTGCATGCGCATATAACCATAAATCCACATATGCTAGGAGGAACTTAATGCTTTTGTTTCGATAGCGCACATAGCAAAGCTGATTTGAAGATTTGTTAAAATTTTGATTTTTCAACCATTTCAAGGCGATGTTGCGAGATTTCGCAAGTACATCGGTAAAGAGATGCGGGAAGCAAGAGGTTTTGTGTCCGTGTGCAAATATTCTAATACATTGCAGATTTACTTTGAATTTCTTCCGGACCGAAAATAGCAAAGCATTGGTTTTTTTTCTTCTTAGTTTTTTACGCATGTGTACTGTTGTTGTTTTTTGAGGACCGAAAATACCAAAGCATTGGTTTTTTTTGCTCTTGGTTTTTTACGCATGTGTACTGTTGTTGTTTTTTGAGGACCGAAAATAGTGAAGAATTGGTTTTTTTTGCTCTTGGTTTTTTACGCATGTTACTTTTGTTGCTTTTTCTATGCTTATAAGCAAAGCAAAGGGAATACCATGGTTTGCACATACAGGCAAACAAGTGCTTGTGATTGTGGCACACGACTTGGGTTGTTTTTTAAAGGGAATTCCATAGATCACAAACATTTATACGCATGTAATTTCATATACGAGTATTATGAATGAATGAATATGTAATTAATAAATGAAAATAAGGCTGCTTTCTATTACGTTCTTCGTCCCACTTTTCCACTTTTCGACCCTTTATACATGTTTGCTTGATGTTTTGCAAAGTTTTTTTTTTTCAAAAATTTTTTATTGCAGAAACGTATTGAGCGAGTCCTTAAGATTTGTATAAAATCAAAATAAACCAGCCACATTCGATAGAACAAGTCAGTGGAACGAATTCGGTAAATACGATATTTGTGCTTTTTACGATAACTTTGACCGTACGATATGGGCCTTGAGATTTTCTTGAGATTTTGCCGTCAAGTATTTAAGAGAGTGACACTCCGTCTCTGATTAGAAGTCTCTGGATGTACATAAAAAATACCAACCAAGTAGAGATAAAAATCTCTAATCACACCAAC
Organism: Ornithomya chloropus; assembly: GCA_963971445.1. Lineage (NCBI taxonomy): Eukaryota > Metazoa > Arthropoda > Insecta > Diptera > Hippoboscidae > Ornithomya > Ornithomya chloropus. The sequence continues at coordinate 40,615,150 of OZ020531.1, forward strand.
TATGCGCAATTCAAGAAAATAATATACCGAGCAATAACACTGTAATTTTAGAAAAAATTTTATAGTGTCGAATTTTGTATATTAACTTTAATCACTTTAAAATTCAATTGAAATTTGGAGCACTAAAAAACACTCTACCGAATGGTAATAGAGCTGCCAAACTTCATGATAATATCTACATCTCTTGATCTTAGGAAGTGCTCTACTTCATTTTTGTGTTGGCTGAGTCCGTTAGCATTCCATTGGCAAATTCTTAATTCAGCCATGGAGTTTATTTTTTGCTTATGAAGGTTTGAATTAAGAGATTTTGATTTTTGTACATCTCCTGAATCATGCTCTGCATGTTTACCATCATGGTTTGCATACCTGTCACAAAGAATTGTATTAATTGCGTAAGAGATGCTATAGAGCTTTCGATTGAACTTGATTATGGGGTTTTAGATGTTTTTCCTGTAAATGGCTTTGAAGGGTTAGAAAATTTCAAAACTTGTTCATAAGATAGTCCTTGAGTAGGAACCAAACTTGATGGCATTACTGGTTGTCTTGTTGTTATACCAATTGAGGCACTAGCTTGCCGATTTTTAGCTGGAGCCTGCTTAATTTGCTGGTATACGGGACGGGTATACTGCAATTACTACATTTTTTGCGTCATTTTGAACTATGGTGTAGATCACCACATATGACGTAAACCGTTGGCAGTTTGCAATACGCTTTTTGTATGGCCATATTCTTGGCAATTCATACATTGAGGTGGTGTTGTTCTCTTATATGGTTCCTCAATAACAATCTTACGATATAATAAGTATTGCAGATTGTATATAGGGTGGGCTTGGCCTTTTTTGAGAGTATTTTTATCAAAATCTAGCTCCACTCGGAAAAGAGGTTGAGGAACCTTGTTTTTGTTTATTATATTATAAACAGATTTCACTTGGAATTCTTCGTTCCATAACTTCAGAAGTTGGCACTAAAGTTTCTATTCCTTTAATAACGACTATGAGACCCTTAGCACTCTTAAGTTGGTAAGTGTAGTAACTCTTATTCTTCTCATCCAGATATTTCAGAAGTTTTTTTATGGCTTTCCTCAGTATAAACCTGTACCTTGCATTCGGAAATAGAGCCCCTGCGTACAGCAACTACATGGAAACCTTTTTTTCCAATTATTTCAGCCAGGCCATTGACCAGAGTATTCAATATTTGCTCACGGATATAGAGGGGAGGCGGTTTCTGTGAACGGAGAGCAACATTTTTATCATTGGCCGGTTCATCGTTGTCATTAGACAAAGTAGAGAAACGGTTAACACTAACCGCTGTATTTTTACCCCTTTGTGCTTTGGCTTGTAGGGTATTGACTTGAGATTTGGGACTACTCTTTCTTTTCATCACTTCGATGTATCTATCGATACCCGTTTGCACTTTTTTGGCAGACGTATCCACCTTTGGTATAGCACTTTTTGCGGTCACCTCGGCCGAATTCATTTTTGCTTTTTCCTTAGAACTATAATTTATTTCGGGACCGTTACTCGCATCAATTGTTATGTATGCGTTGTTGGTACCCCCATTGAAAGAATTGCTACGCGCTCTTTGTAATGTGCGTACCTGGTTCATACCTTTTCTCAATATGAGAAAAAAAAAAGCCTACGGTATCTTTTTTGATGTTAAATATCAAGAAAAGTAACTGTTCAATATATACAAAAATTGAGTATGAATGAGCGTAAAATAATTTTTATCAACAGCGATTATATTAGCAGAGCAAATCACGTGTGCACACACCGATGATTGTCAAAAGAATTAAGTTGTTAATAAAATTATTATTTAAAGCATTGTCAACAATAATGTTTCTGGATCGTACGTGTTTCCGCAAAGCAATAGATGTTGCATTTTTTATTGTTATAAACTCGAATTTTTTGTAGCTATACAATAATTTATCGATCCTACAAGCTCTTCGATCGTATTATTTTGCTATATGTTTCCTTGCATTTTCTTTTTTCATCTGCAACAAAAGGTTTAATAGTTTGATGACTGTAATTTCTGAGCCATTCTTCGTCTAGTGTAATTCCATGCTTTATATATAATTCCGTTGTAATTAAAAACCGCATCGCTTCAACAATTTTTGCAGGTCTAATTGCTTCAGTCATGTAATCGTGCCTATACTCCATCCTGCGCTTAAGATGCAACTGAATAACCTGCGCTTCATGTAATTCTCTTGGAAGAGATGTTATAATATTATTTACGGAAACCGGAACATTAACGACAGTACCGCGAATAGCACTTTGTCGTTCAAATCCAAGGGCAACATCATAAAAAGTAGCCTAGCGCTCCTCTTTTTTTGTTAAGCCTTGACGGCACTCTGGTACATCCGGATAGTCTAATCCGTTGGCTAGACTTATATTTGGTTTCCTCTTATTTTTAACTGATCTACTACACGTTTTGCAGAAATTGTACTCGTTATTTTCTGAAGGAAATTTAGATGAAAGATAAAATACTTCTTCAACTATATCTTCAATTCCTGTAATGTTTAGACGACTTAATTTTTCTACTTGGTGAGGGAACCACAAACCTCCACAACATATACACACGATTGTTGGACCTTGTTTAATTATGGAATTATAATTAATGTAAATGTCTTGTTGATGTCTGATATTGTTCAACGATTGATCTCTTTGACGTTCTTCACTTAGACGATTTTCTCGCATGTTTTGGTTACGTACTCTTTGTGGAGAATTTTCCAAGAATCTATTATTAACATCGTCACGGAGTTGCCTATTTTGGAGAATTTCTCGAACTTGGGAACACAGTAACTGCCTCCGTTCTGTATTTCTCAACTGTTCGATTTCACGGTAACCATTATCTCGTCTACGCAACGCCCTTGCCTCTCTTTCACGCAGCCGCTCTGTTTCCCTATATCGAGAATCATTGCGTTTCAAGACGTGTTGTGCGGTATTACGAGATTGTTCTCCTTCTCGATATTCCAAATTTTGGCTGCGAAGATTTCTTCGCCTTTCTGTGTCTCGCAATTGCTCGGTTTCTCGATAATGAATATCGCTCCGCCTCGTGATATATTCTATAGTATTGCAAGATTGTTCCATTTCCATGCGCATATTTCGTCTTTCTGTATTTCGCAACCGTTCATTATAGCGGTAAACAGAGTCTGTTCGAAGATTGCGATGCCAAAGTGTATCCTGCAATTGTTCTTGACTGCGAAATTGCGCATCCTGTCTACGGCTCCTGCGCCAATTATTATTATAATGTGATCTTTGAATAACATTTTCACGTATTTGGCGCATCCTATCCCTAACCGACGCCCTTTTCTAATACGTTGAATTCTTCTCTGTGGCATTATTTCTATGGAGGTACTAGTTTGTAATGATATATCAAATAAAAACTTTTGGATTATCAAAAAAAAATTTTTTTAAATGAATAATAATTTTTTATATATATATATTTTATTTTTTTTTTTCTAAAAACTATTTAACTGTCACAAAAAACTATTTGTTATTAAAAGAAATTTTTATTCCTAATTTCTAAAATCAAAAACTTTATTTATTATTCTTATACTTACTAATAATTATAAAAGGATCTTATATAGGGGAGGGGATATAAAAATGGTCCGGTCTGGTCCAAATTGGGCACAACCAATTATTAGGCCAATTATCTATTCTTCACCAAATATTGTGAAAAATATTATGAATTTAGACCTTTTGCCGTATAAAAAACTCAATTATATGAGGGTCTTATATGGGGAGAGGATCTAAAAATGGTCCGATCCTATTAATTTTCAATAGAGTTCTTCTTTGAATCAATATACATTCTTGTACCAAATTTCAACGAAATATCACAAAAAATAAAAAGACTGAGGTATCAGGGGGAGTCTAATCTGGTCCACTTTCAATGGAGTTCTCCTTTGAGTTAATACGTCAATACGCCATCGTAACAAATTTCATCGAAATACCTCAAAAAATAATAGGACCTCATATGGGGAGGGGTTTTAAAAATTTTCAATAGGGTTCCCCTTTGGGCCAATACCTGTGCGTGTACCAAATTTCATCAAAATTTTTCAAAGAACGCGACCTGTAGCAAAAATAATAAGACCTCATATGGTGGCGGGTTCTAAAAATGGTCCAATCTGATTCACTTTCAATAGAGTTCTCCTTTGAGCCAATACATATCATCGTAACAAATTTCATCGAAATATCTCAAAAAATAATAGGACCTCATATGGAGAGGGTGAAGAGCACCGTTGTTTTTATATTGAATGAAGTGCACTGTTGTTTTTATATTTTTATTATAACAAAAATTTATTTTTATTAAAACATTTTTTAATTATTATTTTTATTAAAAAACAATTAAACTGATTGACAATCTTTTTTTTTTTTTGAGTTTATCAACTATCATATTAACAAATAATTACAAGAATAAAAAGAAACAATATGTGAGATTTTATCGTTTGACATTACAGCACAGAGAACAGTTAAAAGATTAGTGGTAATGACATATAAAAAAAAGTATACAAAGTGTTGAGGAAAAGATAGGAAAAACCTCACAATTAATAAAAAGAAAAAAAAGAGATATATATATAAAAAAAATATATAAATAATTAAAATTACGTAACAATACAACAAATATATGTATTGTAACTACAACTATATTAGGTTCTTAATATGGCTAAAGCTAGATAGTTTACATCTTTCTTCAAAAGACTTAACTAAATTGTCAATGCAATTAGTAATTCTAGGAATTTTGGCAAGACTGTGAAGTTCAACCGTAGAAAATCTTTTGGATAAATCGAAAATAATTTTTAACGATTTAAATAAGTTTTCGCACACTTACACCAGACAGGGCAACCATGAGTGAGGATAGGCTTAACACACATTTGATACAATAAAATTTTGTTTTTAACATTCAATTTTGATTTCCGGTTTAACAAAGGAAAGAGAGCTTTGCTACACTTGATGGCTTTAGAACAAGAATAAGAAATGTGGTCATTAAAAGTAAGCTTATTATCAAGCAAGATTCCAAGATATTTAATAGATTTAGAGAAATGAATTTGGTTATTTTGTACTGAAAGGGGAACGGAGGGGACTCTTTTAGGCGACTTATTAAAAGGAAATAAAATTGCTTGGGATTTTGCTTGATTTATTCTAATTTTCTATTCAGAAAAATACCTAGAAGCGGAAGAAAGAGCTTTTTCTAGCCTTTTAACAATAGCATTTGAAGACTTGCCTGAACAAATAAAAGCGCTATCATCAGCATAAAAAGCAGCATCTACTTTTCTAAGAGTTTAAAGTCAGATGTAAATAATGAATACAGTAACGGGGACAAAACCGAACCTTGAGGAACTCCAGAAGGAATGGACCTAACAGAAGATTTGCATTTATTAATTTCTACTGTAAAGGTTCAATTTTTAAGAAAATTTTTAATAAGCTTAATTAAGTACAAGGTAAAATTAAATAAACCCAGTTTATATAAAAGCCCATCATGCCATACAGAGTCAAAGGCTTTCTCAATGTCAATAAAAAGAATTCCAGTTGAATGTTTAACGCGTTTATGAGAATTTATGATATTGACAACTCTTTTAAGTTGATGGCACGTGGAGTGCTGAGATCTAAAACCAAACTGACAATTGTGGAACAAGTTATTTTCCAGGACAAAATCATGTAACCTAACGAATAAAATTTTTTCAAACAGTTTACCTATAGTACTTAAAAGACTGATCGGACGATAACTAGAAACCAACTTCACGTAACTTTCTCATTGTTACAGTAATCGATGATTGATTTTGATAAAATGTTTTAACAATTAAAACACGTTGGTTTATCGAATATATTTCCATAATAAATTTGCCACGTGTCTACTTCACGACTGCCTGAACTGTCTGTCTCTCCTCGAAATAACTCTTAACTAATTTGAATAAGTACTTCGGGGCATTTATTCTTCTAACCGCGTTCAAGATAACAGGCCAGCTTGCTGTGTTAAAGGCGTTTTTGATGTCAAGAGTTACCACCGAGCAATATATGATTTTCTCTAGTATTTTTCCTAGAGTGTCCAGCAAGCATATAGGGCGATGCCTGCACGGTTCCGGGTTCCGGTTTACCTTTCGGTATTAGCACTAGGGTTTGTCGTTTCCAGCATTTTGAAAATGTACCATCCTCCAGGAACTTCTGGTAGGTTTCGACAAATAAGTAGGGTATCTCCTCGATCATAGCCTTCAGAGCTTTATTTGGGATGCCATCGGGCCCTGGTGCTTTAGAATCGGCAATGTTTATTGTGGCTATTTTGAACTCTTTTTGGGTGATGGGTTCAATTTATTCTCCAGAAAGATCCACGATTATTTCTGGTCCTGCCGGTCTTGCTGGAAACAATGTTTTTAGTATACTCCTTAAGGCCACAGGGTCCGTTGGTTAGGGGTACCCTTGGTGAGTTTTTTGGTAACTACTCTGTAAGCTCTTCCCCAGGGGTTCACGTTGGCCTCAGCGCAGATTTATTTAAATCAAGCCTTTTTACTAGCTCTTATTGCCGATTGCAAGGTTTTTCTCAAATCTCTAAATTGGTTAAGATGGTCTATGAACAATGGTCTATTTCTTGACCTCTGCGTTTTTCTTCTAGCCTTCAGGCATTGTGCTCTTAAGGACTTGATTTCGTCATTCCGCTAGTAGCACGGAAAATTGCGTCCATTCCTCTTCCTTCTAGGTATGGAAGCGTCGCAGGCGCCTTTAGCTATTGACACTAGTTTTTCGGCCATCTCCTCGGGTGGGTTTAGGTGTTATAGTATTGCCTAGAGACCCACCTGTAATATAACTTAACATACATACATATACATATACATATAGTGTACATTGTCCGGTCGACCATACCAAATAACTATTGACTTACATTTTTGATATGTAAGCAAATTATAATAAATTTACTAGACGTTCACCTGACACTCATGGAAACAGCCAAGGGGCAACGTTCCCATGGCCTTGATTTGTTAATAAGCATATAGCACAGGTATATGAACATACATTCCAAAGAAATATAATTATTTGGAAAAGATAACGAAAGTGCTTATTTTGCAAATGTGTCGTCTGGACAAATGCCCAATCGACACATCGTATTAGTAGCGTTCCCACACATACCACATGCACACAAACATATGTATCTAGTGAATCTATAAATATAAGAAAACACCTAGAATAAAACACACTTAACTAGCATCTTTAAGTTGTCGAACATGTATAGCGTAAATTAAGTTTAATAAAATAAAATAGTTTTTTTTTTATTTTCAAATTTTACGCGAAAACAACAATTTTTTTCTAGACATTAACAACAATTTTTTTTATAGACAATCTAAAAAGATTGTCAATCAGTTTTAATGATTTAATAAAAATAAATTTTTGTTATAATAAAAATATAAAAACAACAGTGAACCTCATTTAATATAAAAACAACGGTGCACTTCATTTGGCGATCTTGCGACCGGGCTTGACAACACCAATAGTACGACACACTATTATTAGACTTCGCACATCAACACCTGGTGGTACAGACACTCCCGAGACTTACCGTTTGCTTTATGGAAAATTGATTCAGGTAAAACGTCAAGGCACTTTACCGCTATCATCCTCCGACACGAATAACAACACATGGCAACAACAAACGCAGCGTCCTTTAAATCAATCCATTAATCCAATACGTCAAGTAAATGCAACACAGCATTTCAACTTTTCGTCACCAACAAATATGCAACAATAACAACAAAAACAACAATAACAGCGACAATTGCAGCAATAATAATAACAACAACAATTATAAATCAAGAACGGGTTAACCAACGGAGGAATGTCCATTAATAAGAATTGATAAGAAGAATATACATATGTAAGTTTACATACATAAAAAAATATATGTCATAATAAGTGTATTGGCATATATATAAAAGGATATCTTTCTTTCATAAAAAAAATCAAAAAGGACATAAAATTTTTCATTGAATAATAAAAAAAAAAAACAAATTTCAAAATTTTTAAGAAAATTTCATTAAAAACAAATAATAAAAACAGACATAGTGCAAAAAAAAAAAGAGAAACTTCAAAATTTTTCATCATTGTAAATTCTCTCTCCGAGATAAAAATGGCATTACAACATACACCTCCACATACTTCAACAAATAGAACTTTCACCAATAACAGCATAATAGATCTCATGTTAGAAAACATGACACAAGAACTTACACAACCTAACACTCATATTAATATAAATAACAATAATAACATTAATGATGCACACTGATTTTCCTGACGCTTGGTTCATACAAGCCGAAGGACAATTTAATTATAAAGGCATTACACAAGACACAACTAAGTACGAATATGTACTTACTTCTCTACCGCAAGAAATAATTAAGACTGTTCTTGATTTTATCCGAGACCCTCCGGCAACAGATAAATATTCTTCTTTTAAAAAAATTCTCATTGAAAGGCACTCCCTTAACGAGAATTCTCTATTAGATAAAGTTTGAGAGATCGCAAACCATCCGAGTTTTATCGACATCTCTTAATCCTTTCTGGATCAAATTTTGATCCTGATGTGCTTAAACGTCTATTACCTAAGAGTTGAACCGTTGCTCTTACTGGCTCAAACATTACAAATATAAATGAGTTAGTGAAATTTGCTGATAATATTTGGGAAGTGAGTAATCAGCCAGAAGTACATACCATCAGTTCTTACTCCAATGACACAAATAAAATTTGGCAATTCAGTCATTACTTAAGACTCAAACGTTACTTTGTGAGAATATCAACAAATTAACGCTGGAAGTAACGAGTCTTAAGTCACAGATGAATCAGCGCAAGTCTAGACCTTTTTCTCCATTTAGATCACGCTCACGTAGCAGATCTAATTCACGAAATAATGGTATTTGTTGGTATCACCACAGTTACCAAAACAAAGCCCAAAAATGTATTCAACCCTGTAATTTCAAGAATTCGTCAACAAACTAAATAATGGAAGTTTTGAATATTCATCACGTGTCCTATTTATATTTGATAAGGACAACGGTCTAAAATTTTTGATTGATCGTGGTGCAGAAATATCCGTTTTACCTGCTTCCAAATTTCCGCACCAAAAACGTTCGTGCGACATAACATTAACTGCTGCTAACGGCTCACCTATACCAACGTACGGCAAGAAACTATTAAATGTTAATTTGAATCTTCGTCGTGAATTTCCTTTTATTTTTCTAATTGCCGACATTTCAAGGCCGAATCTAGGTGCTGACTTCCTCAGCAAATACGGATTACTAATTGACGTTTAACGCAAGCGATCCTTTAACCAATTTATCCGTTGATGCCATTATGGCTTATTGTAAAGTAAAGTTACCCAAATTATTCCTCACAGAAAATAAATATTTCGAACTATTAAAAAAATATCCAAGTTTGAACTCTGAACCAGATTACACCAAACCGGTCAAACACAATACTGAACACAGACTAGTAACTGAAGGAGTCCTTCCGTTCTCAAAACCAAGACGACTTGATCCTATCAAATATAAAGTCACCAAGACAGAATTCGATTTTTTAGTCAAATCAGGTATTTGTATGCCATCCAATTCTTCTGTGGCTTCACCTCTTCACTTAGTAGCCAAAAAAAATCCTAATGAATGGTGAATGAATGTGGTGATTTTAGACGCTTAAATTGTGTCACTATTCCTGATCACTATCCGTTGCCTCACATTCATGATTTTAGTATAAATCTTCGGAACAAATCTATATTTTCCAAATTAGATTTAGTAAAAGCTTACCACCATATCCCTATGGTTGAAGCCGACATATACAAAACAGCCATTACAACTCCATTTGGTTTGTTAGAATGCCATTTGGGTTAAGGAGGGTTAAGGAATTCGGCACAAACTTTTCAAAGGTTTGTGAATGAAGTATTTAGTAGTTTAGATTTTATTTTTGTATACATTGACGATGTTTTAATTGCAAGTGAATCGGAATCTGAACATTTAAAACATTTAAAAATCGTTTTTGATAGACTTGAGGAATATGGTTTAAATATTAAACCATCTAAATGTACTTTCGGCACTACATCTATTGACTTTTTAGGACACAATATTTCAAGAGATGGCATTCGACCTTCTAAAGACAAAGTATCTGCCATAAAAGACTTTGAGCGTCCTAAGTCCGTCAAGCAAGCTCAACAATTTGTTGGAATGATCAATTATTATCATCGATACGTTCTAAAATTGGAGTTGACATGTCCGATACATTCTATAATTAATAAGGCTCTTAAAACTAACGGCAAAACTTTAATTTGGGATGATGAATCCATCAAATCATTTGAGCGTATTAAAGACAATTTTGCTTCAAAGGTTCTGTTGAATCATTTCAATAGTGAAGCAAAATCATCTTTAACCGTAGGCGCTTCAAACATTGCAATTGGTGGAGTTCTCCAACAGTGCTCAAATGGTTCGACAGAACCATTAGCATTCTTTTCAAAAAAGCTTTTTCCGTCTGAAATTAAATATAGTACGTTCGATCGAAAACTTTTAGCTATTTATTTATGTATCAAACATTTTAAATACATACCTGAAGTAAGACAGTTTACAGTCTTTACGGATCATAAACCATTAACAATGGCATTAAATTCTAAAACAGAGAGAAGCCCAAGGCAAACTCGACATCTAGAATATATCTCTCAATTTACTAATGACATACGGTACATACGAAGAGACGCAAACATTGTGGCAGACACCTTTTCTAGAGCTTTTGAAATTGACGTACTACACTGTACTAATTTAAATATGAAAGTTCTTTATAAGGAACAAGAAAATGACGCCGAATTAAAAAATTCCCTTCTCAAGTCGAACAGCAATTTAAAACTTTACAAAATTCCTGTATTTAATTTTGAAATTGTCTGCGAAATGTCAGGGGCAAATTAGGAAAATTATATTTGAAAAAATACATGGTATATCACACCCTGGTACAAAAGCTACAAGGAGACTCATTAGCACAAGATATTTTTGGCCTGGTATGAGTAAAGAACTCAATACCTGGTCCAGTCAATGTTTACAATGCCAAAAATCTAAAATCAACCGTTATACTAAAACACCTGTTTCTCCAATTCCTATACCCAAGGGCAGATTTGAATCTGTTTTTTAAAGGGAATTCCATAGATCACAAACATGTACGCCTATGTAATTTCATATATTATGAATGAATGAATATGTAATTAATAAATGAAAATAAGGCTGTTTTCTATTACGTTCTTCATTCCACTTTTCCACTTTTGGACACTTTATACATGTTTTCTTGATGTTTTGTAAGGTTTTTTTTTCAAAAGTTTTTTATTGCAGAAACGTATCAAGCGAGTCTTTAAGAATTGTATAAAATCAATAAAAGCCAGCCACATTTGATAGAAGAAGTCAGTGGAACGAATTCGGTAAATACGATATTTGTGTTTTTTTACGATAACTTTGACCGTACGATAGTGACCTACAATTTGTCTTGAGATTCTGCTGGTAAGAACTTAAGAGAGTGACACTCCGTCTCGGTTTTAGAGGTCTCTGACAGAGAGTTTGAAAACAGAGATGGGGCAGAGAGTTTGAAAACCATTGGACCATTTTTAGCACCTCCCCCTATATAAATTTTTTTTTGATATCATAAACAAACAAAGAATAAAAAAAATCTGACTAATGTATCATATATGTAATGTATCAAGTGGTGTAGGGTATTTGATGGTCGGGCTTGACCGACTATAATATTTTCACTTGTTTTGATGTTCATTTAATGAGTCAGCTCGTACACTTGGATATGTATGTCCTAGTAGAAATTTGAGCTAAACGTTTTATGTGATATGCATCGGCTTCCCTATTTGACCAAAGCAAATGGATTGCGTCTGGAGGAATATCTGCATTTGAGTGCACTACTCGTGATGTAATCAAATTTATATCTTCCTGTGACATTAAACCAACTGCCATATTATTCAATGCTGTTGCAAAAGCCCTGTCATCTTTTTGTCGCATTATTTCAGCTAATTCATAAAAATCAAACATATCCCAAATTATATCACCATAAGGATTATTTGAATTTTGATTGAAGATCCAACGGTCACCGACAGGCGCCAGTTGCTTTAAATCACCAAAAACTATAATTGGAATATCACCAAAATACTCTGTAGTTTTAAAAATCTGCTTAAGTCTAGAATCAAGGTGACTTAACATCTTTGAACCAACCATCGAAATTTCATCTATTATAATGAGCCTTGCTATTAAAGAATTGACAGTGTCATTGCTTAATGGACGAATTTCTGCGGAGTACTGTGTTATAGGTAAAGAGAAAATAGAATGAAGTGTATATCCACCAATTCCAAAAGTTGCTTTCCTGTTGGAGCACTCAGTAAAACTTTTGGAAGTACAGGATTATATCCAGGAAAAGAAGAATTCATACAATACTTCTTTTCTGTTTATTTTATTTAAAACATGTTGGAAATATACGCGTTGTTTTTTATTCAGAGATCTTATGGAAGCTAGCAAGTCTTCTGAATTCATTAGAGGAGGTAATCTTAATAGACGTACACCATCAAAATCGTTATTTTGTTCATTTATATTAAGTACATTAACATCCCCAATTATCTCAGGCACAGCTAAAGCTCTAAATTCTTCACCTAATAAATGCGATTCAGCAATATTATTATTGTCGTGTTGGTTCATTTTCCATGTTTTCATTATTTTCGTTCTGAATTTCATCTAATGCGTTTTCTAATTCATTTGATGAAAATAATTCATTAATCAAATTTGATTTGTTACTATGATACTTCTATGGGTAGTGCATGTTTGTTAGTTATCATTTTCCAAAATATCCGTCGTTTCGTTGCGCCTAGGAAAATATAGCATAACCATTTGTCTAATAATTGCTGTATTTCTGCGTTTATAAATGTACCCCAAGTTATTTAAAAGTTTAAGTCCAGCCCTGCTATGTTCTTCAATGACTTCATTATCATCTATTTCTTCCTTTACTTGCTTCTGCCGTGTTCGACTTCTGCGAGATTTTCAGTACACATAATTGTGAAGGTTAATGTGAAGCTTTAACCTTACTTATGTTTTATTAGCACCTTTTTGATGATTCATTGACAAGACAGAGATATATAATATAATATAAAAAAGGCTACATAAATAAGTATGTTAGAGATGACAAAGAGTTTCACAGGGTTGATGTTGAGGGAAGGTTACACCTTCTCATCCCCTTTCATCAAGTGTACTGCAATTTTACAAGAACAGCTCGAGTCCTTTGTCATCGTCTTAAAGGTTGATTAATAACAGTAGCATTGCCAGCATCACTATCCAGTTGAACAGGTTGATTAGTAGCCGGCTGCTAATTACTAACCTGTTGCCTTTCGGCTACAACATTAGGTGTATTGTAGACTGTGGCCTCCGTAGAACGTATGTTGATGCTGTTCCGTCATGATAACGTACCTTCATCATTCTTGATAATATAAGAACGGTCATGGACCTGACTTTGTTGCAGGCTTCCATGGTTCATGTACATTAGTTCTGCTTAACACCTGATTAAACGCATTAATCATCCTATCTTGAAATTTTCTACGCAAAAAAAATTGTGGTTTCATTCACACAAATTTGCATTTAATAATGATTTAATTTGCTCAAATTTTCCCTTAAAATGAGCCTTACCCTCAAAATTCTCTGAGAGTGGCGTAAGAATTTCTGTTTGTGGAAAAGGAGGACAGGGCATATCATAACGGCAGACTTTCGTACCTTTATAATCACGTAAACATGACCGGTTATGACTATGTGTTTGATATAGCATATATTCCCTCATTTCTTCATTGTTTGCGTCGATTGTGATAAACTTGTCAATGAAATTTATAACATTTGGGAAACTTGAATCATTATTTAAATCGATTTTGCGTGAATCCTTCAACCAAAACATGCCAACAATATGAGGAGATCCTCTTTGTTGAAATTCTACTCTCCAATAGTGCTTTTCTACGTAGTTATTTTCGAATACGCCATACTCCGTTTTAAAAAGTCTGAATTATTGCTTGAATCTGAAATCAAAATATCTGGCACATGTTATAGAATCGCTCCTTATTAGCCTAGCCTTTTCACCAATTGAAAGACCTCTAGCATCCTCTTCCATAATATCTACTTTATCGACCGTTTTTTTAAAGATAACTAATAATTCGGTCCATTTGGTTTCTGCCGCAGAAAGAGTAATAAAGAAAGTTGGTAGACCAAATTGTCGGATCATAGCTACAACTTTTTTTTCTCACCTTCCCAGTGTGCAGGTGATGATCTTACGCCTTTTAAAATACTTTGGACCAACACCCATCGCCAGTTTGTGTGAACGATACTTAGTTACTCAAGAACCTAGCGGGTCAAATCCGTTGTAACTTTCTTTTTTAGTCGATTATGATGTTCAATAGTGGGTATCACACTTTCCAGAGGGTTTGGGTGACTCCGAATTTTATATATATATTTAGTGCTATATTCTATAATTACTTCTTCGACAGTGGCTATTTCTAGCTCTTTGTGTAAGCTATTATTGCTAACATACCAGGGTGCGCTTGTAATATATCGAAGAATTTTAGACTGTCTTCTCTGTAACTTGGCTATGTTTGAGGCACATGCTGTTCCCCACAATTGGATATAGTAAGTCCAAATTGGTTTTATAATGGAAGTGTACAGGAGAAGTTTATTATCTAGACTTAGATTTGAATATCTGTTTAGGAGCTAATTCATTTCACTCGTCTTTAGCTTGATTTGCAATATTTTTGCTTGGATGTGGTGAGTCCACGTTAGGCGACGATCCAAATGGATGCCGAGGTATTTAGCATGAGATTCTTGTGGAATCGCAGCATTGTGAATATGAATAGGAGGGCATGTGTTCCTCCTTAATGTGAACGTTACGTGAACACATTTGGAGGGATTAACTTTAATTCTCCATTTATCTAACCACCTTTCGAGATCCTCTAGGTGATTCTGGATGAATCTTGAGGCCACATTTGGGTTTTCGTTAGAGGCTACAATGGCAGTATCGTCCGCAAATGTGTTTATTTGTATACTTGCGTGTGTTGGCATATCAGCTGTAAACAATACGTATAGAATTGGCCCTAAAATGCTTCTTTGGGGAACTCCTCATGTTATATTTCTTGTAGTAGACACGGTATTATTAATTCGTATTGAAAATGTACGGTTGGATAAGTAGCATTTAAACAGAGCATGTGTGTTGTATGGCAAATATTGATTAATTTTTTGTAAAAGTCCTTCATGCCAAACTTTATCAAAAGCTTGCGCTATATCTATAAAGACGGCGGAACAATACTCTTTGGATTCGAAAGACTTTACATTTTCAAGGTGGTCTGCAAAGACTTCGCATTTCTCATGGTGACTTCTTGCCCATGCACCCACCATTCACTTTTCTTATGGGATGATCCAGATGATTTGGTGGCTTAAGGTTTTTGGATGCCTTCCATAGGCTGCATCTTCCCTGGACATTAGGGCTTAAGTTTTCTAGGGCCGCCTGTAAATCAATTGTTTTGCGCTCCGATAATGCCGTCCGCAGCTGTCTTGTACAACGAGACAAAGCTTGTTTTAAATGCGGAAATCTATATCGCTGCCACTGTCTTCTTATGGTCCGTTTTTCTTGAATTAACTGTTGGATGTAAGGATGGCACGTTAAATTTGTTTTAGTCTTGCAATATATAGGTGTGGCTACTTCTGCTGCAGTTTGAAGAATGTTTGTAAATGTTTCCAATGCGATGTTTACATCTTGGACATTTCTTAAGGGAATGTCGCTCGGAATATGGGAACTTATATATTTTTTATATGTAAGCCAGTTTGTAGTTTTGTTTGATATCTTTATTGCAATTTCACGTATAATTGAAAAGGATAAGTTTACTTCTAATAATATAGGAGAATGATCGGGCGAGAGATCACATAGCCCTGTACTTTTTACTTGGTCTCTTCTAAAGCCTTTTAATATTGTAAAATCAATTAAATCAGGGATTTTATTTAAATCTAAAGGCCAATAGGTTGGGGTTCTACAAGATGAGATATCTAAAAATTTCCTTAGAACTATAATTTATGTAGGAATGTGGAGTTGTAGAGGTGCAGAGATGTAGAAGTGTGGAGTTGTAGAGGTGCAGAGATGTAGAAGTGTGGAGTTGTAGAGGTGCAGAGATGTAGAAGTGTGGAGTTGTAGTGGTATAGAAATGTAGAGCTGGAAAAGAAGAAGCAGGCAGTAGAGAAAAAGTTGTCGAAGTGTTAAGTTGTTAAGAAGTCTAAGAGTTCAGTTGTGAAATGAAGTAGAAGCAATCGAATAGTAAAAGAAGTTATAAAAGAGTGTAGAGAGCTCACAGCAGTGACGTGTACTGTATATAAAGATTAAAAAAACTTAAACGCTGATGTTTAAAGTGTTAAACTAAAATTAATACAAAATTATATATATATATTCTACTAAAAACTTATTTGAAACCGAAATGTAATTGATTAAAATTCAATAAAAACTGTAAGAACCCTACATTTATTTCGGGACCGTTACTCGCATCAATTGTTATGTATGCGTTGTTGGTACCCCCATTGAAAGAATTGCTACGCGCTCTTTGTAATGTGCGTACCTGGTTCATACCTTTTCTCAATATGAGAAAAAAAAAAGCCTACGGTATCTTTTTTGATGTTAAATATCAAGAAAAGTAACTGTTCAATATATACAAAAATTGAGTATGAATGAGCGTAAAATAATTTTTATCAACAGCGATTATATTAGCAGAGCAAATCACGTGTGCACACACCGATGATTGTCAAAAGAATTAAGTTGTTAATAAAATTATTATTTAAAGCATTGTCAACAATAATGTTTCTGGATCGTACGTGTTTCCGCAAAGCAATAGATGTTGCATTTTTTATTGTTATAAACTCGAATTTTTTGTAGCTATACAATAATTTATCGATCCTACAAGCTCTTCGATCGTATTATTTTGCTATATGTTTCCTTGCATTTTCTTTTTTCATCTGCAACAAAAGGTTTAATAGTTTGATGACTGTAATTTCTGAGCCATTCTTCGTCTAGTGTAATTCCATGCTTTATATATAATTCCGTTGTAATTAAAAACCGCATCGCTTCAACAATTTTTGCAGGTCTAATTGCTTCAGTCATGTAATCGTGCCTATACTTCATCCTGCGCTTAAGATGCAACTGAATAACCTGCGCTTCATGTAATTCTCTTGGAAGAGATGTTATAATATTATTTACGGAAACCGGAACATTAACGACAGTACCGCGAATAGCACTTTGTCGTTCAAATCCAAGGGCAACATCATAAAAAGTAGCCTAGCGCTCTTTTTTTTTTGTTAAGCCCTGACGGCACTCTGGTACATCCGGATAGTCTAATCCGTTGGCTAGACTTATATTTGGTTTCCTCTTATTTTTAACTGATCTACTACACGTTTTGCAGAAATTGTACTCGTTATTTTCTGAAGAAAATTTAGATGAAAGATAAAATACTTCTTCAACTATATCTTCAATTCCTGTAATGTTTAGACGACTTAAGTTTCCTACTTGGTGAGGGAACCACAAACCTCCACAACATATACACACGATTGTTGGACCTTGTTTAATTATGGAATTATAATTAATGTAAATGTCTTGTTGATGTCTGATATTGTTCAACGATTGATCTCTTTGACGTTCTTCACTTAGACGATTTTCTCGCATGTTTTGGTTACGTACTCTTTGTGGAGAATTTTCCAAGAATCTATTATTAACATCGTCACGGAGTTGCCTATTTTGGAGAATTTCTCGAACTTGGGAACACAGTAACTGCCTCCGTTCTGTATTTCTCAACTGTTCGATTTCACGGTAACCATTATCTCGTCTACGCAACGCCCTTGCCTCTCTTTCACGCAGCCGCTCTGTTTCCCTATATCGAGAATCATTGCGTTTCAAGACGTGTTGTGCGGTATTACGAGATTGTTCTCCTTCTCGATATTCCAAATTTTGGCTGCGAAGATTTCTTCGCCTTTCTGTGTCTCGCAATTGCTCGGTTTCTCGATAATGAATATCGCTCCGCCTCGTGATATATTCTATAGTATTGCAAGATTGTTCCATTTCCATGCGCATATTTCGTCTTTCTGTATTTCGCAACCGTTCATTATAGCGGTAAACAGAGTCTGTTCGAAGATTGCGATGCCAAAGTGTATCCTGCAATTGTTCTTGACTGCGAAATTGCGCATCCTGTCTACGGCTCCTGCGCCAATTATTATTATAATGTGATCTTTGAATAACATTTTCACGTATTTGGCGCATCCTATCCCTAACCGACGCCCTTTTCTAATACTTTGAATTCTTCTCTGTGGCATTATTTCTATGGAGGTACTAGTTTGTAATGATATATCAAATAAAAACTTTTGGATTATCAAAAAAAAATTTTTTTAAATGAATAATAATTTTTTATATATATATATTTTATTTTTTTTTTCTAAAAACTATTTAACTGTCACAAAAAACTATTTGTTATTAAAAGAAATTTTTATTCCTAATTTCTAAAATCAAAAACTTTATTTATTATTCTTATACTTACTAATAATTATAAAAGGATCTTATATAGGGGAGGGGATATAAAAATGGTCCGGTCTGGTCCAAATTGGGCACAACCAATTATTAGGCCAATTATCTATTCTTCACCAAATATTGTGAAAAATATTATGAATTTAGACCTTTTGCCGTATAAAAAACTCAATTATATGAGGGTCTTATATGGGGAGAGGATCTAAAAATGGTCCGATCCTATTAATTTTCAATAGAGTTCTTCTTTGAATCAATATACATTCTTGTACCAAATTTCAACGAAATATCACAAAAAATAAAAAGACTGAGGTATCAGGGGGAGTCTAATCTGGTCCACTTTCAATGGAGTTCTCCTTTGAGTTAATACGTCAATACGCCATCGTAACAAATTTCATCGAAATACCTCAAAAAATAATAGGACCTCATATGGGGAGGGGTTTTAAAAATTTTCAATAGGGTTCCCCTTTGGGCCAATACCTGTGCGTGTACCAAATTTCATCAAAATTTTTCAAAGAACGCGACCTGTAGCAAAAATAATAAGACCTCATATGGTGGCGGGTTCTAAAAATGGTCCAATCTGATTCACTTTCAATAGAGTTCTCCTTTGAGCCAATACATATCATCGTAACAAATTTCATCGAAATATCTCAAAAAATAATAGGACCTCATATGGAGAGGGTGAAGAGCACCGTTGTTTTTATATTGAATGAAGTGCACTGTTGTTTTTATATTTTTATTATAACAAAAATTTATTTTTATTAAAACATTTTTTAATTATTATTTTTATTAAAAAACAATTAAACTGATTGACAATCTTTTTTTTTTTTTGAGTTTATCAACTATCATATTAACAAATAATTACAAGAATAAAAAGAAACAATATGTGAGATTTTATCGTTTGACATTACAGCACAGAGAACAGTTAAAAGATTAGTGGTAATGACATATATAAAAAAGTATACATGAGTGAGGATAGGCTTAACACACATTTGATACAATAAAATTTTGTTTTTAACATTCAATTTTGATTTCCGGTTTAACAAAGGAAAGAGAGCTTTGCTACACTTGATGGCTTTAGAACAAGAATAAGAAATGTGGTCATTAAAAGTAAGCTTATTATCAAGCAAGATTCCAAGATATTTAATAGATTTAGAGAAATGAATTTGGTTATTTTGTACTGAAAGGGGAACGGAGGGGACTCTTTTAGGCGACTTATTAAAAGGAAATAAAATTGCTTGGGATTTTGCTTGATTTATTCTAATTTTCTATTCAGAAAAATACCTAGAAGCGGAAGAAAGAGCTTTTTCTAGCCTTTTAACAATAGCATTTGAAGACTTGCCTGAACAAATAAAAGCGCTATCATCAGCATAAAAAGCAGCATCTACTTTTCTAAGAGTTTAAAGTCAGATGTAAATAATGAATACAGTAACGGGGACAAAACCGAACCTTGAGGAACTCCAGAAGGAATGGACCTAACAGAAGATTTGCATTTATTAATTTCTACTGTAAAGGTTCAATTTTTAAGAAAATTTTTAATAAGCTTAATTAAGTACAAGGTAAAATTAAATAAACCCAGTTTATATAAAAGCCCATCATGCCATACAGAGTCAAAGGCTTTCTCAATGTCAATAAAAAGAATTCCAGTTGAATGTTTAACGCGTTTATGAGAATTTATGATATTGACAACTCTTTTAAGTTGATGGCACGTGGAGTGCTGAGATCTAAAACCAAACTGACAATTGTGGAACAAGTTATTTTCCAGGACAAAATCATGTAACCTAACGAATAAAATTTTTTCAAACAGTTTACCTATAGTACTTAAAAGACTGATCGGACGATAACTAGAAACCAACTTAGCATCTTTACCTTATTTCGGTATAGGTACAACTTTAGCATTTTTGAATGACGAAGGAAAATAAGAGTATTTAATGCAAAAGTTAAATACTTTGACTAATAATTTAAGCGCAAATTTAAGCAAAATATTGTGAATATCATCAAAACCAGGAGCTTTTAAATTTTTAAGATTTTTAATAGTAGAAGTAATTTCATAAACGTTAGTGAAAGAACCACTGATTGTGTTAACAGATAAATCAAGGTCTAAATTTCTAGTAATACAGTGTGAATTATAGAAATGGTCAGCAATAGCATTAGCTTTATCAGTATCATCTAATATATCACAACCATTTGATGATAAAGATTTAATAGGACATTTGCTACCTTTAATGACTTTACAAAGATTCCAAAACTTTTTTTGACCAGTAGGCAATTTGCTCAAAAAAGAATTCCATCTAAGATTCCGCTCATTATTAATATGAAAATCAATTAACTTGTTTAGTTATTTAATAATAGAAAGGTAAGTGACTTTTAAATGGGGAATAGAACATCTTTGATATCTTCTACGATATGAATTTCTTTCTGATATAAGAGATTTACATAAGGGAGAAATAGAGAAGAAAATTTTTTTAGGCGATTTTCGAGGGATATGATTAGTAGATGTCTCAGATAAAGAGCAACAAATATAATCCAAAAACTGTTCAATATTGTTATGAGAAACAGCGGATTGACAAATATTGGAGTGACATAACTTATACTCAATAAATCTTTTAAAGCCAATCCAATTTGCATTTTTAAAGTCAGGATAAGATATGACGCTTTCATTAATGGAGGAATTAATAGTAAAAGTCATAGGGTGATGATCAGAATTTAACTTGAAAGGATGAGTTACTAAGCCAGTAAAGGAAAGAGTTGAATTACTTAGCAGAAGATCAATGGTGGAGGACTCTCGAAAATTAATATTTTGAGGAACACGTGTAAAAGAAGAGGAGAAATAAATAAAATAGTTAGAAGCGATTTGGTGATTAAATAAAACACGGCCAGCTGAATTGTAAGATGAGCAATTCCAACTGGGGTGATGAGCATTTAAGTCACCAAAAAGAAAAAATTCAGATGAATGACTAGTTAATAAATCTAAATCGCGTTGAAAATTAGGACCAAAGCGAGGACAATATTCGGACATAAAAATAACATTACAATTTTGGTTGAAATTCACAGTAATGGTAATATTTTCAATGATCGACGTACTAATAGAAGGAAGAAGTTGAATACTAGAACGAATAGCAATAGCGACACCACCTCCATGAGTGGGCCGATCATTTCTATATATAACATATCCATTTAATTTAAACTTATGATGTGACTTCAAGAAAGTTTCATTCAATAATACAATGTCAATAGAAAATTTTTCTAAAAAACTAGATAGTTGGATTGCATCTGAAAGAGATGTAATACCTTGACAATTCCAATGCATTACCCGCATGGACCTCCTCGTTAAATGATTAAATTGCATGCTTGAGTAACGACATGATAACAGAAAGCTGATCTGATTTGCTAGAGCACTTCCTCAAATCATTAACTGCTTTCGTAAAGATACTAAACAACTCCTCTATAGAAAAAAGATCGTTACTGCCATTCGCAGCTTCAGATTTCAATGCTTCAGCATAAGATTTATTCATTTGAGTTGGATTGAACGGAGCAGCCGTGGCAGAAAGACTCGAACTATTAGCGATAATCGGAAAATCATATGATGAGGAATTGAAAGCTTTGCCATAAGGATTTTGACGCTGGAAAGCTAAAGATTTGTTCTTAGGCGAGTTTTGAGTTAATCTTTTCCTTATTTGCAAATAATCAGCGCGACAAGGACACTTAGGATCATCAGCTCTATGATTGTACGGCTTAATATTCCGTTTGACGCAATTTGCGCATTTGTAGACAAGAGGATCCGAAATAAGAGCATTTTTTAATTTACAAGAATCGTAATCATGATTTTGACCACAAGCAATGCAAACTTTAGCACGATGACAATTAGATGATCCATGACCAAACATTGAGCATTTGTTGCACAAGACAGGACCATAATGCCTTTTGGAGGGTTTACTCCACTGAACTCTAATACCGCAGAAAAAACGAATCTTGAGAATCTGGTTTTTATTAACTTGATTACGGTCAAATTCAATAATATATAAAGCATTATAAGGAGAAGAACGCTTAGTTACAATTTCTTTCACATTTTTGATTTCAATATTGAACCTCTCTTTAAATTCAGTTATTACATCCTCTATAGGAAGTTTAGGCAATCCAAATAAAAGTAATTTGTAGCAAGATTTTTTTTTTTTATTTCATTTTGTGCTACAATATAAAATTCAGCAACTTAAGAACTAATGATAGATTTAAATAAAAATTGGTAAAAAAAAGAAAAAACATATGATTACAACAATTGAAAAATATAAACAGAAGTGCAAATCCAAAAGAATGCTTAAATATTAAAATAATAAAAAGCTACAAAAATGTACTCAAAGTAATGTAAAAAATAAAAATAAGTAAAAATAAAAACAATAATAACAATTTAAACGCAGCCACAACAACAACAACAACAACAGCAGAGCAACAGCAGCAGCAAAAAATAATATATGTGAAAATTAAAAATAAAATTTCAAACTATATTATACTAATAATAATAATAAAGTTTAATAAAAAATAATATAGAAATTGTAAAAATAATAAAAGGTTAATCTAATACAATTCAAATATATAATAGAGGTATACATAAAGCTTGGATCATACAAGCTATCAAATAATTATAATTATAACAATTGTAATAATGCAAATTTTTAATTAAATTGTATTGTATTAAAAGTATTGCTTAAAAATAAGGTACTAGAACTAAATTAGAATTTAATTAAAATTAAATAATAATTATTAATTAGTGAATAACAATTTCAATAATTAGATGTTACAATATATATATAAAAAATAAGTAAAATACCAAAAATATATTACAATACAATATAAGAATTATAATATTACAGTCACATACATTTACAATATAAAGTATATATGTGACTGCTGTAGAAGTAAGTATACATTCCGCACGCATATGACTTGTAACAAGTACATCCCCATACGTAGAAAATGCATACACAAATCAGCCTGGCAACCCAACAACTAACAATTTTTTCTTAATAATGGCAAATGATTCAGTTGATTCATCAAAGCGATACACATTTTCGTTATATAGCTTACAAAGCGACCGAAATGGATCAAATAATTCGTAATTTGTGCGACAAAGCGATAATCTTATTGGAATATAATTACGAGACACTCTACCAGGAACGTTAAAGTTAATACAATTCAAAAGATATGGTGAGGAAACAACACCACGAATTAATTTCACAATAAAAAGTACGCTTAACATATCACGCCTCTTCTTTAATGGTGGTAAATTTATAAGCATAAGCCTATTTTCATAAGGCGGAAGTAATCTATTACGATCCCACCCCAAAGCAAATATTAGAAAGTTTTTTTGAACTGATTCTAAACGGTCAATATAATACGTCGGCCTAACCAAGGATGAAAAGAGCCTTTTGCAAATATACGGATTGTTAAATTCTTTTGACCACCTTTTGATAAATCCTAACAACGACATGGCTTTATTTATTGTAGCATCAATATGGCAATTAAATTTAAGTTTCGAATCAAAGATAACACCCAAATCTTTGAAAAAATTTACATTTTCTAAAACATAATCATGTATTGAATAATATGTATGAATAGGGGATATCCAATGGAATGACAATTTCTTACATTTCTTTAAGTTAAGTAACATGCCATTATCTTCACACCATTTGTTAATACTCAATAAGTCAAGTTGAAGTAATTCTGCGCCATTATTAGAATCAAACGATTTGTATATCTTAACATCATCAGCAAACATTAGAACCTTAGAAAAGTTTACACTTAAAGTCCTTGATTTCATGAGTATAAAATTTAAAGTTTCCTCTCTGTAGCAATTCAATAGCTTTGGCATGCAGCTCAACCGTAGGAGCAAAAATGTTAGTACCAATGGATATACGTTGAAAGTTGTATTCTTTACCGACAACCTTAAGAACATTAGTAAAGCGATGAGAAGAGTCCACTACAATTGGAGGAACTTTTTTAAGGCTCTTAGAAGATTGTAATTCGACTTCAGATGATACACTAACAGAGCTCATGTTATCATCATTAATGTCACTGAGAATATTATATCTATTGCTCCCATCAGTTCTTAAATGTTTAGCCACTGGAAAGGCATACGGAAGAACGGAAGTCTTCCATTTGGTTTTGGTATCATTACTTCTCATTTAGAGAAAAGATACCAAAAAATTGAAAAAAAAAAAAAAATTTCAGCAAAAATGCACACAAACGTATAAAAAAGTCCAATTGACAAAAAATAATACAGAAAAAAAGACAATTTATATATAAAACAAAAAATTAATTTGTTAAAAAAAGTTTTCAGCAATATGTTTTGACAACAAAAACACGACCGATTAGATGCACAGTCACACAAAAACTGTATTACATGAAATTCATCTGGTATTTTCATATAAATTCTTTCCTCTATATCACCATTAAGATACGCTGTTACGAAATCTAATTGATGTACTTCTAAATCAAATTGAACTGCTATTGCCATAAGTAAGCGAATTGAACTTACTCTAGCCACAGGCGCAAATGTTTCATTGAAATCCACTCCAGGTGTTTCTGTAAAGCCATTAGCCACTAATCTTGCTTCATAACGTTCTATGGATCCATTTGCAGTATATTTGGTTCGTAAAATCCACTTTGAATCAACGATTTGTTTGTCTTTTGGCTTTCGAACTACGTCCCAAGTTTGATTTTTAATTAGTGATTCATACTCAACCATTATTGCTTTACGCCATTGTGGGTCGCTCTGTGTAGCAATACTAGCTACATGTTCATGCAATTCGTTTTCGTTATCGTTATTTGTGTTATTTGAAATCATATTATAAACTTTTCGAGGACGGCCTCTCATCCTCTCATTTTTCTTGGTCTACCTGGGCCTCTTTTGGTTGATGAACAAGGAGAATGTACTTCGTTAATTTCCAACTCGTCTTCTGGTGGTGTTTCATAGTTTTCGATTTCTTTTATATTTTCATCTATGCCATTTTCTTCTCGTATTTGTGTTTCTTGCACAAAAGAATGTTTATTATTAGGCGAAAAGTTGTGTAGTTGTACATTCACGTTAAAATTCATACTATCATGTGCTTCAAAGTCTTCGTAAGCATTTGTTGAGTCGTAAGTATTTGTAAATACAACATCCCGACTGCATAATACCTTTTTGTTTTCAGGATCCCAGAGGCGATAAGCTTTTGATTTTATAGAGTAAAACGGACAATATTTTTCAAATCTTCCTCATTCAAGTGGCCACATGCCATGCCGTTCATGCTATTCTTTAATATCAATTGCTTGCGTTATATTACAAATTTCGTTTATTTCATCAACATAATATAAATTTTTATTTCGATAAGCCACCATGACATCTTCACCAGAAGTTGAATTTTTTACGACAGCTTTATCACGATTAAAAATTACTGTTAAACCATAATCCGTCATCTTGTTGAATATAACAAACAATACTTTGCAACCATCTACTTGATATCAAACTATAATAATATAATTTAAGTAGCCTTAGTTTTTCTATCTAGTTTGTAGAAATTTATGTCAAAATTTTTCTCATCCTTTTCAGAGTTTTGCTTTTGTTAACATGTACATATAATATTGAATTGTAATAAAATTATAAATAAATTATCACATTTCGTTTGATAACAAATATTTTTTGTGATAGTTAATCATTTCGTTTTTAGAAAAAAAAATAAAATATATATATAAAAAATTAGTTTTTTTTTTTAAATTTTTTTTTTAAATGAAAAAACTAATTACTAACTTTTACTTTTACTTTTTAGGCTTAAAAAGTTAGTTGTTAGTTTTACGTATAAAAAGTAAAAGTTTTTATTTGTTAAAAAAGAAAATTAAATTGATATATCGTTATAAACTTCATAGAAATAATGCCACAGAGAAGAATTCAAAGTATTAGAAAAAGGCGTCGGTTACAGAGGGATAGGATGCGCCAAATACGTGAAAATGTTATTCAAAGATCACGTTATAATAATAATTGGCGCAGGAGCCGTAGACAGGATGCGCAATTTCGCAGTCAAGAACAATTGCAGGATACACTTTGGCATCGCAATCTTCGAACAGACTCTGTTTACCGTTATAATGAACGGTTGCGAAATACAGAAAGACGAAATATGCGCATGGAAATGGAACAATCTTGCAATACTATAGAATATATCACGAGGCGGAGCGATATTCATTATCGAGAAACCGAGCAGTTGCGAGACACAGAAAGGCGAAGAAATCTTCGCAGCCAAAATTTGGAATATCGAGAAGGAGAACAATCTCGTAATACCGCACAACACGTCTTGAGACGCAACGATTCTCGATATAGGGAAACAGAGCGGCTGCGTGAAAGAGAGGCAAGGGCGTTGCGTAGACAAGATAATGGTTACCGTGAAATCGAACAGTTGAGAAATACAGAACGGAGGCAGTTACTGTGTTCCCAAGTTCGAGAAATTCTCCAAAATAGGCATCCGTGACGATGTTAATAATAGATTCTTGGAAAATTCTCCACAAAGAGTACGTAACCAAAACATGCGAGAAAATCGTCTAAGTGAAGAACGTCAAAGAGATCAATCGTTGAACAATATCAGACATCAACAAGACATTTACATTAATTATAATTCCATAATTAAACAAGGTCCAACAATCGTGTGTATATGTTGTGGAGGTTTGTGGTTCCCTCACCAAGTAGAAAACTTAAGTCGTCTAAACATTACAGGAATTGAAGATATAGTTGAAGAAGTATTTTATCTTTCATCTAAATTTTCTTCAGAAAATAACGTGTACAATTTCTGCAAAACGTGTAGTAGATCAGTTAAAAATAAGAGGAAACCAAATATAAGTCTAGCCAACGGATTAGACTATCCGGATGTACCAGAGTGCCGTCAAGGCTTAACAAAAAAAGAGGAGCGCTAGGCTACTTTTTATGATTATTGTTGCCCTTGGATTTGAACGACAAAGTGCTATTCGCGGTACTGTCGTTAATGTTCCGGTTTCCGTAAATAATATTATAACATCTCTTCCAAGAGAATTACATGAAGCGCAGGTTATTCAGTTGCATCTTAAGCGCAGGATGGAGTATAGGCACGATTACATGACTGAAGCAATTAGACCTGCAAAAATTGTTGAAGCGATGCGGTTTTTAATTACAACGGAATTATATATAAAGCATGGAATTACACTAGACGAAGAATGGCTCAGAAATTACAGTCATCAAACTATTATACCTTTTGTTGCAGATGATCAAGATCGAGGCACAATAAATGATATTTTTGAAAACCAAATTCGCAATCAAAATGACGATGAAAATATTGCTCAAAGAGTTTGAAATAGAACGATTTAATCCAGGAGGTCAAGAAACTCTACTGGACAACATACCAGCCGAAAATATACCACTTCAACGAGTCATAATAGCACCTGGAGAAAATCAGCGCCCACTGGACATGATTAACGATGAAGATTCCGAAGAATTATCATTTGCTACAATTTACTGCGGGGAAAAAAGGAAATGCAAGGAAACATATAGCAAAATAATACGATCAGAATTACGAAGATACGATCAAAGAGCTTGTAAGATCGATAAATTATTGCATAGCTATAAAAAAATCGACTTATTAACAATAAAAAATGCAACATCTATTGCTTTGCGGAAACACGTAGGATCTAGAAACATTACCGTTGACAATGCTTTAAATAATAATTTTATGAACAACTTAATTCAACACGATGATGTATATCGTATTTTAAAAGGCGTATCATCACCTGCACACTGGAAAGCTGAGAAAAAAAAGTTGTAGCTATGATCTGACAATTTGGTCTACCAACTTTCTTTAGTACCCTTTCTGCGGCAGAAACCAAATGGACCGAATTATTAGTTATCTTAAAAACAAGTGAAAATATTATAGTCGGTCAAGCCCGACCATTAAATACCCTACACCACTTGATGTATTATTCATGTACATTAAAAAAAAAACTAAGTGTTTTATTGTTGTTTTAATTGATTTATGTTTATTTATATTTTCTTTAATTCTTCAGAAGATTTTAATATCACATATTTAACAACAATAAAATTAAATGTAGGTTATAATAACTAAAAATACGTTTATAAAATTATTTAGTTATTCTTTTTACACATACACATATAGCATCATGATGACTATGAATTGTTTCATACGTATTCGCATAAATGGTGCAAGTGTTAATGTTTGAAAGGCACCATATCTATATGCGCATTGCTCTTTGTAGTACCACGTTCTATTATTGATCTTAAGTTATTAGATGCTATCCATCATTCTGTATTTAAAGATATATTCCTTCTGCATGTGTTGAAATCTTCTAAAATGATTGTTTTTATATTTGCATTCTCTGCAATAATGTTTTCTAACTGTGTGTTTAATTCTCTCAAAGAAAATTTACTATTTCTATACAATACCACAATAATAATGTCATCACATTTAAATGTTACCATACGAATTTGCGTTGTTATCCAAGTATTCAAAGTTTGTTAATAATTTTTTATCCGTTCGAAGATTATTCAATTCTATCTGAACCGCATCTGTGTCCAAAAATTGTCTAGGAGCTGTAAACTTCCCTATCAAATATAATCCAGCGGTTTGGGTAGCTCTACTGCAAGCGACATAGAGTAATGACCTATTCATTCGCGGTTTCAAATGTACAGCAACAGATTGATATGTGTCACCTTGGCTTTTATGTATTGTTATACCTTCTGCAGGTACAACAAGAAATTGTCGTCTGTCAATTGTAACTTGATTATTTCTTTTATATTGAAATGATCTTATAACTTTGTCCAGTGGTGTCCAAAGTGGATCTGTTCTATGTCTTTCTTGTGATCTTGTTAAAGCTCCTACAGATTTATCGGCAAATTTTATCCATAAAGTAAGCGGTTTCCGTTCGGTATCCAAATCTATTGCCATTAATTGTCCTGTAGCTCCATTCATCAATCTATCTTACCCTCAAAATTCTCTGGGAGTGGCGTAAGAATTTCTTTTTGTGGAAAAGGAGGATAAGGCATACCATAACAGCAGACTTTCGTACCTTTATAAGCACGTAAACATGACCGGTTATGACTATGTGTTTGATATAGCATATATTCACTTATTTCTTCATTGTTTGCGTCGGTTGTGATAAACTTGTCAATGAAATTTATAACATTTGGGAAACTTGAATCATTATTTAAATCGATTTTGCGTGAATCCTTCAACCAAAACATGTCATGAATATGAGGAGATCCTCTTTATTGAAATTCTACTCTCCAATAGTGCTTTTCCATGTAGTTATTTTCGAATACGCCATACTCCGTTTTAAAAAGTCTGAATAATTGCCTGAATCTGAAATCAAAATATCTGGCAAATGTTATAGAATCGCTCCTTATTAGCCTAGCCTTTTCACCAAATGAAAAACCTCTAGCATCCTCTTCCGTAATATTTACTTTATCGACCGTTTTTATACCCTGCACCACCCTGTGGAAAAGGGTATATTAAGTTTGTGGGGATGTTTTGAGTAGAATTTCAACAAGGAGGATCTCCTCATGCCCTATCCTCCTTTTCCACAAACAGAAATTCTTACGCCACTCCCAGAGAATTTTGAGGGTAAGGCTCATTTTAAGGGAAAATTTGAGCAAATCAAATCATTATTAAATGCAAATTTGTGTGAAATGGAAATTAATAACCTAAATAATTTTGAGTCCTTTTTAAGGAACGAACATGTAAGCATGACCTATGAAGAATACAAGCTGTCTATTAGAGCAGGTATAAAGAAACCACAAATTTTCTTGCGTAGAAAATTTCAAGATAGGATGATTAATGCGTTTAATAAGAAGATTTTATCTCTTCATCGAGCCAATATGGATATACAGTTCATTTTAGATGCCTACGCTTGCTGCTGCTATATTGTCAATTATATAAATAAATTCAATCGTGGCATATCACGGATTCTACGAGATGCTATGGAAGAAATTGACAAGGGAAATTATACCGTTAAGCAGAAACTGCAACACATTAGGCATAAATTTATTTCGGGTGCTGAAATATCCGCTCAAGAAGCTGCTTATTGTTGTTTTGGAATGCACCTCTCAGAGGGAAGTCATTCAGAAATTTATATAAGCACTTGTAAACCTGAACGGATATATACGCAAAGGTCTTCTTGACCATTACTTACAAAGACCGGACGAATTAAATGATATGTGCTTAGCCGATTTTGCAGCAAACTATAAATACTCTAGAACAAATCGTAACGTTAGGGCGAGCGAAAATTACGAGGAAAGTCACAGTGATAAAATAGATACTTTGTCGGGTAGATTTCTTCCACTAAAGGGCAACAGTGGTTGCAGAAATAATTGATTTGAACAGAAGAAAATATGATACTTTTGAACAACGAGAGATTAAGGATGCACTTGACGAACTTCGTGAAGAAGAAACACGTGAAAACACAAATAATCAGCAAAATGAAAATGCTGATTTAGACGAGGAATATAGAGTTTACGAATTCCAGAAGTTAACCCAAACGTTAACATTCTTAACTTGGATGCACGAGATACCAATGAAGGTTCGCCAAAAGAAACAATACGACTAATAAAACTTCCACCTTTAATATCTCAATCAGATTTGCTGGGTATGATTAGAACGTTAAACTATAAACAGAAATTATATCTAACGCATGTGCATCTGGAGTGGGATCCATAACATATGTTCTCAGAATTCCATATAAATGTTGCTTCTATTCCAAATTCATTTAAAAAATGGTCAGAAAATCTAGTTTGGCCAAAAATCCTCTCCAGAACCTAGTGGTGCATCTGGAGTGGTATCCACACATGCCATTGTCAGATTTCTCTACTCTTTAAATATTGTGAAATACTTATTGTGAATATTTAATTTCTTAATTGCCTGTGTAAATTTGTGTGCAATGTTTGTATGGCAATATAACAATCAATAGTGGGTATAAAAAGGGGTTATAGTGACATAAGTACAATAGTTGGACATATGGTGTCGGGAAGTTTTTTGTAGATATTGATATGTTCTATAATATTGTAGAACATTTTTTTGTTTTAACATCAATACTTTCCGCAGCGTATATGATGAAAGATATATTATGACTAATTTTTTTACACCTTGGGTTAGTAATAGTAGGAATGTCCAGGGATCCCCGACATTTTTTGACAATAAGTATAGCCTATGTTACTCAGTGATAATGTAGCTTTCTAATAGCGAAAATATTTTTGAAATCGGTCCAGTACTTTTTGAGTTTACTCGTTACATACAAAAATACAAATCTTTCCTCTTTATAATATTAAGTATAGGTAAGTTTACAAAGTTAAATTTACTGAATTGAATAAATTTGGCAAAAGTTAAAAGTAAGAAAATAAATCGGAACAGTCGCTAAAACATCAACATTTTTTCACTCACTTTTAATTTATTATTGCTATTAATTTCGCCATATATTGCAATATATTATTTAATTGAAATTAATTAAAATTTTCACTTTGTTTATTTAAAATTGTTTTCCTGTTTAATTTCAATCTAAACGTTATAAGTAGTTGTATAAAGTTTCTAATCAAATTTCGTATACAGTGTTTTCCCTCTTGTATATTTATGCCACTTGTGAATGTTATAAGAAGCGGATGCCGTTTGTTTGGCGCTTATTAAACGCCTGCGTTTAGGAACATTATAAAAAGATTTACCAATTGAGTTAGAGTGAAAGCATGAGGTGGCTGGGATAAGCAAA
The DNA here is from genome assembly GCA_963971445.1 of Ornithomya chloropus. NCBI lineage: Eukaryota > Metazoa > Arthropoda > Insecta > Diptera > Hippoboscidae > Ornithomya > Ornithomya chloropus. The sequence goes on from OZ020531.1 coordinate 40,647,471, forward strand.
GCCGGCTTATCGTTAAGCGCATGTCTATATAAATAAAACAACAATTCAATTTCATTCTAAATATTATTACGAGTAGGGAAAACGCATTCACAAAGTTTTCTTTTAAAGCTAATAGAGGTCAGGCAGTTTAATTTATACTGCTTTCCAGTGAATGACTACTTATTCTTTTTAATCCAGATTAATTAATTTCTATAATTTTCATTGATATTCTATATATTTCCAGAATATTGCTTTATTACACTTTTACTACAATATGTTTCTGTAACTTGAAAAACGACCAGCAAGTCTGTTTTTATAATTCATTAAACATACCTGTTCTTATCTAGAAAGCCGGGTACATATGCAAAACACATGTCACCTGGCTATCCACTCTTCCGGTTTTCTTCCTTTTTCGGATATGCACAAAACAAGAAAATTGTGCAAAAATGGTATGTGACAAAGGAAAATTGAAATAAATTATATATAAAGATAAAAAGTAACTAAAATTTTTATGTGAAATTGTACGAATATGTATTTTGTTGTTTTTCTACATGTAGTCGCTTGTAATACCCGAGAAATTCCAACATATTTTGCGTATTATGAATACCAACATTGATGGCAAACGTAAAGTTGGTACTGCTATGACTGCCATCAAAGGTGTGGGTCGTCGTTACTCCAATATTGTCCTAAAGAAAGCTGACATTGATTTAAATAAACGTGCTGGTGAATGTACTGAAGAAGAGGTGTATTGTTTCACATACGTTGCGTTTCTATTCCAGCTTAATTGTTTATATTTTTACTTAAAGGTGGAGAAAATTGTCACCATCATATCAAATCCTTTGCAATACAAAGTACCAAATTGGTTTTTGAATAGACAAAAGGATATTATTGATGGTAAAAATAATCAATTGACTTCCGCCAATTTGGATTCGAAACTACGCGAAGATTTGGAGCGACTTAAGAAAATCACTTCACATCGTGGTCTACGTCATTATTGGGGTTTGCGTGTACGTGGTCAACACACCAAGACAACTGGTCGTCGGGGTCGCACTGTGGGAGTATCTAAGAAGAAGTAGATTCCTTAATGAACTTTTACGTGTATGGATGTGAAAGGTGCTTTCATTGTGGGAGAGTGTTAATTTTTATATAATATAAAAGAAAGTAAAAAAATTAAAGCGTGCGTTTTTAACCAGACAAATAACTAACAACGTTTAAGATGTAGTTTGCAGAAAAAATTCGAAATGTACCAAGAAAGAAAGAAAGTTTCCGTGTAGGACTATAGAGCTATAGCTCAAACAAGTAAAAACATTAGATTTGGCTTTAATATCACCCGCCCTCACATACAAACGGTGAGCATGCTAGCTCCCTGATTACGCCCTGTAACAATGTGAGTAAGACAAAATATCACCTTACCAGTCAGGTTATGCACAAAAGAGGTTTTTTATAAATTGTTGGGGTGCCTATTATCGTGTATTTTGGTTACATTGGTACGTCTGCCAAATTCCAACTTCGTAGGTACATTTTAAACTTGTGGGAGTTATTTGTCGATTATAGGCGGTGGCAATTTAAATGGGAACCCTATATTTTATTATATAAACTATAAATATTTATACGCTCGATATCTTTAAATTTATGATTATGAAGGATCCAGCTAGATCGACTCAGTTTTTAATGCTACTATATGAAGTTGACAGTTCGGCTTCTCCTGACACTTTGTCCGCCTCGGACAAATCCATATCATCTAAATCAAAATCGCCACTTTCGAGATCAGGATGGGCAGTACACCATGATCAACTGACAGCACTCCGGTGTAGCGCTTTTGACTTATTCTCAGGTCTGACAAGTCTTCGACAACATATTTGTCATAGTCCCAAACTTTTGTTATGATATAAGGTCCCTTGTAAAGAGGATCTAGTTTATGTTACCGACTTGATATACCCGTCTTTGATGCCTTTTGTCATACCAGGGTTTCCACTCTTTTCTTTGCCTCATAATATTTGTAGTAGCTTGCTGGTGCCTTTCGGATAAATCGGTGTCTATTACCGGATCATCTTGTAGTGCTTGTACTATCTTATTTTGGTTGAGTTCTTGCGGATTATAGTTGAAAGCAAGATCATTTGGACTGAATTTTGTCGTGGCATTACTTTGGGAATTAATCGACCATTGGATGTTTGTTAACATTGCGTCCCAGTCTCTAGGGTTTCTTGTTGAACATTTCAAAGCATAATAATTGTTTTGTTTATCCGTTCGACCTGGCCTTTGGCTCGGTGCGTTCGTACTGCGGTTTGTACATGTTGAATACCATACTTGCTTATATAATTTTGGAATTCTTTTGATGTGCAGGCCGTTCCACGGTCCGTAGTAATACGTAATGGTTGTCCAAATAGGCCCACTACTTCGTCAAGAGCGCTTAGAACTGGTGACGACTTCGTGGTTCTGGTAGTCTTTATAATAGTGTATTTACTGAAAGCACATACAATTACTAAAATATGCGCAAAGCGCTTTTTATACCCTGCACCACCCTGTGGAAAAGGGTATATTAAGTTTGTGCGGATGTTTGTAATTCCTAAACGGCAAATGCCACACCCATCTTCAATTACACCAATCGATTCAGAATCAAAATCCGAATCGATTTAACCATGTCCGTCTGTCCATGTAAATTTGTGCGCAAGCTACAGGTCGCATTTTTTGAGATATTTTGATGAAATTCGGTACAAAGACATGTATTGGCTCAAAGGGGAAAAGTGGACCAGATTGGACCATTTTTAGAACCCGCCCCCTTATGAGGAGGTCCTATTATTTTTTGAGATATTTCGATGAAATTTAATTCGCGGAAAAGCATTGACTCAAAAATATACCCTCTTGAAAATGGACCGGATTGGACCATTTTTAGAACCCTTGTTTATATAAAAAAAAATTTTTTTTTAAGGTGAAATTGCCGCTCAAAACCAATGCCATTGTCATCCAAAAAACCGGGGATTTAAGCTATAGTGATATACTAAAAAAGGTAAAATCGGACAAAGACCTAAAAATATTTGGAGACAATGTAAACAAAATTAAAAGAACAAGAAATGGCGAAATACTGCTAAAATTGGAAAATGAAGTATTAGGCCAACAGGCAAATATTAGATTGCTTTCGAACGAGACTAGGTTGGAAATTAAAGACATCGACGAAATCACTACGGCAGAAGAACTAATAGAAGCAATAAACTCACAAGTAGGTTTGAGCTTAAAGAGAGAAAACGTCAAGTCCCTCAGGAAAGCATATAAGCAAACAGTCTTGCTCTCGGTCCCATCCGATGATTCCAAAACACTTCTAGAAAAAAAAAAAAAGTGAAAATTGGCTGAGTTGTCTGCTGCATTAGAGAAAAGAAAGATAACGTAAAATGCTATAGATGTCTTGAGCTGGGTACCATATCGAGGCAATGCAAAAACAAAAGCGATAGAAGCAAATTCTGCTTAAACTGTAACGAAGAAGGCCACTTTGCCAAAGATTGCAAAAACCAGCCTTGTTGTTCCATATGCGAAAAACTTACAAAAGCCTTATGACCATCCATTAAGCGGAAGAAGGTGTCCAAGCAAAATGAGAATACTCCAACTAAACTTAATCCATTGCAGAGCAGCGGAAGAGTTCCTAACGCAAACGATACGTGAACAGACTATCGACGCAGCAATATTAAGCGAACCAAGCGAACAATGTCCCTCAAGGTGTCTATTGGATTAAGGATGCTTCAGATAAGGCCGCTATTTGGTATTGTGACCACCCACAAAAGTAGCCGCTGGCCACTGCTGTCAAAAATGACATCGTCGCTTGTGTGTGAAACGGTTTGCACATTTATAGCTCCTACGTTCCTCCTAGCACAAGCACAACCGATTTTGATGGAGTAATCCTGGAGCTTAGCAGCGAAGCATGCGACAAGAGTCCGAAATTTATTGCCGGAGACTTTAACGCGTGGACTGTGGAGTGAGACTGCCCTAGAACAAGTCCCAAAGGCAAAACAGTACTTAAGAGCTTTGCAGCTTTGGACCTAGTCCTTCTCAACACGGGCACTGAATACACCTTCGCCAAAGCAGGCTACGGTTCTATTATTGACATCACGTTTATTCACAACCATCTTTTCCCAAAAACTTCATGGTGCCTAAGTGACATATACATACATAGCGACCACCGCGCTATAATCTGCGAGATAAACCTCGACGCTCGTCCTTCCAATATAGTCCAAACTTTCAAGGTCCCACGATGGAAAGGCGATACCCTCGACGAAGAAATATTTAATATTACGATGCCTGATTTAGAGCTTTCTGGTTTCGCTAACGAAATGGCCCACAAACTGATTCACCGCATTGAACAGGCCTGTAACGCTTCCATGATTAGGCGATCTATCACACATACGGCACACAAACCAGTGTACTGGTGGAGTAATGATAGAGCACTGCTGCGCTCAGAATGCTACCGAGCAACTGGGTATATAAAACGCCAGTAAATGTCCAAAAACAAAAGGCGGGAGCTAAAAAAAGCCATAATTAAGAGCAAAACCAGAAGTTTCAATAATCTCGTTAACGACGTGAAAAAGAACCCGTGGGGTTCAGCCTTCGTGAGCAAAAAGCTTAGAAGTTCAATTCAAATCGCTCGCAACAAAGTTCCATACTCGAGCGTAAAATTAGTCACAGAAGGCGAGGTCATGGTGGCCGCCAGGGCCAAAAAGAAGAAGACAGCACCAGGACCAAACGGAATCCCAAATTGCGTCATCACAACCGCCATCGAAAGCTACCCAGCGGCGCTTGTTAAAATCTTTAACCAATGCCTGATCGAAAAATCATTTCCCAACACAATTGGTAAAATTCTAGAGCGTATTATATGCAACCGCTTGTACGAGACCTTGGAGGTATAGAAAGGAATATCAGACATGCAATTTAGCTTCCGTAAAAAGCGTTCCATAATAAACGTAATAAGTAAAGTAGTATCCATTGCGAGTGATGCAATAGATGGTCGCGGTGGAAGGGTGGTTCCGAAAAATATTCCCTAGACCAACGCAGGGTCTGCAACTATCTTAAGAATATAATAGCGGACTATTTTAAAGGCAGAACCCTCTCATACATGACTGATGATGGTGAAAAAGCTCGAAGCATCAGCGGTGGCGTTCCATAAGATTCGGTTTTGGAACCAATCCTTTGGAACTGCATGTACGTTTTGCGCTTGCGAATTTCCGGCACATCCAAAATCATTGGTTTCGCAGACATAGCTATGGTAGTCGTTGCCAAACAACTGTGCGACATTGTTGACATCGCGGAGAATACCATAATCATTATTCGCGAATGGCTACTATCTAAGGGCTTCGCCCTGGTAGAAGTAAAAACAGAAGCGGTACTCATAAGTAGTCGCAAAAAAAAAAAAAGAAAACACGATCATCAAGGTAGGCCATTGCAACATTACCACCAAAGATGCAGTCAAATACCTAGGTATTATCACGGGTGTAATTATGATCGACACGAAGCTAACATTCAAAGCCCATCTCGAGCAGGTATGCACAAAAGCCGCCTACATAAGCAAGGCCCTCAGTAGAGTGATGGCAAACAAACGAGGCCCAAGAGAAAACCAGACGCCTTATAGTAGAAGTTGTCAAGTCGGTAATGCTTTGCGGAAGCCAAATATGATACCATGCCATGGAGGTCAAATCTTATGCTAGAGGTCTCAAATCAACTTATCGCCTATGCGCAATAAGAATTTTCGTATAATTTTGGAGAACGCCGCTCTGGTCATTAGCAGAATGATACCTATTGACCTCTTAGCCAAGGAAAGGTATCTCATATCTCAAGGCGTCGGCAAACAACTCGCTCGAAGTAGAACACTGGAGGAATGGCACCAAAAAGTTCTTCCGAAAAGGGCAGGTGGACGAACTGTCTAATACCTAATACTACCTCACGCAATTCCTATCGGGTCATGGGTGTTTTAGGTCAAATTTGCACCACTTTATGCACGACGACAACCCTTGCTGCACGATTTGTGGTTTAGAAGAGGACGTAGGACATGCGTTTTTCTACTGCCCCCGCTTTAAGCAACAGAGAAACAGGTTGGCGCTACTAATAAAAGAAACCTCTACTCCCGAAAATATAGTATGGCACATGCTCATTTCCAGTAGTAGATGGCAAGCAGTAAAAGACCTTGCGCAGTGATAATGAAATGGCTCCGATTTCTGGAAAGGAATCGAGCGAATCTAGATTTCTCCGGCGTCATTGGTTAGATGTTTGTTCGGCGAGATAGGTTGTCATAATAGACGTAGTGCACTCAACGGTTTTCCCCCCTGTGAAGGAATACTTAGCGGTAGTGCCGCAGGGTCCTGGAAATTGACGCAGAGGTGGTTTTAGCGGGTTAAAGTCTCGCACCTCAGGCTTTCAAAGCTTTCTATCTATCGCAAAAAAAAAATATCTCTCTTGAACTAAATATCCTATCAAGGTATCAACAGAAAACAATACTTGAATATTACAATACGAGTAATGAAATACGAGTAGCCAACTTACCAACAACAACAACAATAACATCAACAGCTGGCCAAGTAACCAATGAGTATTCAGATGCGTTCTTTGCAATTTAAGATTGGTCAGGGTTAGAGAGTCAGTCATGCAGTCAATTTTGGTTTAAACACGTTTAGTTTTAGAGAGTGTTATTTATAATGAATAAATTCGCTGACAGCCACGCCCACAATATTTTTGGCTCCCAAAAATAGACATACAGTAAAAATTTAGCGTATGTATCCATTGATATTTAAAAATTGAGCGAATTTATATAACAGACGCGCTTACTATTTAAGAAGAAAGGCGTTTTTTACCTAGAGGTATATAAAATTACATTTTAATAGTTATTAAGAGGAAAGCGCTTCTCCGCAACGCCCATTTTTAATATAAAATTTTTGACACGCCTATTATTCATATAAGAAAGGTTGAAAGGTTTTCATTGCTATAAAGCGGAAATTTTGTTTTAATTTTTTTAAAATGGGGAAAATTGTATAATAGACACGCCCACAACATGACAAGAAAAAAACAAGTTTTTAGCTGATATCTAATGTTAAGAGGACAGTATCTGTCACACCCACTGCTTCGAAAGACAAATGGAAAATTTCCATTAAGTGGTATATTGTATGGCAGATACGCCCACAAAATCGGAAAACCTCTTTTGGCACAACCTTACGTTTTAGGTGTCATATAACATATTTCTCATTAGTCGCTACATGAAGGCGTAATAATATACTTGCCACGCCTACTTTTGTAATATTAAAAAACAAGGAATATTTTAGATTTGTCTTAAACTACATTTACTCTATTCTACATATTTTTCACATAAATTTTTATATAAACACAATTTACCTATGTAAACCTGTACTTAAATAAAATTTGTGTTGTGGGGGTACATGTGATTTCATACCATATTCAAAGGTAGTTTACCAAAAAAAAAAAGAAAATAACAACATAAAGGTTATAAACCTGTCTATGCATTCTTACTCAACTTTTTTATTACTATTGGAGTAATCGTGAATTTTTTTTCTTTTTTTTTTATTGTTTTTTTTTTATTTTCTGACATATTTTAGGGAGCGACTTAACCCAAAGCATTCTATTGTTTGGGTAAAGGGATCACTTTTATTGTTATTATTAGTGTATTTTGGGAATTGATGTTGTTGTTGTTGTTGTTGTTAATGTAATGGCGATTTAAACATAAAAATACTTTTTAAGGCGTGAGGTATGGAAAATCAACATTTGCAACATATTTAAAAAAAACAAGATAGGAAACTTCGGTTAAGACCGAAGCTTAAATACCCTCCACCTTTTATAAACCTCTAAAAAATAAGTTCTTATTGCCTATATGACTATTTCATGTACTTACGAATTACTAATATATGAAAAATTTTATTTTAAAATTTTTTATTTTATTATTTATTACTTTATAAAAATTATATAGGCAATAACATATATATAATATATATATACACACTTAAAAATAACTCATTATAACTTAATTTATTCCTAAAATAATACCGTCATGATTTCTGTCTTTTCTATTATTGAGCAAAATCCTTTATCCATTAGATTACATATAATAAAATCACCTACAATAATAAATTTTTCAAACACTTCATCCAGGAAAAATATATCTATATATATATTTTTTCATTAGTAAATTTCCGAATGATATTTCTGGGAAAGATGAATTTCTGTATAATGTCATAGTGCAGGTTGTACTAATACGAAAGGCGACAATTTGAAAAGTGGTTGATCCAGAACTGAAATCACGGATAAATAGAATTTTTGTTTCACTTCTTAATTCGGACTATATATAAATTAAAATTCCGCCCTTTTGCCGAGGAGTAGAATCACAGACGTTAATTCTTGCCAAACTACTAAACCCTTTAACAGAACAATCATCCAGCGATATCGTCCACGTTTCTACAAAACACAAAACATCCATATCTGCTATGTACCTGTCACTCATTATATCATTACGGTGTGCATTAAAACTTTGTACGTTTTGATAGTAAATTTTTGTTTTTAGCGAGACATTAGGTAAAGGAAATAAGACGCAGACGACCAAATTCGATTTTAACCACGTCGGTGTTTGAAAATTGTTTTGGAGGAATAAAGCGTCTAGTAATATATAGCCCTGTTGTACTGGTGGCTCTACTGCAATGGTTCGGAGATGTGGGTTTTTTTTTCGTCTTGCGTGAGAACCTCTTGATTGGAAAACAGCATCCAAAGTGTGGTAGAGAATTCTCCATTTATATCTATTGCCATTAAAATCCCTGTTGCACCGTTAACTAATCCATCAGAAGTTTCAATATTTACTGTTAGCACATACTTAGCGGACGTTTTTAATGTAAGTTCAGTGGGTAATCCCTGACTTTCAGAAGTTTTGAAATTTTTGAATGCATTTAATATAATCTGTTTTTGTTGTTAATTTAATGAGTCAGCTTTATTAATATCGTAACATTTGGATATGTATGTCCTAGTAGAAATTTGAGCTAAACGTTGTATGTTATATGCATCAGCTTCCCTATTTGACCAAAGCAAATGGATTGCGTCTGGAGGAATATCTGCATTTAAGTGCACTACTCGTGATGTAATCAAATTTATATCTTCCTGTGACATTGAACCAACTGCCATATTATTCAATGCTGTTGCAAAAGCCCTGTCATCTTTTTGTCGCTTTATTTTATCTAATTCATAAAAATCAAACATATCCCAAAGTCCGCGACTTATTACTTTAACTTTAACTTTATTTATAAAAATGAACCAAGCTAATAGCTTATACTAAGTTGGTTAATAAAGCAAAACAAAAAAAAAAAAAAAAATTAAATTAAATGAAATTAACTTAAATTAAATAAATTATTATAAAAAAAATATTATTAAACTTAATACTACTTTGTTCGTTTATAATTTTTGATTAAATGAAAGACAATGGATCTTATATTAATAAATGTTTTATTTAATGTCGGCAATTATGTATGGAATACAATATCAGATATATGTCCGCCTTTGTTAGCCTCACAAAGCCCTTTTGAGCAAATTTTTTATTACATTCTCACACATTTCACGCGGTATTTCATTAATTTCATCACGAATATTTTGTTTGAGTTGCTCAAGCGTTTCTGGTTTGTTTACATAAATCTTGCTTTTCAGATATCCTCACAAAAAGAAATCCGGAGCAGTCAAATCAGGCGACCGTGAAGGCCAATCAACATCACCATTTCTTGAAATAACTTGTTGTGGAAAGAGGTCTCGCAGTAATTCCATTGTAATCCTGGCTGTATGTGATGTGGCACCGTCTTGTTGATACCACATGTTAATCAAGCCCAAAGTTGTGGCATTAAAAAGTTTTCAATCATATCACGATATCGCTCCCCATTCACAATTACCGTTACGCCGTTTTCATTTTCAAAGAAGTAAGGTCCAATGATTCGTCCTGACCAAATTGCACACCAGACTGTCACTTTTAATGGATGCAAAGGTGATTGATGAATAATTTGAGGGTTTCGTCACTCATTAAGATTTTTTCATGAAAATCGGAATTGTCATGGGCGAACTGTAACATTCTATTGGCATATGTACGGCGGCGTAAATGGTCTTGTGGAGGAAGCTCTTGTGTCAACTGAATCTGAATATGGAAACAAATGCAAATCCTTGTGCAAAGTTGTTCTTGGAAAACCAAGCTCTTGAGCATGGCGTCGGATTGAGGTTGATGGATTGTTTTGAACACTTTTTTGAGCAGCAGTAATGTTATCAGCCGATCTTGAAGTACGTTGTGGTCCATGCTTGGGCCTATCACTTACAGACCCTCTTTCTTTGAAATCATTCACTACACGATAAATAGTGCGTTTTGTTGGCACGTTGTTTCTCCCAAAAATTTCACGTAACTTTCTCATTGTCACAGTAATCGATGATTGATTTTGATAAAATGTTCTAACAATTAAAACACGTTGGTTTATCGAATATTTTTCCATAGTAAATTTGCCACGTGTCTACTTCACGACTGCCTGAACTGTCTGTCTCTCCTCGAAATAACTCTTAACTAATTTGAATAAGTACTTCAGGGCATTTATTCTTCTAACCGCGTTCAAGATAACAGGCCAGCTTGCTGTGTTAAAGGCGTTTTTGATGTCAAGAGTTACCACCGAGCAATATATGATTTTCTCTAGTATCTTTCCTAGAGTGTCCAGCAAGCATATAGGGCGATGCCTGCACGGTTCCGGGTTCCGGTTTACCTTTCGGTATTAGCACTAGGGTTTGTCGTTTCCAGCATTTTGAAAATGTACCATCCTCCAGGAACTTCTGGTAGGTTTCGACAAATAAGTAGGGTATCTCCTCGATCATAGCCTTCAGAGCTTTATTTGGGATGCCATCGGGCCCTGGTGCTTTAGAATCGGCAATGTTTATTGTGGCTATTTTGAACTCTTTTTGGGTGATGGGTTCAATTTATTCTCCAGAAAGATCCACGATTATTTCTGGTCCTGCCGGTCTTGCTGGAAACAATGTTTTTAGTATACTCCTTAAGGCCACAGGGTCCGTTGGTTAGGGGTACCCTTGGTGAGTTTTTTGGTAACTACTCTGTAAGCTGTTCCCCAGGGGTTCACGTTGGCCTCAGCGCAGATTTATTTAAATCAAGCCTTTTTACTAGCTCTTATTGCCGATTGCAAGGTTTTTCTCAAATCTCTAAATTGGTTAAGATGGTCTATGAACAATGGTCTATTTCTTGACCTCTGCGTTTTTCTTCTAGCCTTCAGGGATTGTGCTCTTAAGGACTTGATTTCGTCATTCCGCTAGTAGCACGGAAAATTGCGTCCATTCCTCTTCCTTCTAGGTATGGAAGCGTCGCAGGCGCCTTTAGCTATTGACACTAGTTTTTCGGCCATCTCCTCGGGTGGGTTTAGGTGTTATAGTATTGCCTAGAGACCCACCTGTAATATAACTTAACATACATACATATACATATACATATAGTGTACATTGTCCGGTCGACCATACCAAATAACTATTGACTTACATTTTTGATATGTAAGCAAATTATAATAAATTTACTAGACGTTCACCTGACACTCATGGAAACAGCCAAGGGGCAACGTTCCCATGGCCTTGATTTGTTAATAAGCATATAGCACAGGTATATGAACATACATTCCAAAGAAATATAATTATTTGGAAAAGATAACGAAAGTGCTTATTTTGCAAATGTGTCGTCTGGACAAATGCCCAATCGACACATCGTATTAGTAGCGTTCCCACACATACCACATGCACACAAACATATGTATCTAGTGAATCTATAAATATAAGAAAACACCTAGAATAAAACACACTTAACTAGCATCTTTAAGTTGTCGAACATGTATAGCTTAAATTAAGTTTAATAAAATAAAATAGTTTTTTTTTTATTTTCAAACTTTACGCGAAAACAACAATTTTTTTCTAGACATTAACAACAATTTTTTTTATAGACAATCTAAAAAGATTGTCAATCAGTTTTAATGATTTAATAAAAATAAATTTTTGTTATAATAAAAATATAAAAACAACAGTGAACCTCATTTAATATAAAAACAACGGTGCACTTCATTTGGCGATCTTGCGACCGGGCTTGACAACACCAATAGTACGACACACTATTATTAGACTTCGCACATCAACACCTAGTGGTACAGACACTCCCGAGACTTTCCGTTTGCCTAATGGAAAATTGATTCAGGTAAAACGTCAAGGCACTTTACCGCTATCATCCTCCAACACGAATAACAACACATGGCAACAACAAACGCAGCGTCCTTTAAATCAATCCATTAATCCAATACGTCAAGTAAATGCAACACAGCATTTCAACTTTTCGTCACCAACAAATATGCAACAATAACAACAAAAACAACAATAACAGCGACAATTGCAGCAATAATAATAACAACAACAATTATAAATCAAGAACGGGTTAACCAACGGAGGAATGTCCATTAATAAGAATTGATAAGAAGAATATACATATGTACATAAAAATAATATATGTCATAATAAGTGTATTGACATATATATATATAAAAAAAAGGATATCTTTCTTTCATAAAAAAAATCAAAAAGGACATAAAATTTTTCATTGAAAAATAAAAAAACAAATTTCAAAATTTTTAAGAAAAATTCATTAAAAACAAATAATAAAAACAGGCATAGTGCAAAAAAAAAAGAGAAACTTCAAAATTTTTCATCATTGTAAATTCTCTCTCCGAGATAAAAATGGCATTACAACATACACCTCCACATACTTCAACAAATAGAACTTTCACCAATAACAGCATAATAGATCTCATGTTAGAAAACATGACACAAGAACTTACACAACCTAACACTCATATTAATATAAATAACAATAATAACATTAATGATGCACACTTGCATACAAATATACATACAAACCCAGTAAACAATACAATTAATACTGAAATTTGTGCTACATCTGTTAAACTTCCCCTTTTCTGGAGTGATTTTCCTGACGCTTGGTTCATACAAGCCGAAGGACAATTTAATTATAAAGGCATTACACAAGACATAAGTAAGTACGAATATGTACTTATATCTCTACCGCAAGAAACAATTAAGACTGTTCTTGATTTTATCCGAGACCCTCCGGCAGCAGATAAATATTCTTCTTTTAAAAAAATTCTCATTGAAAGGCACTCCCTTAGCGAGAATTCTCTATTAGATAAAGTTTGGGAGATCGCAAACCATCCGAGTTTTATCGACATCTCTTAATCCTTTCTGGATCAAATTTTGATCCTGATGTGCTTAAACGTCTATTACCTAAGAGTTGAACCGTTGTTCTTACTGGCTCAAACATTACAAATATAAATGAGTTAGTGAAATTAGCTGATAATATTTGGGAAGTGAGTAATCAGCCAGAAGTACATACCATTAATTCTTACTCCAAAGACACAAATAATTTGGCAATTCAGACATTACTTAAGACTCAAACGTTACTTTGTGAGAATATCAACAAATTAACGCTGGAAGTAACGAGTCTTAAGTCACAGATGAATCAGCGCAAGTCTAGACCTTTTTCTCCATTTAGATCACGCTCACGTAGCAGATCTAATTCACGAAATAATGGTATTTGTTGGTATCACCACAGTTACCAAAACAAAGCCCAAAAATGTATTCAACCCTGTAATTTCAAGAATTCGTCAACAAACTAAATAATGGAAGTTTTGAATATTCATCACGTCTCCTATTTATATTTGATAAGGACAACGGTCTAAAATTTTTGATTGATCGTGGTGCAGAAATATCCGTTTTACCTGCTTCCAAATTTCCGCACCAAAAACGTTCGTGCGACATAACATTAACTGCTGCTAACGGCTCACCTATACCAACGTACAGCAAGAAACTATTAAATGTTAATTTGAATCTTCGTCGTGAATTTCCTTTTATTTTTCTAATTGCCGACATTTCAAGGCCGAATCTAGGTGCTGACTTCCTCAACAAATACGGATTACAAATTGACGTTTAACGCAAGCGATCCTTTAACCAATTTATCCGTTGATGCCATTATGGCTTATTGTAAAGTAAAGTTACCCAAATTATTCCTCACAGAAAATAAATATTTCGAACTATTAAAAAAATATCCAAGTTTGACCTCTGAACCAGATTACACCAAACCGGTCAAACACAATACTGAACACAGACTAGTAACTGAAGGAGTCCTTCCGTTGTCAAAACCAAGACGACTTGATCCTATCAAATATAAAGTCGCCAAGACAGAATTCGATTTTTTAGTCAAATCAGGTATTTGTAGGCCATCCAATTCTTCTGTGGCTTCACCTCTTTATTTAGTAGCCAAAAAGGATCCTAATGAATAGCGTCCTTTTGGTGATTTTAGACGCTTAAACTGTGTCACTATTCTTGATCGCTATACGTTGCCTCACATTCATGATTTTAGTATAAATCCACGGAACAAATCTATATTTTCCAAGTTAGATTTAGTAAGAGCTTACCATTATATCTCTATGACTGAAGCCGACATTTACAAAATAGCCATTACAACTCCATTTGACATGTTCGAATTTGTTAAAATGCCATTTGGGTTAAGAAATTCGGCACAAACTTTCGTCCTAAGTCCGTCAAACAAGCTCAAAAATTTGTTGGAATGATCAATTATTATCATCGATACGTTCCAAAATTAGCAGAGTTGACATGTCCGATACATTCTATAATTAATAAGGCTCTTAAGACTAAGGCAAAACTTTAATTTGGGATGATGAATCCATCAAATCGTTTGAGCGTATTAAAGACAATTTTGCCTCAAGGGTTCTGTTGAATCATTTCAATAGTGAAGCAAAATTATCTTTAACCGTAGACGCTTCAAACATTGCAATTGGTGGTGTTCTCCAACAGTGCTCAAATGGTTCGACAGAACCATTAGCATTCTTTTCAAAAAAGCTTTTTCCGTCTGAAATTAAATATAGTACGTTCGATCGAGAACTTTTAGCTATTTATTTATGTATCAAACATTTTAAATACATACCTGAAGTAAGACAGTTTACAGTCTTTACGGATCATAAACCATTAACAATGGCATTAAATTCTAAAACAGAGAGAAGCCCAAGGCAAACTCGACATCTAGAATATATCTCTCAATTTACTAATGACATACGGTACATACAAGGAGACGCAAACATAGTGGCAGACACCTTTTCTAGAGCTTTTGAAATTGACGTACTACACTGTACTGATTTAAATATGAAAGTTCTTTATAAGGAACAAGAAAATGACGCCGAATTAAAAAATTCCCTTCTCAAGTCGAACAGCAATTTAAAACTTTACAAAATTCCTGTATTTAATTTTGAAATTGTCTGCGAAATGTCAGGGGAAAATTAGGAAAATTATATTTGAAAAAATACATGGTATATCACACCCTGGTACAAAAGCTACAAGGAGACTCATTAGCACAAGATATTTTTGGCCTGGTATGAGTAAAGAACTCAATACCTGGTCCAGTCAATGTTTACAATGCCAAAAATCTAAAATCAACCGTTATACTAAAACACCTGTTTCTCCAATTCCTATACCCAAGGGCAGATTTGAATCTGTTTTTTAAAGGGAATTCCATAGATCACAAACATGTACGCCTATGTAATTTCATATATTATGAATGAATGAATATGTAATTAATAAATGAAAATAAGGCTGTTTTCTATTACGTTCTTCATTCCACTTTTCCACTTTTGGACACTTTATACATGTTTTCTTGATGTTTTGTAAGGTTTTTTTTTCAAAAGTTTTTTATTGCAGAAACGTATCAAGCGAGTCTTTAAGAATTGTATAAAATCAATAAAAGCCAGCCACATTTGATAGAAGAAGTCAGTGGAACGAATTCGGTAAATACGATATTTGTGTTTTTTTACGATAACTTTGACCGTACGATAGTGACCTACAATTTGTCTTGAGATTCTGCTGGCAAGAACTTAAGAGAGTGACACTCCGTCTCGGTTTTAGAGGTCTCTGACAGAGAGTTTGAAAACAGAGATGGAGCAGAGAGTTTGAAAACCATTGGACCATTTTTAGCACCTCCCCCTATATAAATTTTTTTTTGATATCATAAACAAACAAAGAATAAAAAAAATCTGACTGATGTATCATATATGTAATGTATCAAGTGGTGTAGGGTATTTGATGGTCGGGCTTGACCGACTATAATATTTTCACTTGTTTGATGTTCATTTAATGAGTCAGCTCGTAACACTTGGATATGTATGTCCTAGTAGAAATTTGAGCGAAACGTTGTATGTGATATGCATCGGCTTCCCTATTTGACCAAAGCAAATGGATTGCGTCTGGAGGAATATCTGCATTTGAGTGCACTACTCGTGATGTAATCAAATTTATATCTTCCTGTGACATTAAACCAACTGCCATATTATTCAATGCTGTTGCAAAAGCCCTGTCATCTTTTTGTCGCATTATTTCAGCTAATTCATAAAAATCAAACATATCCCAAATTATATCACCATAAGGATTATTTGAATTTTGATTGAAGATCCAACGGTCACCGACAGGCGCCAGTTGCTTTAAATCACCAAAAACTATAATTGGAATATCACCAAAATACTCTGTAGTTTTAAAACTCTGCTTAAGTCTAGAATCAAGGTGACTTAACATCTTTGAACCAACCATCGAAATTTCATCTATTATAATGAGCCTTGCTATTAAAGAATTGACAGTGTCATTGCTTAATGGACGAATTTCTGCGAAGTACTGTGTTATGGGTAAAGAGAAAATAGAATGAAGTGTATATCCACCAATTCCAAAAGTTGCTTTCCTGTTGGAGCACACAGTAAAACTTTTGGAAGTACCGGATTAGATCCAGGAAAAGAAGAATTCATATAATACCTCTTTTCTGTTTATTTTATTTAAAACATGTTGGAAATATACGCGTTGTTTTTTATTCAGAGATCTTATGGAAGCTAGCAAGTCTTCTGAATTCATTAGAGGAGGTAATCTTAATAAACGTACACCATCAAAATCGTTATTTTGTTCATCTATATTAAGTACATTAACATCCCCAATTATCTCAGGCACAGCTAAAGCTCTAAATTCTTCACCTAATAAATGCGATTCAGCAATATTATTATTGTCGTGTTGGTTCATTTTCCATGTTTTCATTATTTTCGTTCTGAATTTCATCTAATGCGTTTTCTAATTCATTTGATGAAAATAATTCATTAATCAAATTTGATTTGTTACTATGATACTTCTATGGGTAGTGCATGTTTGTTAGTTATCATTTTCCAAAATATCCGTCGTTTCGTTGCGCCTAGGAAAATATAGCATAACCATTTGTCTAATAATTGCTGTATTTCTGCGTTTATAAATGTACCCCAAGTTATTTAAAAGTTTAAGTCCAGCCCTGCTATGTTCTTCAATGACTTCATTATCATCTATTTCTTCATTTACTTGCTTCTGCCGTGTTCGACTTCTGCGAGATTTTCAGTACACATAATTGTGAAGGTTAATGTGAAGCTTTAACCTTACTTATGTTTTATTAGCACCTTTTTGATGATTCATTGACAAGACAGAGATATATAATATAATATAAAAAAGGCTACATACATAAGTATGTTAGAGATGACAAAGAGTTTCACAGGGTTGATGTTGAGGGAAGGTTACACCTTCTCATCCCCTTTCATCAAGTGTACTGCAATTTTACAAGAACAGCTCGAGTCCTTTGTCATCGTCTTAAAGGTTGATTAATAACAGTAGCATTGCCAGCATCACTATCCAGTTGAACAGGTTGATTAGTAGCCGGCTGCTAATTACTAACCTGTTGCCTTTCGGCTACAACATTAGGTGTATTGTAGACTGTGGCCTCCGTAGAACGTATGTTGATGCTGTTCCGTCATGATAACGTACCTTCATCATTCTTGATAATATAAGAACGGTCATGGACCTGACTTTGTTGCAGGCTTCCATGGTTCATGTACATTAGTTCTGCTTAACACCTGATTAAACGCATTAATCATCCTATCTTGAAATTTTCTACGCAAAAAAATTTGTGGTTTCATTCACACAAATTTGCATTTAATAATGATTTAATTTGCTCAAATTTTCCCTTAAAATGAGCCTTACCCTCAAAATTCTCTGAGAGTGGCGTAAGAATTTCTGTTTGTGGAAAAGGAGGATAGGGCATATCATAACGGCAGACTTTCGTACCTTTATAATCACGTAAACATGACCGGTTATGACTATGTGTTTGATATAGCATATATTCCCTCATTTCTTCATTGTTTGCGTCGATTGTGATAAACTTGTCAATGAAATTTATAACATTTGGGAAACTTGAATCATTATTTAAATCGATTTTGGGTGAATCCTTCAACCAAAACATGCCAACAATATGAGGAGATCCTCTTTGTTGAAATTCTACTCTCCAATAGTGCTTTTCTACGTAGTTATTTTCGAATACGCCATACTCCGTTTTAAAAAGTCTGAATTATTGCTTGAATCTGAAATCAAAATATCTGGCACATGTTATAGAATCGCTCCTTATTAGCCTAGCCTTTTCACCAATTGAAAGACCTCTAGCATCCTCTTCCATAATATCTACTTTATCGACCGTTTTTTTAAAGATAACTAATAATTCGGTCCATTTGGTTTCTGTCGCAGAAAGGGTAATAAAGAAAGTTGGTAGACCAAATTGTCGGATCATAGCTACAACTTTTTTTTCTCACCTTCCCAGTGTGCAGGTGATGATCTTACGCCTTTTAAAATACTTTGGACCAACACCCATCGCCAGTTTGTGTGAACGATACTTAGTTACTCAAGAACCTAGCGGGTCAAATCCGTTGTAACTTTCTTTTTTAGTCGATTATGATGTTCAATAGTGGGTATCACACTTTCCAGAGGGTTTGGGTGACTCCGAATTTTATATATATATTTAGTGCTATATTCTATAATTACTTCTTCGACAGTGGCTATTTCTAGCTCTTTGTGTAAGCTATTATTGCTAACATACCAGGGTGCGCTTGTAATATATCGAAGAATTTTAGACTGTCTTCTCTGTAACTTGGCTATGTTTGAGGCACATGCTGTTCCCCACAATTGGATATAGTAAGTCCAAATTGGTTTTATAATGGAAGTGTACAGGAGAAGTTTATTATCTAGACTTAGATTTGAATATCTGTTTAGGAGCTAATTCATTTCACTCGTCTTTAGCTTGATTTGCAATATTTTTGCTTGGATGTGGTGAGTCCACGTTAGGCGACGATCCAAATGGATGCCGAGGTATTTAGCATGAGATTCTTGTGGAATCGCAGCATTGTGAATATGAATAGGAGGGCATGTGTTCCTCCTTAATGTGAACGTTACGTGAACACATTTGGAGGGATTAACTTTAATTCTCCATTTATCTAACCACCTTTCGAGATCCTCTAGGTGATTCTGGATAAATCTTGAGGCCACATTTGGGTTTTCGTTAGAGGCTACAATGGCAGTATCGTCCGCAAATGTGTTTATTTGTATACTTGCGTGTGTTGGCATATCAGCTGTAAACAATAGGTATAGAATTGGCCCTAAAATGCTTCTTTGGGGAACTCCTCATGTTATATTTCTTGTAGTAGACACGGTATTATTAATTCGTATTGAAAATGTACGGTTGGATAAGTAGCATTTAAACAGAGCATGTGTGTTGTATGGCAAATATTGATTAATTTTTTGTAAAAGTCCTTCATGCCAAACTTTATCAAAAGCTTGCGCTATATCTATAAAGACGGCGGAACAATACTCTTTGGATTCGAAAGACTTCACATTTTCAAGGTGGTCTGCAAAGACTTCGCATTTCTCATGGTGACTTCATGCCCATGCACCCACCATTCACTTTTCTTATGGGATGATCCAGATGATTTGGTGGCTTAAGGTTTTTGGATGCCTTCCATAGGCTGCATCTTCCCTGGACATTAGGGCTTAAGTTTTCTAGGGCCGCCTGTAAATCAATTGTTTTGCGCTCCGATAATGCCGTCCGCAGCTGTCTTGTACAACGAGACAAAGCTTGTTTTAAATGCGGAGATCTATATCGCTGCCACTGTCTTCTTATGGTCCGTTTTTCTTGAATTAATTGTTGGATGTAAGGATGGCACGTTAAATTTGTTTTAGTCTTGCAATATATAGGTGTGGCTACTTCTGCTGCAGTTTGAAGAATGTTTGTAAATGTTTCCACTGCGGTGTTTACATCTTGGACATTTCTTAAGGGAATGTCGCTCGGAATATGGGAACTTATATATTTTTTATATGTAAGCCAGTTTGTAGTTTTGTTTGATATCTTTATTGCAATTTCACGTATAATTGAAAAGGATAAGTTTACTTCTAATAATATAGGAGAATGATCGGGCGAGAGATCACATAGCCCTGTACTTTTTACTTGATCTCTTCTAAAGCCTTTTAATATTGTAAAATCAATTAAATCAGGGATTTTATTTAAATTTGAAGGCCAATAGTTTGGGGTTCTACAAGATGAGATGTCTAAATGGCTTTCGTTTATTTCGGCGTACACCTGTCTTCCTCTAGGCGTGATAAGTCTGGATCCCCAGTACGTATGTTTGGCATTAAAATCACCGGCGGAAATAAATTTAGCGCCTAGAGAACTAAAATATTCATGAAAGTCTAGTTTTTGTACTGAGAAACGGGAGTGGACAATATACCGAAGAGATAATTATTTTCGGGACCAAATCATGAACGCAAATAGAGGTTGCATGTAGAAGATCTTTAGCATAATTCTCAATAGGAAAATGATTGATATTTTTTCTTATAATTACCACAGAGCCACTGCAAGCTCTACCATTAGGATTCTTAGTGTCATATACAATGTAATCCTTTAAGTTGAAGCCGTTTTTGTTTGTGAAGTGGGTTTCCGAGATAAGCATAATATCTACATCTCTTGATCTTAGAAAGTGCTCTACTTCATTTTTGTGTTGGCTGAGTCCGTTAGCATTCCATTGGCAAATTCTTAATTCAGCCATGGAGTTTAGTTTTTGCTTATGAAGGTTTGAATTAAGAGATTTTGATTTTTGTACATCTCCTGAATCATGCTCTGTATGTTTACCATCATGGTTTGCATACCTGTCACAAAGGATTGTATTAATTGCGTAAGAGATGCTATAGAGCTTTCGATTGAACTTGATTATGGGGTTTCAGATATTTTTCCTGTAAGTGGCTTTGAAGGGTTAGAAAATTTCAGAGCTTGGGCATAAGATAGCCCTTGAGTAGGAACCAAACTTGATGGCATTACTGGTTGTCTTGTTGTTACACCAATTGAGGCACTAGCTTGCCGATTTTTAGCTGGAGCCTGCTTAATTTGCTGGTATACGGGACAGCCACGGTAATTTGCGGTGTGTCCTCCACCGCAATTACTACATTTTTTGCGTCATTTTGATCTCTTTGGGTGCATTTTGAACTATGGTGTAGATCACCACATATGACGTAAACCGTTGGCAGTTTGCAATACGCTTTTTGTATGGCCATATTCTTGGCAATTCATACATTGAGGTGGTGTTGTTCTCTTATATGGTTCCTCAATAACAATCTTACGATATAATAAGTATTGCAGATTGTATATAGGGTGGGCTTGGCCTTTTTTGAGAGTATTTTTATCAAAATCTAGCTCCACTCGGAAAAGAGGTTGAGGAACCTTGTTTTTGTTTATTATATTATAAACAGATTTCACTTGGAATTCTTCGTTCCATAACTTCAGAAGTTGGCACTAAAGTTTCTATTCCTTTAATAACGACTATGAGACCCTTAGCACTCTTAAGTTGGTAAGTGTAGTAACTCTTATTCTTCTCATCCAGATATTTCAGAAGTTTTTTTATGGCTTTCCTCAGTATAAACCTGTACCTTGCATTCGGAAATAGAGCCCCTGCGTACAGCAACTACATGGAAACCTTTTTTTCCAATTATTTCAGCCAGGCCATTGACCAGAGTATTCAATATTTGCTCACGGATATAGAGGGGAGGCGGTTTCTGTGAACGGAGAGCAACATTTTTATCATTGGCCGGTTCATCGTTGTCATTAGACAAAGTAGAGAAACGGTTAACACTAACCGCTGTATTTTTACCCTTTTGTGCTTTGGCTTGTAGGGTATTGACTTGAGATTTGGGACTTTTCTTTCTTTTCATCACTTCGATGTATCTATCGATAACCGTTTGCACTTTTTTGGCAGACGTATCAACCTTTGGTATAGCACTTTTTGCGGTCACCTCGGTCGAATTCATTTTTGCTTTTTCCTTAGAACTATAATTTATTTCGGGACCGTTACTCGCATCAATTGTTATGTATGCGTTGTTGGTACCCCCATTGAAAGAATTGCTACGCGCTCTTTGTAATGTGCGTACCTGGTTCATACGTTTTCTCAATATGAGAAAAAAAAAGCCTACGGTATCTTTTTTGATGTTAGATATCAAGAAAAGTAACTGTTCAATATGTACAAAAATTGAGTATGAATGAACGTAAAATAGTTTTTATCAAAAGCGATTATATTAGCAGAGCAAATCACGTGTGCACACACCGATGATTGCCAAAAGAATTAAGTTGTTAATAAAATTATTATTTAAAGCATTGTCAACAATAATGTTTCTGGATCGTACGTGTTTCCGCAAAGCAATAGATGTTGCATTTTTTATTGTTATAAACTCGAATTTTTTGTAGCTATACAATAATTTATCGATCCTACAAGCTCTTCGATCGTATTATTTTGCTATATGTTTCCTTGCATTTCCTCTTTCATCTGCAACAAAAGGTATAATAGTTTGATGACTGTAATTTCTGAGCCATTCTTCGTCTAGTGTAATTCCATGCTTTATATATAATTCCGTTGTAATTAAAAACCGCATCGCTTCAACAATTTTTGCAGGTCTAATTGCTTCAGTCATGTAATCGTGCCTATACTCCATCCTGCGCTTAAGATGCAACTGAATAACCTGCGCTTCATGTAATTCTCTTGGAAGAGATGTTATAATATTATTTACGGAAACCGGAACATTAACGACAGTACCGCGAATAGCACTTTGTCGTTCAAATCCAAGGGCAACAATAATCATAAAAAGTAGCCTAGCGCTCCTCTTTTTTTGTTAAGCCTTGACGGCACTCTGGTACATCCGGATAGTCTAATCCGTTGGCTAGACTTATATTTGGTTTCCTCTTATTTTTAACTGATCTACTACACGTTTTGCAGAAATTGTACACGTTATTTTCTGAAGGAAATTTAGATGAAAGATAAAATACTTCTTCAACTATATCTTCAATTCCTGTAATGTTTAGACGACTTAAGTTTTCTACTTGGTGAGGGAACCACAAACCTCCACAACATATACACACGATTGTTGGACCTTGTTTAATTATGGAATTATAATTAATGTAAATGTCTTGTTGATGTCTGATATTGTTCAACGATTGATCTCTTTGACGTTCTTCACGGATGCCTATTTTGGAGAATTTCTCGAACTTGGGAACACAGTAACTGCCTCCGTTCTGTATTTCTCAATTGTTCGATTTCACGGTAACCATTATCTCGTCTACGCAACGCCCTTGCCTCTCTTTCACGCAGCCGCTCTGTTTCTCTATATCGAGAATCGTTGCGTCTCAAGACGTGTTGTGCGGTATTACGAGATTGTTCTCCTTCTCGATATTCCAAATTTTGGCTGCGAAGATTTCTTCGCTTCTCTGTGTCTCGCAACTGCTCGGCTTCTCGATAATGAATATCGCTCCGCCTCGTTATATGTTCTATAGTATTGCGAGATTGTTCCATTTCTCGATATTCGACATTTTGGCTGCGGAGATTTCTTCGTCTTTCCGTGTCCCGCAACTGTTCTGCTTCTCGATAATGAATATCGCTCCGCCTTATAACATGATTTCTAATATTACGAGATTGTTCCCTTTGTCATTTCATTTTGTTATTCGTCATCTTGCATGCGCATATTTCGTCTTTCTGTATTCCGCAACCGTTCATTATAGCGGTAAACAGAGTCTGTTCGAAGATTGCGATGCCGAAGAGTATCTTGCAATTGTTCTTGATCCTATCCCTCTGTAACCGACGCCTTTGTCTAATACTTTGAATTCTTCTCTGTGCCATTATTTCTTTGGAGGTACTAGTTTGTAATGATATATCAATTTAATTTTCTTTTTTAACAAATAAAGACTTTTACTTTTTATACATACTTGGATTATCAAAAATAATTTTTTTTTAAATGAAAAAACTAATTTATTATTTATATATTTTATTTTTTTTCTGAAAACGAAATGATTTAACTGTCACAAAAAAATATTTGTTATTAAAAGAAATTTTTATTCCAATTATATATTCTTCACCAAATATTAAGAATTTAGACTTTTTGCCGTAAAAACCTCAATTATATTAGGGTCTTATATGGGGAGAGGATCTAAAAATGGTCTGATCCTATTAATTTTCAATAGAGTTCTTCTTTGAATCAATATACATTCTTGTACCAAATTTCAACGAAATATCACAAAAAATAATAAGACTGAGGTATCAGGGGGAGTCTAATCTGGTCCACTTTCAATGTAGTTCTCCTTTGAGCCAATATATATCATCGAAACAAATTTCATCGAAATATCTCAAAAAATAATAGGACCTCATATGGGTAGGGGTTCTAAAAATGGTTCAAATTGGTCCATTTTTAATAGGGCCAATACCACGTGTACCAAATTTCATCAAAATATCTCAAAAAATGCGAGCTGTAGCAAAAATAATAAGACCTCATATGGAGACGGATTCTAAAAATGGTCCAATCTGATCCACTTTCAATAGACTTCTTCTTTGAGCCAATACATATCCTTGTACCAAATTTCATCGAAATATCTCAAAAAATAACCGGATGGATATTATGAAGAGGGGTTCAAAAATGGTTTAATCCGGTCCATTTTCAATAGGGTTCCCCTTTGGGCCAATAGATGTGCGTGTACCAAATTTCATCATAATATTTTAAAAAATGCGACTTGTAGCTTGCGCACAAATTTAGATGAACAGACACGATCCAGACGGACAAGGTTAAATCGATTCAGATTTTGATTCTGAATAGATCGGTATAATTCAAGATGGGTGTGGCATTTGCCGTTTAGGAATTACAAACATCCGCACAAACTTAATATACCCTTTTCCACAGGGTAGTGCAGGGTAAAACAATACGAATGGACAAAATACAGTGCAAACATGCAACCAGAGACTCAAATACAGAGACGGAGTGTCACTCTTATAAAATCTTGTCGGTAGAATCTCAAGACAAATTGTAGGTCACTATCGTACGGTCAAAGTTATCGTAAGGCGACATAATATGAACAATAGCAATAACGATGTAAATGACCATGTAAGGTTGATGAACCATATATTAGAAAATATAATGTCAGTACTAACAACCATGAAAACAATATCAACAAATCTGATAAAAATGGTACGATAATGAACTTTATGAGTTGAATCGATATAAGAATCATTTGAAGCAGGCCTCCCAAATGACCAATGATTGGCGTGAATATAAACGAACTCAAATATTATATAAAAAAATTATTAAAATTAAAAAAATCTCGTACATGGAAAACAAAATAGAAAATTATCATGAGGATTATAAGAAAATGTGGAAATATCTAAAGGAAGCAGTAAATTTGACTAATGAAGATAAAATTATTAATAAAGTCAAAATAAATGAGCGTATCATAACAGATCATATTCAAATAACTAATGAATTGAACACACATTTTATCGAGACTATAAAAGAGATAAACACTAATATTGAGAACATTCAAATCGATCTTATACGTAATGAGTGGGAAGAAGAAACCTTTAAATTTAAAACGGTATCGACTGGAGATATTATAAAAATAGTACACAAATTTAAAAATAAAACGGGCGGGAAAAAATTATTCTCAGAAGGGGTTATACGGGGTTCAATTGAATATACCGGTTTTTCTTATATGGAAATAATCAATAGCAGTTTACAAAGTGGCCAATTACCGGAAAGTGTCGACTGTGGTACCCATAGAAAAGATAAAAAATACTCAGAACCCTAACAAAATTAGACTACCATGTGATGGGAAAATATTAGAAACAGTATAAACAATACAACTTACAGACCATCTTAAGAATAATATAATTATACCGCAGCAGTCGGCTTTCCGAAAGAAACATTCATGTGAAACGGCATTAAATATGGTATTGGGCAGTTGGAAAAATGAATTGAGTGATAAAAAATGTGTTATTGTGGTATTCGTTGATCTTCAGCGAGCACTTGAAACAATAGATCGTAATATACTGTTGCACAAGCTAAAATATATTGACGTAGATCATAGAGCCTTGATATGGTTTGAAAGTTATTTAATAAATAGAAAACAGAAAACGATACTTGGCTCTGCAGTGTCGTCAGAAAAGGAAGTAAACATCGGTCTACCACAAGGTTCTGTTTTATCACCATTGCTTTTCTTGATTTATATTAACGACATAAATAGTGCATTAAAGTATTGTAATATAAAACTATTTGCAGATGATGCTCTAATAACAATAAGCGATAAGGACACGATTGCGTGCCAGGATAAAATTAAAGAATATCTAAATAATCTTCATAAATGGTTATGTATTAACAAATTAAAACTAAATATTAAAAAAACAAAGAATATGGTAATAACACGGCGAAAAATCGACCCTAATTTTACACTAAAAATAAAAGATCAATTTATTGAAAGAGTAAAAGTTATTAAATACTTAGAAATACAAATTGATGATAAATTAAAATTTAATGAACACTTAAATTATATAAATAACAAAATATCAAAGAAAATAAATTTCTAAAAGAGAACATGTAGTCATATAAGTAAAAAATATAAAATTATGGTATATAAATCAATAGTGGAGCCACACTTTATATATTGTCCCACAATTCTATTTTTATTGCTTGAAAATAGAGCTATGAAATTTATATTGAACAAGAAACGTGACACCGCAACATCACTGCTATTAAATTCCCTAAATTGGCTAAGAGTAAATCAGATGATAGAGTATCACACCATGAAATTTGTATTTAAAATTAAGAACAATATGCTTTCAAACTACATTACAAATAAAATAAGGTATACACGAGAAATACACAACAGTAATACGAGAAATAAAAATAACTTTGCATTACCACTAATAAGAACTGAGAGTGACAAACAAAATTTATTCTACAAAGGAATTAAAAAGTATAATGAACTTCCGAATGAAATTAAGAATTGTGAAAATTTTAATTCATTTAAAAGAAAATTGTATGAATTTTGTAAAACACTAAATATAAATTGAATATATATATGAATGTAAATATAATGGTATAAATAAAGAAACTATTAGACTAAGCTACGATATTTTGTACATAATTAGGCAAAAATTTTTTGCTGTAAATAAACAAACAATAATAATAATAATAATTAATAAAAACCGCGTAAAGGATAGAGGCAGAAATGCACCTAACAAAATCTTCAATAAATCTGATTAGAGATACAAATCCGAAGCTATCTGCACAAAAAATGGCTTGTGAAATTGATAATGATTTAGGCAAGTCATGTAGTGCTGAAACAATTCGTCGCGTTTTCCGTAAGTCTGGTTTTAATGGTCGAATAGCTCGTAAGAAGCCATTCATAAGTAAAAAAATAAATAAAGCAGGCTTTCATTTGCAAAAGAACATGTCAAGAAGAATTCTGAGTTCTGGAACTCAGTTATTTTTGCAGATGAGTCAAAATTTAATATCGGGGGTTCCGACGGCATGTTCTACATTTGGCGAAAACGGAATACTGAGCTGCATAAAGAAAACGTTAAAACCACGGTTAAGCATGGCATGAGGAAGTGTAACAGTTTGGGCCTGTATGTCCGCAGCTGCAGTAGGTAGTTTAGTTTTTGTTGAAGGAATAATAGATAAAAATATGTACCTCAACATACTAAAAAACAATTTGCTCCATAATGCAACGAAGCTTGGTATACGTGATAATTTCCGCTTCTATCAAGATAACGACCCAAAGCATAAGTCAACAATTGTGGAGACTTATCTAATACGGAATTGCCCCCATTTAATGTTGCCACCGGCTCAGTTACCGGACTTTAATGTTATTGAAAATTTGTGGTTTTTATTGGATAATAACATTAAGAAACACAACATAACAAACAAAAATGAACTGAAGAAGGCGTTGTTGGAAGAGTGGGGTAAAATTAGCCCAGATGTTACTTAAAAGCTGGTAGATTCAATGCCAAAGAGGCTACAGGGTACTATAAAAGCATACAAAATATTAAATATACTAATATTTATTATTTTTAAACAAAAAGACAATTGTACCGAATAACCTGTGACATGTATTTTTGATGTGTTATAACAAAGTTCTTATTATTGGACAGTTAGAAATATTGTTTTGAAATTTTTGGCAACTTGGCATTCAAATTTCGTTGATAGCTTTAATAGTTTAGAAGTTTTATTTATATAAAGGGTAGTGTACCAAATAAGCTGTGAGCCACTGTATATATATATTTGCCACGCCCTCTCTTGTAGAGGTGAAGGGTTTTTAAGATTTGGTCTAAGCCAAATTTAGTTTTCTTACTTGTATTTTTAAATAAATTTAGGTCTTGGTTTGGTGGTGCTTTAGTGAACCAGGATTTTACATAAATACGAACTATGAAAAGACAGACACATATTAAATTACATCGGAGTTTTCTGCAATGCTTTGTGCTATTCTTGCACAATGTTTCTGATGCATGCGACGAATTGATGAACGATTCAGTATAAATTCTTTAATTTGATGGTCTAACGCGTCAGCAGTTGCACTTAGAATATGAACTGTAGCACCATCAGGTATTCTCCACTTATCCAAAGTTGAAAGCAATCTTGGTGTAAAAAAATCTGTTCCACCTCTTAGGACACCTGATGAAGTTTTGTTACATTTATTTGGATTTACTTTTTCTGCTGATGTCGATTCTTCAATTTCAATGTCGTTTATGTCGCCAAAGTTAATCATACCCGTTTTATAACAATAATTATATCAAACATAATTTTATACCTCTTTGAGTCTGTTGTACGTATACTTTTTGTACCCTCCACCTCAGTGATGAGGGTATACTAAGTTTGTTCTTCCGTTTGCAACACCCAGAAGGATGCGTCAGAGACCCTACAAAGTATATATATTCTTGATCAGCGTCAAAAACTGAGTCGATTTAGACATGTATGTCCGTGTGTCCGTCTGTTGTTGGCACTCTCACGGGCGTAAATTTTGAGATATTGAGCTGAAATTTTGTACAGGCATTTTTAGTTTTTGCATGCAGATCGCTATTTAAAATGGGCAAAGTCGATTAAAAGCCACGCCCACAATCAACAAAAATCTATTTTTCTGCCAAAAAAAATTGAAATTTGGTATGTACGTCTATAAATATTAGATTAATCGATATGGCAAAAACGGGCATATTCGGATTAAAGACACGCCAACAATTTATAAAAATCTTTATATAAGCCATAAAAGTTGACCTAAGAACTTGAAATTTTGTACGCAAATACATAGTTATCCCATCTACCGATATGCCAAAAATGGACGCGGTCGAATAACAGAAACGCCCACAATTTAAAAAAAAACATATTTAACGTAAAAGTAGACTTACATGCTGATACGTTATATGTACACTACTAGAAGGCGCGATATATATATATATGTATTTGCCACGCCCTTTCTTGTAGAGGTGAAGGGTATTTAAGATTATTTCTAAGCCAAATTTAGTTTTCTTACTTGTTTTCGTTTATCTTCCTTTATTTTACGCTGGCCCGTTTTATTCTTTCTGGACTGCTTTTCGGTTTTCTTTTTGCTTAAGAATTTTATCTTTTCCTATAATACAACCTGGTCTTCCTTTTTTCGCTGCTTTAATAAAAACTCTTTGTCTTCTTATAGTTTTATTAATTATAATGCGTCTGCGTGTGCGATATCGAATAAATCATCCAATTTCTCTTGAAATTCAGTTTCCTTCTTGTTTTGAGTTTCAGTTTTCCGACAATGATTCTTAAGATAGATCTCCATTCATTGTGTAATTTTTCCATTTTGCCAATGCAGTGTTTTTTCGTGGTGTGTTGGAATTCGTGCTTTGTGCCAAAATGTGCTAACCTCAGCAATAACTAATCTAGTACTTTCTTTTAAATTTAACCCAACTATTCGTAAATTATAAAATAATACTTGTAACACTTATTTTATTGATGGTAATTTAGCACCACTAATTTGATATCAATTGATCCTATTACAAAATATCGCCATCCGACCGAAGTTTTTGTGGGCCATCGCTTTGTATTAAAACTATCATATGCTTATGCATTAAAGTGAGATATTTGTCTCACTTATAAAAAGACTTCACTATTACATTAAATTAATATTAAAATGTAATTCATTAAAATAAGGTTCACTTTTCAAATAATTTAAAATAAACAAGTAAGAAAACTAAATTTGGCTTAGATCAAATCTTAAACACCCTCCTCCTCTACAAGAAAGGGCGTGGCAAATACATATATATATATATCGCGCCTTCTAGTAGTGTACATATAACGTATCAGCATGTAAGTCTACTTTTACGTTAAATATGTTTTTTTTTAAATTGTGGGCGTTTCTGTTATTCGACCGCGTCCATTTTTGGCATATCGGTAGATGGGATAACTATGTATTTGCGTACAAAATTTCAAGTTCTTAGGTCAACTTTTATGGCTTATATAAAGATTTTTATAAATTGTTGGCGTGTCTTTAATCCGAATATGCCCGTTTTTGCCATATCGATTAATCTAATATTTATAGACGTACATACCAAATTTCAATTTTTTTTGGCAGAAAAATAGATTTTTGTTGATTGTGGGCGTGGCTTTTAACCGACTTTGCCCATTTTAAATAGCGATCTGCATGCAAAAACTAAAAATGCCTGTACAAAATTTCAGCTCAATATCTCAAAATTTACGCCCGTGAGAGTGCCAACAACAGACGGACACACGGACATACATGTCTAAATCGACTCAGTTTTTGACGCTGATCAAGAATATATATACTTTGTAGGGTCTCTGACGCATCCTTCTGGGTGTTGCAAACGGAAGAACAAACTTAGTATACCCTCATCACTGAGGTGGAGGGTATAAAAATTCTCATCAAATAAGTTTTAGTAAAGTTTTGTACAGATCGTTATATGTAATTTTAATTGCAAGAGTTTTTATAAAAGATTGAAATAAAAAAATTAAAATAAATTAAAACAAATTTACTCTTGTATTCATTAAAACAAATACATATACTTGAACATATTGTATGTAACTGGACTAAAAAAGGAAGGAAAAGGTCGTGATTACGTATATGTGTGCGTGAACACAATAGATGTAACTACAATGGCAGCAACAAAAATAAAGGAAAACAAAAAATATTTAGTATTTAAAAAGAAGCATAAAAAAGTGTGAGTGTGTGAGAATTCTTATGTATAGAGTTGTTAGTGAAAAAATAGTCATTGTATGTATGCAACAAACAAAGCTAGTGGAAATGTTATAGTCGATCAAGCTATTTAATACCCTATACCACTTAGTTCCTTAAATTATACTACAATTATTTTAGTTGTGTCTGCAAACACTGCCATATAAATGACTTTGTGAAATTTCATAATAAGAAAAAGAGTTCTAAAAATGGTGCGGTCGGATCCAAATTTGGCACAGCTAAATATTATACCAATTGATACTTTTTATCCATTTTTGTAAAAAACATTAAGAATTGCGACCTTATATGGAGAGATTCTATAAAATAGTCGGATCCGGTCCATTTTTTATAGGGTTCTCATTTTGTTTAATGCATGTCCTTGTACAAAATATCATTGAAATATTTCCAAAAATACCGAATGTAGCTTGCGTACAAAATTGCGTGGATAGACAGACGGACATGATGAAGCCGATTTAGATTCTGATTCGATTGGCATAATTGAAGGTGCGTGTGGCTTGGAAGTTGCAAACAACCGCACAGCTTAATATACTCTTTTCCACAAGTGCTGCAGGGTACAAATACAATAAAGTCACAAATTCTCATTACTAAGTGTGAGAGTGTTAGTTAAGAAATAATACGAGCATGTAAAAATAAAACAATATGAATTAAATAAAATAAAATATAAAAACTAAAACTCTACGTCTCTGTACAGAACAATTACCACTTTTATTATCGTCATTTAGTAGAATTCTTGTGCCCGCAACAATTTTTTCTTATAAACTACCAAAGCTTCTATGACTCGATGTATATATCACGTGACAATAAAGGGGTTAATAAAATACTTTAAAACAATAAAAATATGATTTATTACTATTCAAATGGCTAATGAGATTTTATGGTAGACAACTTTTTTTTTATACAAATATTATATTTTGCCAAGAGTTCATAGAAAGTATTAATTATCTGAAAATTTCTGAGGTATTTAACTCTCTATTCTTCCCATTCCCCTTAACTACGCGCTTACATGTATTTTGATTTAACCAGCCTGACTTTACTATTAAGTGTATATGTAGAGATAGGTGTATAAACAATGGAAAAAAACCGTATTAATCAATATTATTATATTAACAGAATTATATTAAATGAAAGACAACTCGTGCATTTTATGCATAATATATGGATAACTGTGTACCCGTATGACTTTGAAAAGGTCATATATATCTTTGATTTGGAAATTATTTATGAATGCATACATATACATATTTCGCACACATTTATTGCACTTACATTCATGTTTGGAAATTTGTCGCTTTCATTTTATACATGAATTATTCACAAAGTAAATGTGTTTATATATAACATGGAAAATGTCACATTTACACCCTGCAAAGGGTACATTGAGTTTGCATATGTTTTCAACTCAAATGCGGCAAATGCATTCGTCTGTCCAGGTAAAGCTACAGGTCATATTTTTTGAGATATTTCGATGAAATTAGGTATAAGGACATCTATTATCCCGAAGATCAATCCTATTGAATATGGATTATATTATATTTAGAACTTTGTATGGTCAACCTTGTATAACTTTATCCTCTTTGTTCAAGAGTAACTAGTTAGTACTCGGACTAAGTTTGATGGAATATTTTAAGTGGTCATTTTGATGTTGTTGTTATTTTATTTAAAATTACAACAATGTTTCATTTTAATACATTATGTTAATGTACTATTTTAAGTAGTGTCCCAACACAAATTAAAGCAAAATACTTGACACTCAGAAGGATTACGCTGAACTATCGCGTCTAAATTCATTTCGTACATTAATGACTAATAAAATCCTTTAAGAATTTAAAAACTGAACTTTTAACATTTCTCGCAATATATATTACCTGCCAGCATTTAGAGAAGTAAGAAAAATAGAGCCGTAAGAAAATCAAATTTAAGTTGGGATTATATTAGAAAATTTAAGAAAAACAAATGAAAAAACTAAATTAATTTCAGGCTATATGTTAAACGCCTACCACATCCAAATGTAAATTGTGGGCGTAATACGTACCTGGTTACGCCTTCAAGTAGTTCAGGTGTTACGTATCAATGTGCAAGCCAAGAAAGAAATTTTGTTGTTGTAATAGTGGGCGTATTTTATATCCAATCCGCCCCATATTTAGGAAACCAAACCTTTTTTAATAATTGTCACCAATATTTAACTTTATAATTCAATTTAGTGACTAATACATAAAATTTTGTTGAAAATGGGAGTGGCGATATAACATGTTTTAAACCATCTATTAAATTAAGAATTTTAATGAAGAATCCAATATCGGACGTACGGACATATTTAAATCAACTTCGATTTCATTTATATTTTTGCGTTCCTTAAAACTTTATATTGCTTAAATAAGGAATGATAAACTTAATATAAGTTAATTGTATTGGCCGGTATAATCCAAACATCGATAAAAAAATCACTCATACGCCGTATCTTAATTAAATATATTTTCAAAAAATAAATAACAAGGAAACATAAACATTCTCCCGGTCCTTTGATCATTCTTCCACATAGATTGATATTGAAAATGAGCAAAGAACCGTGAAAGATCGCGCTCCCAATTAAACGATAACTAAAGAAGGATCAGTTTCGACATTGTTCGTTTTGATCTGTCACAGTTGTACAATGGCTGTATGATTAACTTTTTTTTTTAAATCAATAAATTTAACATACTTTAAACGGTACACAAGTAACATGTTACCATATGGAAAGTAAGTCATCATGTGTATTTTACGCAAAGTTAATTACATTACAATCAACTATCGCGACAATCATTGAAAAAAATTGAATAACAACTAGTCAACAACAACAACTCATCATTGCTCTAATATCTGAACGAAGAAATATACCCAACAAATTACATGTGGCAACTAATGAACGCCAATAGCGGCTTAAAACCGCCTGCCAAGGAAGGGCAAAAAGAATAGAGCAGGTATAAATGCTTTGAATGTTTTTAAATTCTGTATTTATATGATTACATAATTTGATTGCTGACTCCCTTTAATTTTAACTATTCTGAGCAACGATAATTGTGTCTAAAAGAATTTAATTTCCGCTAAAAGTTGTAAATATTTATTAAATCATATGTATGTGTCCAAAACATTTATTTATTATCTCATCTACATATACAACTTTAAGTATGTTTGCTATTAACTTTTAATAAACCTATCATCATAATGATGTGCGGCTGTATTAGATATGTTCAGACGTTCGTAAGTACCAGAAGCGGGCGAGCCACACCTCGATCTTCATCAATAGATAAGTTCATTTAGTCAATATGTTTATCTGTGTGACCGTGTGAATAATATACTTTTTCGTTGGATCTCTCACAATCGTAAACATTGAGATACCGCACTGAAATTTCGTACACGCAATCTTCAAGGTTTTTTCAGATTTCATATTGCAAATCGATAAAATAGGGAAAATGATACGCCTACAATAACGTCCCAAACCATGCACCCGGAATTTTCAGCACCCTCACAGTCGCAAATTTTAAGATATCATGCTGACATATATGCTTCATTAAAGTTAAAAGTATCCTGTTGAAAATGGGCAAAATCGGTCCACTGACAGGCCCACATTAATAGGGACATATTATTTCCTAAATGTTTGGAATAGTTTCATGATGATGGGTATCCTAGATTCGGCGTTCCCCTAATATATCCTCGCTTTACATTGTGTTGTTTTCTTCTCTACTTTAATAAATGTTACACAAATACAGGCACATTTGTGAGCTTAATATGTATATGATGATATAACTGACCAGTGAAAGAGGGTATAAGGGCAAGATAAATAGTACATAAATTAAATTGGTATATAAGAGAAAAACAAATAAACATAGTTAACAGGCATAACAAAGGATTTTCAGTTTTATTTTTTCCAATAAAATATTAAGAGGACTAAACTTGAAATTGAAATTTGCACAGTTGGAAAAAATATAAAAAAATATTTGATTTTTATCCACATTTTATTAATTTAAACATTGTTGGGACAAAAGTGAGCGGCATGTGTTAACAGACAAGTCCACAATAAAAAAAAACTTCCTTTAATACAGAACTCGAGGTAAAGTGTAATTAAAACATTTACCCCTATACATACAACACCCACATTTTACATAAAAATGTATGGGGTATCCCATGACTTGTAATAAATTAAATGTAGGTTTTTTGACATTTCCTTTTAATGCCAAAACTTAGGTTTTTTAGTAGTTTTGTTGTTGTTGTTTTTTTTTTAAATACCTACCTCAAATATTGGGTATACTAAGTTTGTTATTGAGTTTTAAATACAAATTATATACAATTCTGATCAGCTTAATATGTGAATCGATTCAGATAGGTCCGTCTGCGTGTCCACGTTTCTCGTGAATGTTGAGATATGAAGCTAAACATGTGCACCGAAAATTTTAATATTTGCAAAGAAGAAGAGAGCCGCGCCCATGACAGACAAAAATCTATCTATCAGCCATAAAATGTATGCTATAAGGTTGAAATGTGGACACGAATGAACTCATACTTACTACATTTATCAATATGCTATTATAACATACAAACGTTTTATTAGAATGTTAAAATCAGAATGAGAAAAAATGTACAAAAATATTGACATAAAAAACTAATGTACGAGTATATAAATTTCTTCGTTATTGCATTAACAAGTATTAACACCTCCCCTCGAAGAAATATCCATACGTTTATTTTTTAATGTTTTATATTATTGACATGACCAAAGCTTTGATGCATTTGAAATGTTTTTCGGTTGTTAAGTCTTTGGTCAACATGTCAGCTGGCATTTCTTCGGTAGGCATATATTTAAGACATACTTCTCCATTTTCTATTTTTTCTCGAATAAAGTGATGTCTGGTATCAATATGTTTTGTGCGCGAATGATATCTGTATTAATGGCCAACTTCTGGGCACTTTGGTTATCATTATAAATTATTACAGTATTTTGTTGTATACCAATTTCACGATATAGTTCTTTCATATATAAAGCTTCTTTAGTCGCCTCTGTTATTGCTAAGTATTCGGATTCAGTGCTTGATAAAGTTCGTTGCTTTTTAGAATTCCATCTTATTACTGAACCAGATAAATTAAAAGTATAACCAGTGAAAGATCTTCTATCACTTTGATTCGCAGCCCAATCTGCATCTACTGCACAAGACAAATTGTTGTTAGATTTTTTATATAAAAGACCTAAATCTTTCCTTTTAAATATTTTAACACTCTCTTTGCTGCCTTCCAATGTTGTTCTGTATAATTAGTGTTAAATTGACTAAGAAAATTGACTGTGTAAGCAATATCTGGTCTAGTTGTTACTGCTAAATATAATAACGCACCAATCAAATTTTGATACTGAAACTGTTTCATTACGTTCTTGTTTGTTTTTTCTGGTGTTTCTAATTTGCAGCTAATTTCAATTGGCGTATTAATTGCTTTACAATTTTCCATATTGTATTTTTGAAGTGTAGTTTGTATATAATCTTTTTGACTTAAAAAAACCATGTTTGATGACAAGTTTTGGTGAAATTCTGTACCAAGACATTTTTTTGCTAGCCCAAAATCTTTCATTTCGAAATACTTTTCAAGTTGTTTTATGATGGTACAAATCCAAGAAGAATCATTGGAAGCGAGTAATATATCATCCACATATATAGTTAAAAGCATTATTTTATCTTCCATTCCATTTTATTAAATAAACAAGGATCTTGTTTAGATTGAATGAAACCAAGATTTCGGAGAACAAAAGTGAGTTTTTCATACCATTTTAATACTGATTTTACTTTACCAACTTACAAACTGGAGATTTATAATTGTTTAAACCATTTACCCATTCTTTAGCCGTATTTTTAACCTTTTTTTTTTTTTGTTTTAGATGAACCAGTTGGCTTTCCAGAGCCAATTTTTGTAATACATTTGCCACATATTCGGGAATTTTCGTAAAAACATCTCTATCTAATTCTCCATTTAAATAAGCTGTTACTATGTCCATCTTATGAATCTCTAAATTCAGTTCTGCTACTAGGGCTGCTAATAAACGGATTGTTGTAGAACGTACAACAGGGGAATAAGTTTCGTCAAAATCCTCGCCTGGACGTTGTGCACAGCCTTTTGCTACAAGACATACTTTCTTTATACCACCATATTTGGTACAAAATACATAACGATTCCGAATCACATTAATTACTGTCTTACGTTCGGAGATAATAAATCATGGTGCGCATCAACATGTTTAATGAAACCTAACAAGGATCTGGCTTTGTTGACAGATGATACGATATGCTCTTTAAATCTCAGTTTAGGATCAAATAAGACACCCAAGTCATTATAACAAGACACGTTTTCAAGAACATGATTATTAACAGAATAAGAATAATATACATACTGAAGATACATATTGCAACAACGTCATTTATGTATCTTATGAAAATCCCATGTAAATTTACTTATTATGTATTCTTATCTTAGGGAAAATCCCAAATTAATTTACTCGGTTAGCTTACCTGCTTGCTGTATAAATAGCAGCATAAACATACAGCAAGCAGTTAAATATAAGCAAGCAGTTAAATATTCAGTGTAAATATAACGCGTAACGTACTGGAATAAAAGAAGTATTAAATAATGAACCCACACTGATTGTTTATCCATCCAAACGACATTATTTTGAACTTATTTAAGTTCAAATGCATACCATTTAAGTCACACCACGATACCAAGTTTGTAAGGTCCAATTGTAATAAACTAGTATCGTCTAAAGAGTTTAAGGAGAGAAAGAGTTTAACGTCATCATCAAACATTAAGATTTGTGAGTATTGGATACATGATGGAAGGTCATTTAGGAAGATAATAAATAATAAATGTCCCAAGTGGCTGCCCTGAGAAACATCAGATGGAGCGGAAATTAGGCGAGAATAGGTGGATCTAAACAACACTTTTTGAGTACGACCAGTCAAATAGCTACGAACGAAGGAGATTAGATTTTCCGAAAAACCAATGCGTTACAGTTTAAACAGTAAAAGATCATGGTGGACGTTATCAAACGCTTTAGTGAAGTCTTGGTAATTGACATCAGTTTGTTTATGATG
This sequence comes from Ornithomya chloropus, assembly GCA_963971445.1. Classification (NCBI taxonomy): domain Eukaryota; kingdom Metazoa; phylum Arthropoda; class Insecta; order Diptera; family Hippoboscidae; genus Ornithomya; species Ornithomya chloropus. Next base: position 40,686,078 of record OZ020531.1, read on the forward strand.
AGAATAAGCATTAAAAATGTAATTACAAAACTCTAACAAGTTAGTTGATGTTGATTTACCACGGCAGAAGCCGAGAACCATTTTTATAGATTGGAATAATGAAACTATTTTTCCAAATAAAAGGAAAGTATCCTGTTTCTAAGCAGTTATTAAAAATTTTGGTTATCGGACCACACAACAAATCTGCCCAACTGCGGAGAATAGCCGAAGAAACACCATCAGAACCCAGACTGTTACTCATTTTAATGCCAGATAGGGCTATGAAAACTTCATTTTCAGATGGAAAGATGTCAAACAAACTAATTGGAAATGGATAGTCAATATTACTAACATTAGAAGTAGAATAAGATTTTTCAAAATGATCAGCAAAAAGGTTAGATATCTCTAATATATTCGATGATTCCGAGTCATCGTAATATATGATCAAGGGAAATCCTGTAACCTTACGTTTCGAGTTAACACTATTGTAAAATGATTTAGGATCTATAAGGAGCTTACGCCTCATGCTGTGAATATAGTTAACGTAACAGTTGTTTTTTAGAGCATTAAATTCTCGGTTACCGGTGGAATAAATAGTATAGTCCCTAGGTAGACCACTCCGTTTGTAACGTTTGTATAGTCTATTCTTTTTAATCCTTATATTTCGCAAATGTCTGTTGAACCATATCGGACAAATAGTATTAGATGCAAAAGTTTTTAGTGGAACGGATAGCGATATAGCTGTATAAAGATAATAATTGTAAATGATATTCAAAGAGCCATCAATATCATAGTAGTTCAGATTCCAGGCGTAGTGTGACAAGAATCTTCTAAGTTTAGCATAATCAGTTTTACTAAATAGACGCAACGAATGGAGATCATTATGTTTCCGTATATCACAGTGAAAAAATTCTTAAACATGAAGCAATAATGAGGGATGGTTGGTGTCCTCCGGTAATGAGAAAGGATCTGATCTTTTAATACATAAATTAGTATCAATATAAAAGACCAAATCTAAGAGTCTATTATTAAAATTATGGATATGATTGAGTTGAAGAAGACCAAGATCATATATGGCATCAAAAAGATCATTAAATATTGGAGGGACGAATAATGGATAATAAGCACCATTTTCAACATTGAAGGACCATGTGACAATAGCTACGGTTTCAAACGGTTTAGTACATTTCTTATACATAAGAAGTGTTCCATGTAAATAGAAAAATCACTATCAGGTGGGATGTAAGAGCATGTGATAAACATGGAGGATGTGTGGGTTTTAATTTGGACGCATACAAATTCAATGTTTAAAGGATCAATAGGATCGATTAAGATGGTAGAAAGCATTTTATTGACAGCAATAAGTACGCCACCACCAATTCTAAGTAATCTATCACGCCTGAGAACTTGAAAGTTCGAACAGAAAATTTCCGTATCATTGACCCATGGCTTAAGCCAGGTTTCAGTGAATACTACAATATGGTAATCACAATTTATTGACTTTAAAAAAATATTAGGTAATTTAGTATTAAGAGCACGGACGTTCTGATATAATAGAGTAAGGGCATTATTTATTTTTTTGAAGCTGACGGATTGTCAAGATTAATCGGACGACGAAACTTATTACGGGGAATAAATTCCTTAACTAAGGTACCCTTAGGCCAGAATTCCTTATTAAGGAGGCGATCGAATAAAGCGTCAGGCAAAAGGATTTTAAATGACGAGATTTCTCTTTCTTTTGTCGATTTAAGTTTGAAGATACTTAGTTTGCTAGTATCAATATCAAGTGATATACATATGATATAGCTCTCAACTGCATGGGTTATAGTATTCGAAGCAAACTGAGACAAAAATAATACTTTACGTGCTGGAATAACAATTAGTTCATCGAGTTGTGCTGAAGCGAACATAGAAGACGTGGAGAGATCGGTCTTATACAGAACAGATGGACGGGGTTCGTTAAACGGAGGGGGGCTCAGAATTACTTAATGGACTCACTCGGGGGTGACAACGAATTGACTCGATTTGCTGACTCACAGCAGAAATATTACATAATGGTTCAATCGGAGATGCTGGTTCAATCGGTGGTTGAACAATAACCGTAGGAATAGCCAGGGTATTCTAACGGACGGTAAAGACGAATATGTATTTCCCTCATCGCCACTGACCGTATCAATAGAAGGACAGGAAGGCGATAAGGTAGGTTATTCAAAACCGGAGAAGTAGGTACAGCAAGAGCCGAGCTAGGATTAGCCGTATAGTTTTCCGTTCAGTTTGATTTATTGATATAATTTACTATATACGATACACAACAGTATGCATCCAAAATGTATTATATATCCATATTAGCACGATGCAACTTTAAAATTTGCGAATTGAAAGCATTTATACATCTGTCTTTTGGTCGCCGTTTTAAAAATATTTGTGGATTTTTTATTGATGATCGTAATGCCAATATATAATCTTCGTAATTCATATTAATACGTTCGTCAGACAAACATTGTTTGAAGCTCTCAATGCCATTGAGATCTTCTTCAGATTCTCTGCAATTTAAGAAATTGAATATTTTATCATAATTATTACGATGCATTTGAGTATTTTCGACTTCATCAGATAGAGGAAGCAAAATTTCAGCTTTCGACATTGGCATTCGGCATTCGGCATTCGGAATCTACAAATAGTTTCTCCTAATATTTGCCTTTTACACGTTTTATATTGCTGTTGATAATTAATGAAATTTTCTATATCAGTTTCAGATGAATTCGTAGGGATGTATTTGTCTATAAATTCTGTTACTGTTGGAAATGTACGTTGGTCCGACAATGTTATGTGTGGTGTGTTTTGTAACCAATATATGCCATGAACATGAGGAGAACCTCTATGTTGGGATTCTATTCTCCAATAATATTTGGTAACTTTGTGTTCTTCAAATACTCCGCCTTCATGTATAAAAAGTTTATATAAATGACGGATACGACGGATCGTATTAAATCATATTTCTGTTGTGTTGTTAAACTAGGGGCTTCTTCTTCTGAAATAGTTCTATTTTCTAATATTCTTACCAAAATGACAATTAATTCCGGCCATTGAGATTCAGCTGCGGACGGAGTAATGAAAAAAGTTGGCAATCCAAATTGGCGAATCATTGCCAAGACTTTCTTTTTTTTTGGACTCCCAATGAGATGGTGAAGATCTGCTTCCACTTAGAATATGATATCCTTCGCCATGTTGAACTAATTCGTATACAAAGTTGTCGTTTAACATATGTTGTATAGTAATAAAATTTTAACCTATTCTTTTTCTTAAACATGTTGATATACACCTTTTGACGTTAGAAAGTTCTAATTTTTTTTTAAGAATATAAAAATTTATCAACTCTCGCACATCATGTGTCGAATATCCTAGAGTCGGGCTTTATAACTTTACTTATTGTTATTGTTGACGTTCGTTTAGCTCCACAATAAATTGTAGGAAAGGACAACTCTTTGGAATCTTGATCTAAGATTAAATCTAATGGTTTGTCACCTTCAGCAGAAGCAATGGAGATTCTATGTAATGGCAAATTTTCAACTGCTAAATTATCTAAAAGAGTCTCTTGAGGATTTAATTCATCAACATCCTTCACCTAAATGTTCAATATTTGAAAGTTCTTGAACCAAGTTTCTATCATCATTGTTAGCAACGAATGGTATTACTTCGTTGAATTGCATGCTTTCCATCAATTAGAAACCGAAATATTATGCTTCCTATATAATTCCGTATTAATCAAATATTGTGCGGCTCTAAATATCTTTGCTCCTTGGAGCTACAAATCTTTCTTCAAGAGTTGTCAAGTTGTTTAATTCTTTTGGAATTGTTGGAAAATTAAAACCACTAACCAAAAACAATGTCGGAATATTCCCCAATCTCACCACAGAATGGCACGTAATGAAAAAGTCACATTGATTATTTTCGGAGGGAAATACATCATCGCTATGGAACGTAATTGCGACGGGAACCATAATCTACCACAACAAATGCACACACAAGTTGGCCCATATTTTACGCTGTTATTATATTCATTCCACAGTCTTGATGTGTGCCTTTGTATTTCGTTTAACAAATATGCATGCCTTATGACAGGTGACATTGATTGGCGTGTAAATACATATCTAGAATTTTGTCGAGCAATGATTCTTCTTCTATTTGCATCATTATTACGGTGAATTCTGTATCGAAGAGTTCGATTAGCACTAGTCTGCTCTTCTCGTGCTCTTGAAATGGATCTCAAGCTCCATCTTCTTACGGTATTTTGTTCACGTTGATTATGATCCTCAAGTAAAGTCATATTCTTACGTCGTACGGTACGCTGTCGTGTGTTCGTTTGCCATTTTATTCTATTATTATCTGAATTGCTCCTTCTAATTCGTTGAATTAGAGCGTTATGTTGACGTTCTCTTCTTCTGCTTTCGTTATTTTGTCCACGTTGACTATGCTGTATTCCTTTGTTGCTCTCTCAAACGATTTTCAGGATTCTCCCTTCTATTTCTTTGTGCTAAAGCATTTGCCTGACGCTCACTTCTCCTATATTCTTCATTTCTTCTAAGGCTAGCATGCTCAAAAATATTCCTTTCTTGTTCTTCAGCACGATTTTCCGGGTTTTGCCTTCTATTTTTTTGAGTCATGGCGTTTCTTTGACGTTCCGCACATTAGAATTACTTCTTCTCCTCCTCAGAGTTAAAACATTACTCGCACGTTCATTTGCCCGGTATTCCTCACTTTGGCGATATATGTTATGAAGTTCTAAGTTCATTTGCTGCTCCCTAAGATGATAGTGTGGGACAGTTCTTGGTAATCTATGTGCTTCTTGATCTCTTTCTCTTTCCACCTCTCGAAACTGTGGATCACACCTTCGCTCTTGCAGCCGTTGTTAATTTGCAAGTCTATCTATTTCCAAATTTAATTCTCGAAAGCTTCTAATACTTTCAATATTTCTACGGCGTCTTTGTAAAGATGATAAAGTACGTAACCTAGGCATTGTGAAATTTTTTTTCTTCTCTTATATATGTATATATTAATGTTTGTATGTATGTATTAATTAATTAAAATTTATACTTCGTCTTAGAGTGTTGTAATACTTTTAAGATTACTGCTACTTATTTTAAAGTTTATATAAGTTAGGCACAGCTTAAATGAGCCCGCCGACGATGGTTGGACATCGCGGTAACATATGTAAGCATTGTTTAAGTAGGGCAAATGTTGTGAAATATTCTTTACTTAAGCCTTACTTCAGTAGGTTAAATATTGTTTGTTATTTTTTTGCTTAAACTTTATTTTTAAATAGGCGAAAATATTGTACGATACCTTTTTTTATAAGCATAGTTTTAATCAGGTCAAGGTAAGGTACAATGTTTTGATGAGTTCTTTCACTGGCTATAAAAAGCCAGTGAATCTACTCTCAGCGGGCTTTTTTTTAGTTGATATTGTGATCGCATATTGTAAAGTGTTGATAATATTTAATATTGTAAAAGGTTGACGAAATATTTAATATTGTAAAGTGTTGATAATATTTAATATTGTAAAAAGGTGAAGAAATATTTAATATTGTAAAGAGTTGATAAATTTAGCGTTAATCAAAGTGAAATACAAAAATATTGTAGAAATATTTAATATTGTAAAGAGTTGATCAATTAAGTGTTAATCAAAGTAAAATACAAAATATTGTAGAAATATTTAATATTTTAAAGAGTTGATCAATAAAGCGTTAATCAATAAACAATGATAACAATGATCACATTTAAATGGCGCCCAACATTTGTAATGTAAGTACTGGATCCGTGGTAAGTCTTTTTTTGTATTTTCTCCCTTTTATAAAACCCTTGATAAACGACGCAACATTATGAATAGGGATCAAATTATCGAATTAGTAGGTGCAGCCGTTGACGCCTTAACGGGCAACCTTACGGAACAATGAAGAACTCTGTCTGTAAAATTAAACAGTCTGACGCCTGAACCAGGTCTGACCTTCCATCCAAGTAGCAATAAATCCCGATGTACCTAGACTGGACTGGACTAAAATTACGCTCTATATCTTAGAAAACGAACTTAGTGTCCTAAGACAAAGAAACAAGTCAATTACAGAATTTTATGACGCAGTAGATAGACAATTAACACTAATTATTAATAAAAATAGGATGGATAATACCGGCAATGAATCGGTAATTGCTGCCCTAAATAATGGAGCACGAGAAAACGCTCTGAGAATTTTTATATCTAGTTTAAAGCGACCATTATGCGACATTTTATTTTTGTCACGACCTTCTGATTTACCTTTAGCCTTGGCTACGGCTCAAGAACTTGAAGCTAATCAACGCCGGCACGAATTTGCCCAAATATTTGCTTCCGGCGGAACACATAAACAACCGCATCATACACATTTGCGGGCTCCTAATAATAATAAAAATAACGGTAGAAATAATAATAATAGTAATAATAATAATAATTACTTTAACAGTAATCATAGTGGCAATCACAATCGCACGTACAACTACTATAATAACAATAATCACAATATCAACAGTAATCAATTTTTTAAAAACCAAGAAATCAGTCTCGTAGAAGATCGACAAGGATTAACGAAAATCCTATTCCTACGGATATCGACCCGGGATCGTCGGTATTTAGAAGACCACCCAATAACCACAACCCACCTAACAAGCACACTTACTCAAACATGAACCAAAGAGTAAACTTAGTCAATTTTGGTCAAATGGGAGACTCTCATTTGCCTTTTCTGGTTAAGCTCCACCTGCCAGTCATTTACAGAAAATTTTAAATGGTAAGATTTCAAAATTTTTAATTGGCACCGGCACATCTGCTAATTACATTGCAAAATTAAAAGACCTTAAATTTGTTAAACTAAATAAACCATTCAACATTCAAATAGTAAACGCAGTCAGTACTGTTAATTCCAAATGCCAGCCAACTTTGTTTGAACGTACTGCAACCTTTTTTCTATTACCCAACCTTCATGAATTTGATGGAATTATAGGATACGATCTATTAAAAAAAGCCAATGCAGTCATAGACATTGGGAAAGACATTCTCCGTTGTGGGAATGAGATAAACCGCCTTGATTATGAGCAAAAATTGCAAATAATTAACAGCATAGAAACAAACATTTCTGGGACTGTGAAAGATGAAGTCGAAGATATGCTGGCAAGAAACTGGTTTGCTTTTGCCGATCCTGATAGGGCACTACCCTACAATACAAACGTCCGTGCCGAGATACACACTAAACACGACAATCCCATATATTCTAGGTCGTATCCGTATCCAACTTCGGTGACGGAATTCGTTAATAAAGAGATAGAATCTCTTCTAAGGGACGGAATAATCAGGAAGCCTTATTCTGCCTATAATTCTCCTATATATGTTTTGAAAAAAAAGGGGTTCGATCAAGATGGAAAACCTAAACATAGATTAATGATCAATTTTAGAAAACTAAATGAACAGACTTATGAGGATAGATATCCAATACCTGACATATCCGTGGTCCTGTCGAATTTAGGTAATTCAAAATATTTCACTACATTGGACCTCAAATCAGGCTTCCATCAAATCACACTAAGAGAGTCCGACAGAAAAAAGACAGCTTTTAGTGTAAATAATGGCAAGTACGAATTTTGTCGCTTGCCATTTGGACTAAAAAATGCGCCCAGTATCTTTCAAAGGGCAATCGACGACATATTGAGAGATGATATAGGCAAAACATGTCAAGTTTATATGGATGACATAATAATTTACTCTCCTTACGAAAACAACATTTGCAGGATATAGAAAATATCGTTCAAAAATTAGGAAGGGCTGGAATGAGAATTTCAGTAGAAAAATCCAAATTTTGTGAGAAAGAGGTGAAATTTTTGGGTTTTAAAGTGTCAGAAAAGGGCATATCAACATGCCCTTCAAAAGTTAAAGGTATAACCGAATATGAAGAGCCAAAATCATTAAAATCTCTAAGATCATTTTTAGGACTTTCAGAGTATTATAGACGATTTATTAAAGACTATGCCCGTATTGCCAAACCTCTCATTAAGTATGTGCGAAGAGATAACGGACATGTAGGAGCAAAATTCTCGAAAAAGGTAAAAATTGAATTTGATCAGGAAGCGCGATCGGCATTTAACAAATTAAAACAAATCCTCATATGTTGACGTACCCTGACTATAGTCCATTCTAATTAATAACAGACGCTTCCGCGGTAGCCATAAGCGCGGTTCTCTCGCAAAATGGGAAACCTATAACAATGATATCTCGAACACTCACTAGGCAAGAACAGAATTACGCCACAAACGAAAGGGAACTTCTTGCAATTATATGGGCTTTAAAGAGCCTTAAACATTTTCTTTACGGAGTCTCAGGTATCCATATATTTACGGATCACCAGTCATTTACAATCGCTATGTCAGAAAGAAACCATAATGGTAAAATTAAACGTTGGAAGCACTTTATATAAGAGTTTTCACCCAAATTTCACTATAAGCCCGGCAAAGAAAATTTAGTCGCTGATGACTTGACTAGACAGAACATTCATAATATATCGAATATCTTGGACACAGCACATAGCGAAGTGACTGTGTCAGGAACAAATAAAACAATCGACTATCCTGTAAACTAGTACAAAACTCAATCAATAGTAACTAAAGGCGAAAACGACAGTAGCCGCTTTAAAATTTACTTTCAAAAATTTACCCGACACTACATATATGAATGGCTTAATTAATAAATTAAAATCCATTATTAACACAGGCATCGTTAATGTGATTCAATGCGACCTGCCTACCTTGGCAGAAATTACACAGCCTATTCTATCGGCCTTTCCGTCCGTTAAATTTTTACGTAGTCAAAAACTTGTGATAGATGTCGTTAGGGAAGATGATCAATGGGAAATTGTCACCAATGAACATAATAGAGCCCATAGATCCTTGAATGAAAATTTTGCGCAGATTATAAAAGAATACTATTTCCCCGGAATAAAAAAGAAATTAAAATCAATAATAGCAAACTGCCGAATATGTGCAGAGAATAAATATCAGAGGAAACCACCTCAAAATCTAATGAACCTTTACCCAATTACCCAGGGGAAATATTTCATATAGATATTCTAATAACAAACAAACAACATTTTCTAACATGCATAGACAAATTCACTAAATTAGCCACTATTATACCAATTGCGTCAAGATCAACATTTGATATAAGTGCAGCCTTACTACAAATATTAACAAAATTTAACAATGTAAAATTAATAGTGTCGGATAATGAAAAAGCTTTTAATTCAGGTAGTATAAACACCTTGATTCGTGACCACTTTGGAGCACAGCAATTTTTTGTGCCAACTATGCACAGCGAAAGTAATGGTCAAGTGGAAAGATTTCACTCAACATTACTAGAAATTGCTCGCTGCATAAAGGAACAGCAAAGTATAGTCGACCCTATCGAACCCGTATTATTAGCTACATATAAATATAATCACAGTATTCATTCGGTTACCAACACTAAACCCTTTGATGCCCTGTATAACTCAAACGACCAAAAGAGAGCTCAAATAAAGGACAAAGTTAAACAAGCTCAACAAAGACTACTTGATCGAAGTAATAAAAACACAACCACTAGAACCTTTCAACCTGGGAATAAAGTTTACGTCCGTAGAAATAAACGATTGGGAAATAAATTTTCAAAAATTTTTGAAGAAAAGACAGTAGAAAGAGACTTAAGAACTGCAGTCTTAATAGAGGGTAGAAGAATCCATAAAGACAATTTAATTCCTTTTTTTTTCTTTTTTCTCTTTTTCTTTTCCAGACTGACCTTGCTCTTAATAACTGGTTCATTTGGAACCATAGTCAACTACTCTCAGTCAATGTTCATAGCAGTAACAACCGGTGATGTGGCTACTTATGATAATTATTCCTACGTATTGCATACAACAAATCTCACTGACTTTGATAATACAATCCAAGAGACTAAAGATATATTAAAAAACGTTACAGAACAACATTTGATAACCGAACTCGAACTTCAGATTAATGAAATACAACGCTCCCTGGACGTCTTAAGAGTCCACCGACGAGTGACTAGATCCTTAGATTTTTTGGGTTCGGCTCTGAAATTCATAGCAGGAACTCCCGACCATGGAGACTTTTTTTGTCTTAAAAAACAATTTGAATAGGGTAATCGAAAATAATAATCTACAAAGGAATCTAAACAGTATAACCCAAGAAAAAATCAACGACATCACCGACAGAATAAATGAATTAACTACGAGGAACATAAAAAAAGATGAAAAAGGACTCTTACTATTTCAGTTACTCATGTCTAGGAACCAAGAAGTTATAACTCATTTAAACAATGTTGCGTTATCTATCATGTTGGCAAAGGTAGAAGTAGTTAATCCCTCAATATTCAACTTAGAGGAACTAGAAAACCTTCTGACCAAGGAACCAGTCAATGTTAGTTTAACCCATATTTATAAGTTATCTAGCATAAGAGTATATCAAGAAAATGATATAATTTTTTTTTTGTATCAAAATCACCATTACTAATTAAGTTATGTAGTTTAGTAGAAGTTTTCCCTGTAGTACAGAATAACACCGTAATCAACCTCTCAACCAACAAGGCGGCTCATTGTTCAAACCAGTTCATCCCTCTAGCGAACTGTACAGACTTTAATTCAGTCCACATTTGTAAAGTCGGTGCATCCGAGTGCTTAAATCAGCTATTGAATAAAAAGGCAACATTTTGCCCAACTAAAACGGCTGATAACGTTCCAACGGTGGAAGAGGTTGGAAATGGCACACTAATTTTGAATAACGTGCAAGATACAGCAGTTACGGAAGCCGAACCGCAACGGGACGTCACGGAATTAAGAGGGGGCAGAGTTAGGCACAGCCTCAATGAACCCGCCGACGATGGTTGGACATCGCGGTAACATATGTAAGCATTGTTTAAGTAGGGCAAATGTTGTGAAATATTCTTTACTTAAGCCTTACTTCAGTAGGTTAAATATTGTTTGTTATTTTTTTGCTTAAACTTTATTTTTAAATAGGCCAAAATATTGTACGATACCTTTTTTTATAAGCATAGTTTTAATCAGGTCAAGGTAAGGTACAATGTTTTGATGAGTTCTTTCACTGGCTATAAAAAGCCAGTGAATCTACTCTCAGCGGGCTTTTTTTTAGTTGATATTGTGATCGCATATTGTAAAGTGTTGATAATATTTAATATTGTAAAAGGTTGACGAAATATTTAATATTGTAAAGTGTTGATAATATTTAATATTGTAAAAAGGTGAAGAAATATTTAATATTGTAAAGAGTTGATAAATTTAGCGTTAATCAAAGTGAAATACAAAAATATTGTAGAAATATTTAATATTGTAAAGAGTTGATCAATTAAGTGTTAATCAAAGTAAAATACAAAATATTGTAGAAATATTTAATATTTTAAAGAGTTGATCAATAAAGCGTTAATCAATAAACAATGATAACAATGATCACATTTAAATGGCGCCCAACATTTGTAATGTAAGTACTGGATCCGTGGTAAGTCTTTTTTTGTATTTTCTCCCTTTTATAAAACCCTTGATAAACGACGCAACATTATGAATAGGGATCAAATTATCGAATTAGTAGGTGCAGCCGTTGACGCCTTAACGGGCAACCTTACGGAACAATGAAGAACTCTGTCTGTAAAATTAAACAGTCTGACGCCTGAACCAGGTCTGACCTTCCATCCAAGTAGCAATAAATCCCGATGTACCTAGACTGGACTGGACTAAAATTACGCTCTATATCTTAGAAAACGAACTTAGTGTCCTAAGACAAAGAAACAAGTCAATTACAGAATTTTATGACGCAGTAGATAGACAATTAACACTAATTATTAATAAAAATAGGATGGATAATACCGGCAATGAATCGGTAATTGCTGCCCTAAATAATGGAGCACGAGAAAACGCTCTGAGAATTTTTATATCTAGTTTAAAGCGACCATTATGCGACATTTTATTTTTGTCACGACCTTCTGATTTACCTTTACCCTTGGCTACGGCTCAAGAACTTGAAGCTAATCAACGCCGGCACGAATTTGCCCAAATATTTGCTTCCGGCGGAACACATAAACAACCGCATCATACACATTTGCGGGCTCCTAATAATAATAATAATAACGGTAGAAATAATAATAATAGTAATAATAATAATAATTACTTTAACAGTAATCATAGTGGCAATCACAATCGCACGTACAACTACTATAATAACAATAATCACAATATCAACAGTAATCAATTTTTTAAAAACCAAGAAATCAGTCTCGTAGAAGATCGACAAGGATTAACGAAAATCCTATTCCTACGGATATCGACCCGGGATCGTCGGTATTTAGAAGACCACCCAATAACCACAACCCACCTAACAAGCACACTTACTCAAACATGAACCAAAGAGTAAACTTAGTCAATTTTGGTCAAATGGGAGACTCTCATTTGCCTTTTCTGGTTAAGCTCCACCTGCCAGTCATTTACAGAAAATTTTAAATGGTAAGATTTCAAAATTTTTAATTGGCACCGGCACATCTGCTAATTACATTGCAAAATTAAAAGACCTTAAATTTGTTAAACTAAATAAACCATTCAACATTCAAATAGTAAACGCAGTCAGTACTGTTAATTCCAAATGCCAGCCAACTTTGTTTGAACGTACTGCAACCTTTTTTCTATTACCCAACCTTCATGAATTTGATGGAATTATAGGATACGATCTATTAAAAAAAGCCAATGCAGTCATAGACATTGGGAAAGACATTCTCCGTTGTGGGAATGAGATAAACCGCCTTGATTATGAGCAAAAATTGCAAATAATTAACAGCATAGAAACAAACATTTCTGGGACTGTGAAAGATGAAGTCGAAGATATGCTGGCAAGAAACTGGTTTGCTTTTGCCGATCCTGATAGGGCACTACCCTACAATACAAACGTCCGTGCCGAGATACGCACTAAACACGACAATCCCATATATTCTAGGTCGTATCCGTATCCAACTTCGGTGACGGAATTCGTTAATAAAGAGATAGAATCTCTTCTAAGGGACGGAATAATCAGGAAGCCTTATTCTGCCTATAATTCTCCTATATATGTTTTGAAAAAAAAGGGGTTCGATCAAGATGGAAAACCTAAACATAGATTAATGATCAATTTTAGAAAACTAAATGAACAGACTTATGAGGATAGATATCCAATACCTGACATATCCGTGGTCCTGTCGAATTTAGGTAATTCAAAATATTTCACTACATTGGACCTCAAATCAGGCTTCCATCAAATCACACTAAGAGAGTCCGACAGAAAAAAGACAGCTTTTAGTGTAAATAATGGCAAGTACGAATTTTGTCGCTTGCCATTTGGACTAAAAAATGCGCCCAGTATCTTTCAAAGGGCAATCGACGACATATTGAGAGATGATATAGGCAAAACATGTCAAGTTTATATGGATGACATAATAATTTACTCTCCTTACGAAAACAACATTTGCAGGATATAGAAAATATCGTTCAAAAATTAGGAAGGGCTGGAATGAGAATTTCAGTAGAAAAATCCAAATTTTGTGAGAAAGAGGTGAAATTTTTGGGTTTTAAAGTGTCAGAAAAGGGCATATCAACATGCCCTTCAAAAGTTAAAGGTATAACCGAATATGAAGAGCCAAAATCATTAAAATCTCTAAGATCATTTTTAGGACTTTCAGAGTATTATAGACGATTTATTAAAGACTATGCCCGTATTGCCAAACCTCTCATTAAGTATGTGCGAAGAGATAACGGACATGTAGGAGCAAAATTCTCGAAAAAGGTAAAAATTGAATTTGATCAGGAAGCGCGATCGGCATTTAACAAATTAAAACAAATCCTCATATCCAAAGATATTATGTTGACGTACCCTGACTATAGTCCATTCTAATTAACAACAGACGCTTCCGCGGTAGCCATAAGCGCGGTTCTCTCGCAAAATGGGAAACCTATAGCAATGATATCTCGAACACTCACTAGGCAAGAACAGAATTACGCCACAAACGAAAGGGAACTTCTTGCAATTATATGGGCTTTAAAGAGCCTTAAACATTTTCTTTACGGAGTCTCAGGTATCCATATATTTACGGATCACCAGTCATTTACAATCGCTATGTCAGAAAGAAACCATAATTGTAAAATTAAACGTTGGAAGCACTTTATATAAGAGTTTTCACCCAAATTTCACTATAAGCCCGGCAAAGAAAATTTAGTCGCTGATGACTTGACTAGACAGAACATTCATAATATATCGAATATCTTGGACACAGCACATAGCGAAGTGACTGTGTCAGGAACAAATAAAACAATCGACTATCCTGTAAACTAGTACAAAACTCAATCAATAGTAACTAAAGGCGAAAACGACAGTAGTCGCTTTAAAAGTAGTCTGGCAACCTCGCGTGTCTGATCATATGCTTAAATAACAAGCGCTTAAATTTTCGATGAAAAATTACAAATTTTTTATTAAAAGTTAAAAAAATATTTTAATTTATTTAATTTGAAATCATAATAAGTTCTCTGGTGAGTTAATTTGTGGATAACAATTGGCACATATCTGTTTTATTTGGCGAACAACTCAATTCATCAACTTTGTTGTTGTTTCAGTCAGTACATTTTATATCTTAGTGTTCATTGTACGGCACTGTTCCTGGCGCATTGGTGATTAGAACTTGAAAAATTGTTTCTCTAATACAAACGTAGGCACCAAAAATGAATTGCTCTTATTCTAATTGTAAAATAACAGCTGAGGATGAACCGTTTTTGCTATGCTATATCTGTGATGGCGCAGCGCATTCTAAATGTGCAGGCTTCAGTGGGCGCCAATTTGACTACATAACTAACAGAACCAAAGGTCTACGCTGGTCCTGTAAAAAGTGTAGGAAGATGGACATTGAGTACTATAAGCTCTTTAAGCTTACTCAATCGTCATTTTCTACTTTAAATAAAGATTTGATAAAGTTGACCGAAAAGTTTAATGCCATGCAAGAGGCATTTAATAATTGTAAATTGCTTGAACGAGGCTGCGGTGTAAAGGATGTTGGTAGTGCACAGGAGTGGGTAGCTAGTATTTCATGCCCCTCCATACATGGCTCGAAAAATTCTGCATCTGAAGCGTCGTTCTCTCCCTGTGTTAGATCTGTTGTGTTGGCTGACAAATTGGATGACAACAGCACGTCTGCTGTTGTTGAACAGAACATTCCTTCTGTTGTAGTTCATCCTCCAAAGGACAACATAACTAACGCTCGTTGCAATACTGTAAATGGTGTGATATCAACTGTGGCGGACAAGAGGGCAGATAATATTGCAGTTGTTCCGTCTGTTAATCCGTCTATTCTGGTTGATCAATTATTGAAGTCACCACAATCAATTGGGTCGTGTGTGGATAAATTGGTGGACCATATGGCTAAGTCAGATGCCCCACCAGCTGCACCATCTTGTCCGACAGGTCAGCTTGATGACTTGCCCACGTCAAGTCGGTCGTTATCTAGAAGTCTAAATCCTACTCAGCTTCGTATTATACCTCCACATAAACAAATTTTCTTAAGTCGTGTCGCTGCAGATACACCTGCAGAAGATATTTTAAATTACATATGTGATAAGATATCCAACCTTCCTAGAAGTTCTGTAAGTGTTTTAAAATTTAAAAATCATCAACCACGTGATGTGGCCTCTTATAAAATATCTATTCCACAACAGTATTTTGATACTCTGGTTTCCGAAGATTTTTGGCCTACGGGTGCATTCATAAGAGAATTTACACCACGTAAGAGGATGAAATATCTTAATCAAGCTGTTTTTCCTACTACTGCATCTAATGACTCAAAAAACTAAATATAAGTTACTGTCCGCTTAACATTATTTATCAAAACGTTAGGGGACTTAATACCAAATTACATAATCTATATATAGATAGTGCTAGCAGTGATTTTCATCTCTTTGCATTTTCTGAAACATGGTTAAAACCGAACGTACTTAATTCCGAATTATTCTGTTGTGACTACACTGTATACAGACATGATAGGCTTATAACAAAGGGTGGTGGGGTCTTAATAGCTGTTCATAACCTTTTTCCTTCCGAGGCTATATCATTTAATAATACTGGAGATATAGAGATTGTTGGAGTTCGCATTAAACTACACAATAGGAACCTTTACCTGACATGTTCATATATTCCTCCTGCTTCAGATAGAGCTGTCTACTTACATCATGTGTCATTTTTATGTCATATTAACAACTCACTCAAGACTAATGATCTCCTAATTGCTTTAGGTGACTTTAATCTTCCTATGGTATCGTGGATTTATGATGACAATTCTGGTCAGTTAAGTCCTTCATACTCGTCCTGCAATTACGACGAATTTTTCGCAGGTATTTTCAACCTAGGTTTGTCTCAAATTAATACAATTAAAAATGTTCATAATAAAATGCTCGATCTGGTTTTTTCTAATACGTCTGAAATATCTATTACAAGAACTATTCCGTTAGTTAATCCCGAAGACATTTATCATCCTACAATATGCGCATCTCTTGAAATTCTTAACAATAAATGTTCTCTTGACAATACCGGTATACCTCAATATTGTTATTAATTAGTTTGAGAACTAATTATATATGTATGAACGATTGGTTATCTTACGTATTTACGAACTATACCTCCACTAACTCACATTCTATAAATGCCTTAATCAGTGAGTTTTATGGCTTTGTTAACGAAGCGATTTCGATGTACGTCCCTGTAATTTTCAGAAACCCTATCGATACTGGTCCTATCTGGATGTCAAGGGAATTGAAAATGCTTCGCAATGAGCGTAACAGGATGTTTAAACGGTATAAAAAAACTGGCTCAATATCCGATTTTTCACGCTACACTTTGGCAAAGAACAAATATGTTTCGCTGAGTAATAAGTGCTATAGTGATTATTTGTGCAAAATGCGTATAAGTTTTAGAACAAATCCTAAAAACTTTTATAAATTTGTCAACTCTAAACGCAAATCCACCTTACTGCCAACTTTCATGCGTGACGGTAATATTGAATCATCTGATTCCACTGAAATAGCCAATATGTTCGCCTCTTTTTTCAGTGCGACCTACACCGATAAACAATATAATAACAGGGACTATCCATATGATATTAAAATGTTTGATATCTTTCCATTCATTGTTTTGTCTGAGGACGAGGTGTATACTGCATTGCGCGGTCTTAAATACTCTAACAAACCTGGCCCAGATGGAATTCCATCTTGCATCCTAATTAAATGTGCAAATGTTTTATGTAAGCCTTTGGTAAAGCTATTTAACTTGTCTCTATCGATGGGTGAGTTTCCGCAAATTTGGAAAGTTGGCACCATTATACCTTTGCATAAGAATGGCCCTAGACAATGTATCAAAAACTACAGAGGCATTGCCCAACTTAGTTTTATACTTAAATTGTTTGAGCTTCTTGTTTCTAAAAGATTGTTACGGTCGATTTCATCCGTCATCTCTCCTTGCCAACACGGTTTCTGCGGTGGTAAATCCACGGTTACTAACTTACTTGAGCTTTCTAGTAACATTATTAAATCATTTGCCAACGGTTCTCAAACCGACGTTATCTTTACGGATTTTAGTAAAGCATTTGATCAAGTAAATCATGACTTACTTATACTTAAACTTGCAAAAATGGGATTTCCGCCTCCTTTGGTCAGATGGTTTTCATCTTATTTACGTAACCGCATTCAAAGAGTTTTGTACAAATCCACATACTCACGAATATTCTCTGTTCCCTCCGGAGTTCCACAGGGTAGCCATTTGGGTCCGTTATTTTTTGTCCTCTACATAAACGATCTCCCTAACGTTATTAGCAATTGCAATATTCTGATGTATGCCGACGATGTTAAATTATTTCATAATATTCAAAGTGTAACTGACGTGTGTGCTCTTTCTCATGATTTACTTTCCCTTGTTGATTGGTGTAATATAAATCTAATGACGTTAAACCTCTCTAAATGCAAAAAAATGTCATTTTATAGAACTGTACTATTTTCCTCACTTTATTGCATAGACGGTCAGCCGCTAGATAGCGTTACTTCCTTTGTTGACCTGGGCGTTTTACTCGACCATAAATTAACTTTCAATCTTCATATAAATTCAATCATAAATAAAGCAAGAGGTACGTTAGGCTTTATTAAGAGATGGTCCAAGGAATTTACAGATCCGTATATAACGAAAAGACTATATACTGCATTGGTCAGACCCACACTCGAATATGCCTCCGTTGTATGGTCTCCGTCTTATGCTGTCCACATTAACTCGTTAGAATCTGTTCAGAAGCAATTCCTACTGTTTGCCTTGCGAGGTCTAGAATGGAACACTGCTCTACCCCTGCCACCTTACGCAACCCGCCTTAAACTAATTGACCTGCCTTCACTCGAAAAAAGAAGAAAAATGCTGGGTATGTCATTTATATATAAATTAATAAATGGAGATATTAATAGCTCGTTGTTGTTAAGTGAATTATCTTTTGTTGTACCCGCCCGTTTCTCAAGACACTATGTGCCAATTTTTCTTCCGCAATGTCGGACCAATTATGAAATGCTTTGGTCGTTTCGCGTAGCCTGTAAAGACTTTAATGACTATTATTCTCACGTGTCCTTGTCCGAATCAGTCGTCTCTTTTAAGAACAATTTTTTAAGAGCTAATAATTAACGGTTGCTTGGCTTCTACTATAGGCGTGCGGAATGTATATTTACTTCTAAAGCAGTCACATATATACTTTATATTGTAAATGTATGTGACTGTAATATTATAATTCTTATAATTTCTAGTACCTTATTTTTAAGCAATACTATTAATTATTTAATGTTCTATTAGTCATGTAATAAGTGGCAGCGGCTGTTGTTGCAGTGGTTGTTGTTGCTGTTGTTGTTGTTGCGAGAGCGGGTTCCGGTTTATTTTTAAGTTTATTGTACTGATTATATAGTCTTAAGCATTATAATTATTTATTGTTATTACTGTGCTCTGTTATGTTGGCTGATTTTAATGTAGCCAACTACTGTTATAATAATAAATAAATAATAAATAATAAATAATAATAAAATTTACTTTCAAAAATTTCCCCGACACTACATATATGAATGGCTTAATTAATAAATTAAAATCCATTATTAACACAGGCATCGTTAATGTGATTCAATGCGACCTGCCTACCTTGGCAGAAATTACACAGCCTATTCTATCGGCCTTTCCGTCCGTTAAATTTTTACGTAGTCAAAAACTTGTGATAGATGTCGTTAGGGAAGATGATCAATGGGAAATTGTCACCAATGAACATAATAGAGCCCATAGATCCTTGAATGAAAATTTTGCGCAGATTATAAAAGAATACTATTTCCCCGGAATAAAAAAGAAATTAAAATCAATAATAGCAAACTGCCGA
Source organism: Ornithomya chloropus (assembly GCA_963971445.1). Lineage (NCBI taxonomy): Eukaryota > Metazoa > Arthropoda > Insecta > Diptera > Hippoboscidae > Ornithomya > Ornithomya chloropus. The sequence goes on from OZ020531.1 coordinate 40,705,575, forward strand.
ATATGTGCAGAGAATAAATATCAGAGGAAACCACCTCAAAATCTAATGAACCTTTACCCAATTACCCAGGGGAAATATTTCATATAGATATTCTAATAACAAACAAACAACATTTTCTAACATGCATAGACAAATTCACTAAATTAGCCACTATTATACCAATTGCGTCAAGATCAACATTTGATATAAGTGCAGCCTTACTACAAATATTAACAAAATTTAACAATGTAAAATTAATAGTGTCGGATAATGAAAAAGCTTTTAATTCAGGTAGTATAAGCACCTTGATTCGTGACCACTTTGGAGCACAGCAATTTTTTGTGCCAACTATGCACAGCGAAAGTAATGGTCAAGTGGAAAGATTTCACTCAACATTACTAGAAATTGCTCGCTGCATAAAGGAACAGCAAAGTATAGTCGACCCTATCGAACCCGTATTATTAGCTACATATAAATATAATCACAGTATTCATTCGGTTACCAACACTAAACCCTTTGATGCCCTGTATAACTCAAACGACCAAAAGAGAGCTCAAATAAAGGACAAAGTTAAACAAGCTCAACAAAGACTACTTGATCGAAGTAATAAAAACACAACCACTAGAACCTTTCAACCTGGGAATAAAGTTTACGTCCGTAGAAATAAACGATTGGGAAATAAATTTTCAAAAATTTTTGAAGAAAAGACAGTAGAAAGAGACTTAAGAACTGCAGTCTTAATAGAGGGTAGAAGAATCCATAAAGACAATTTAATTCCTTTTTTTTTCTTTTTTCTCTTTTTCTTTTCCAGACTGACCTTGCTCTTAATAACTGGTTCATTTGGAACCATAGTCAACTACTCTCAGTCAATGTTCATAGCAGTAACAACCGGTGATGTGGCTACTTATGATAATTATTCCTACGTATTGCATACAACAAATCTCACTGACTTTGATAATACAATCCAAGAGACTAAAGATATATTAAAAAACGTTACAGAACAACATTTGATAACCGAACTCGAACTTCAGATTAATGAAATACAACGCTCCCTGGACGTCTTAAGAGTCCACCGACGAGTGACTAGATCCTTAGATTTTTTGGGTTCGGCTCTGAAATTCATAGCAGGAACTCCCGACCATGGAGACTTTTTTTGTCTTAAAAAACAATTTGAATAGGGTAATCGAAAATAATAATCTACAAAGGAATCTAAACAGTATAACCCAAGAAAAAATCAACGACATCACCGACAGAATAAATGAATTAACTACGAGGAACATAAAAAAAGATGAAAAAGGACTCTTACTATTTCAGTTACTCATGTCTAGGAACCAAGAAGTTATAACTCATTTAAACAATGTTGCGTTATCTATCATGTTGGCAAAGGTAGAAGTAGTTAATCCCTCAATATTCAACTTAGAGGAACTAGAAAACCTTCTGACCAAGGAACCAGTCAATGTTAGTTTAACCCATATTTATAAGTTATCTAGCATAAGAGTATATCAAGAAAATGATATAATTTTTTTTTTGTATCAAAATCACCATTACTAATTAAGTTATGTAGTTTAGTAGAAGTTTTCCCTGTAGTACAGAATAACACCGTAATCAACCTCTCAACCAACAAGGCGGCTCATTGTTCAAACCAGTTCATCCCTCTAGCGAACTGTACAGACTTTAATTCAGTCCACATTTGTAAAGTCGGTGCATCCGAGTGCTTAAATCAGCTATTGAATAAAAAGGCAACATTTTGCCCAACTAAAACGGCTGATAACGTTCCAACGGTGGAAGAGGTTGGAAATGGCACACTAATTTTGAATAACGTGCAAGATACAGCAGTTACGGAAGCCGAACCGCAACGGGACGTCACGGAATTAAGAGGGGGCAGAGTTAGGCACAGCCTCAATGAACCCGCCGACGATGGTTGGACATCGCGGTAACATATGTAAGCATTGTTTAAGTAGGGCAAATGTTGTGAAATATTCTTTACTTAAGCCTTACTTCAGTAGGTTAAATATTGTTTGTTATTTTTTTGCTTAAACTTTATTTTTAAATAGGCCAAAATATTGTACGATACCTTTTTTTATAAGCATAGTTTTAATCAGGTCAAGGTAAGGTACAATGTTTTGATGAGTCCTTTCACTGGCTATAAAAAGCCAGTAAATCTACTCTCAGCGGGCTTTTTTTTAGTTGATATTGTGATCGTGATTGTAAAGTGTTGATAATATTTAATATTGTAAAAGATTGAAGAAATATTTAATATTGTAAAGTGTTGATAAATATAGCGTTAATCAAAGTGAAATACAAAAATATTGTAGTGTAATAAGTTTGTTGTTATATTATAAGGAAGTTTAATTTGATTATTTTTGAATACTCACATTTGCTTAGGAAGCAAAGTCCACTAGCATGGAATGCTATGAGTGGGTGAGTATCCTTATATTTGTTTATATTTATAAATACTTACATTTGCTCCATTAGAGCAAAATCCAGTAGCATTAGCTGCTTTCCCCGGGTAAGTATTTATTTTTAATATTTTTAATGAGGATCAATCTGAGTAAATCTTATTTAAGGTTACTTTATTGATTAATTGTTTCTTTTACAATTACTTCTGTTTATATACTAATTCTACTTTTGTGTATGACATACTTACCTACTTACTTACTATTTACAAATTGTAAAATAATGCTTAACGTTTTGTTCATGTTTTTCCAGACATATCTTTGTTTTAATTTTAAAAGAGTTTTTCTGATACCTAAATGTCCTCCTGAGGGTCTGAGGGTCTTTATATAATATAATATTTAATAATTGTTCTTTTTTATTTTTCTTATGTTGCAACTTGTTGAATTTTTCTTTAAAAGCATTCTCAGTTATGAACTTGAATATCACATCATTCTTGTTCAATGCTACATTAAGTATCTTTAATTTTTCTAATTGTGATGTCAGTTTCTCCATAATCGAATCTAAATTCGGAGGATTATCACTGCATCTTATTATTATATTTTTACTTTCTGTGTGTATTTTAACATTTCAAATTTTATTTTTCTTAAATTATTAATGTCAGAAATAGATGTGCAATCCCATATATGAAGTTGATCAGACTTCTGGGGGGTTGAAATATTCTGATTTTTCATATCGTTAGCTAACTCAATATTTTTCAATTTTTGCCCTCTGGTTACGACTTTTATTTGTCTTGGTATCATATCTTTTAGAGTGTCTGAATCTATCTTTATTCTTGATAATGCATCAGCATTTGTATTGTTTGAACCCTTTTTATATACTATTTCAAAGACGTAGTCAGATAACTCCATTCTTATCCTTGTCATTCTAGATGAAGGATTATTATGTGTAAATAATGATATTAATGGTCTGTGGTCAGTGACTACTTATGAATTTTCTTCCAAATAGGTAGGGTCTGAAAAATTTTATTCCCCAATATATTGCCAATAATTCTTTTTCTATAACCGATTTATTGATGTAGTGTTTAGATAATGTCGTATTGGCATAAGAAATTGGTAAATCATATCCAATTTCTCCTTGGGAGAGAATTTCTCCTAGAGCAAAATCAGATGCGTCTGTAGTTAAGACAAACGTTTTGTTAAAAGTCTGGGTATTGTAATATTGGTGGATTCATAAGTTTATTTTTTAATGTGTTAAATGATATTTCACATTCATTTGATCAAATGAATGGTTGATTCTTTTTTAATAAATTATTCAAGCATTTTGCTATTTTAGCAGTCTTTAATAAATCGCCTATAATAATTACAGAGCGCGACGAATCTTCTAACTTCGTCTGGATTTTTTGGTGTTGTATAATTTTTTATTATTATATATTTTGATGGGTCGGTTTTTATACCATCTTTTGTTATTAAGTGTCCTAAATATACAACTTCATGTCGGAAAAAATGGCATTTATTGGCGTTCAATTTTAAATTATATTTTCTTAAGCGTGAGAAAACTTTTAAGGGATTATTGTTATGATGTTGCAAACTGCAACCAAATATAATTATGTCATCTACGTATAAAAATGCATTTGCATCTAGTCCAGATAGTGCAATTGTTAGCATTCTTTGAAAACTATTAGATGATATTTTTAAACCGAAGGGTAACCTTTTAAATTGGAAATGTCCTTTGTTAGTGGAAAATGCTGTTAATGGTCTAGATTCTTTATCCAAATCAATTTGATAAAAGGAACTTGTCATATCTAGGGTGGAAAAATATTTTGCTCTCCCTAAGACGTCTAATACGTCATCCAGTCTTGTCAATGGAAATTTATCGTTAACCAATTTTTTATTTAGTTTTCTAAAATCAACTACTAATCTCCATGTTTTTGTATCTTTTGTTCCTTTTTTTGGGACAATGAGTAGTGGGGAATTGTACGGACTTGTAGAAGGTTCGACTATATCGGATTCCAGTAATTTTTGTACTTGGTGATTAATTTCTGTATTATGTGACTGAGGTAGTCTGTAATTTTTAGTATATACAGGAGTATTGTTTATTGCATTATTAATTTTTGGGTATAGAAATTATTAGCAGTCAGGGTTTCTCCGTCTAGGTGGAAAATGTCTTGATATTCTCTGAATATATCTATTAATTTTTTTGAAGCGGCGGTGTCCGCGTGGTCGATATGAATTGTTTTCAAAAGTTTATTGAAGCGTTTTTCGGAATATTGTGCATCATTATTATTAGTAATTATGTCATAGTTGTCCAATGGCTCTGTGTTTATTTTTATGGTCTTTATTGTCACTTTTTTGTTGGTGGAGTTTAGAATTTTAATGTGAGAATTACCAGATTTGGGTACAATGGAATTTGCTAAAAACACTCCTTGTTGAAGTTCATCATTCAATATTACAGAGTCTTCTTGAAGTTTAAGTTTAATAGGTTGTATTGTTTCTGTCCTTGGGGGTATTATAATATAATTGTTTATATAGTTTGTTTCCATCGGAAGAGTAATGGTTTCCTTTTCTACGATGATATCTAGTGTCATTGTCTCATAGTCAAAGAAATCGTTGTAGAAAATCTATTCCTATTATTCCGTCAGTCGTTATTGGGAAAGAATTGTTTACTATATGAAACGTATGGTTAAATTTTGTCTGTCCGACATATAGATCTAGAAAGGTGTTTCCAAGGGTATATATTTTTTCCGAAGATATTCCACTCAGTTTAGAAGTATTATTTGTTATTTTTGGTGTAATGTTTTTTAATGTATTTAACTTTAACAACGAAATTTCTGCTCCGGTATCGACGAGAAATTTGATATTTCGATTGGTTGGCAATTTCAGAACAATGAAGTGTGTGTGCTGATTGGATACATTTAAAATTTTGTATTCCTTATTTACGCGTCGGTGATGGTATCCATGAATCACCAGCGGTGACTCGTTTCCCTGTTTGTGTATTATGTTGACATTCCGACGCCTGTTATTATTATTTTGTCTTAAATTTTGGTTGTTGTTAGTGGTATTGTTTTGATTTTGTCTATAGTTATTGTTTGGGTTTATTTGACGTCTGTTATTGTCATTTTGTCTTAAATTATTTTGGTTTTGTCTGAAACTGTTTCTATGATTTTTGTTATTGCTTTTATAGTTATTATTATAGTTATTGCTTCTATAGTTATTATTTTGATAATCTTAATTATAATTCCTATTTTGCCTGAAATTATTTCTACAATTGCCATGATTATTTGTATTGCAACAATTATTATATTTCTTTTGGCTGTACTTCCGATTTTGAATTTTGGTGTGAAAAACTTGAGAATTTGCTTGGAAGTTTTGGTCTCTCTCAAGTTCTAAAGCAATATTTGCAGCTTGGTTTAATGTTTGTGGTTGTGCTGCATATATAGTTTGTTTATATTGTTCACTTACACCGTTCTTAAATATAGTTAGAGTATAATTTTCATTTATTCTCGTTAAGACATTTTTAGTTTCTGCAGAAGCATTGCTACCTAGTTGATTAATTTGTAATTCATTTATCTGACATGTTAAATCTAGTAACTTATCTACGAAATTTTGAACGCTCCCTAATTGTCGGGTGTTGTTTAAGGTAGTCTGTAAATTAGTAAATGTGTTTGGATTATTATAAGTCGATTTTAGTTTATTTATCAACTCCTCTATAGTACTTGGAGTTTGTATCGAACCAATTGCTGTTTTAATATTTTGTGATAACTTTATGTGATAGGCTAGTTCTAATAGTTCTTTTTTCCATCGTCATTCAGGTTTTTACCAAGGAGTTCGATTATTTCACAGAAGTTATCGACTTCCTTGTATTTCCCTGTAAAAAGTGGGACTGTTTTTAATGCTAATTCGAAATTAAAAGCCATTGTATCAGTCTGATTTGATAAGGTAGACTCCAATAATTCTGATAACGAGCACTCTAAATCTTTATAAGTTTTATCAAATGTAATTTTAAGATTGAGCCAGTCTAAAGATCCTTCTAAGAGTTGCCCCCGTAATGTAAACTTTTGTTTTAATTTATTTATTTCGTCTAGCTTTGATTCTAGTGTTTCTTTCTTGTAAGGTCTATTTGATGTTTTTTTTAAATTTACTAAAATCTTCTTTAAACTTTCTAAAATTGCTTTGCTGTCCTCCATGAACTACCCATATGTTTTTGTGTAATACATGTACGTTTTTATATATTAACAATATTTTTACTAAGTTTTATATTTTTCTTGTATTTATGTATAAAATTTTTTTTTTTTTTTAACATTAGTTATACTTTTTATAATTTTTTTGTTGACATAATCCTTGTAATATTTGTTTATTCTATACAGTATGTAAATTACTAAAATTAAAATTACTATTACTACAAGAGATTCTGTTGTTATTTCTACCGTGGTAATTTTACTGTTATTACTGTTACTGTTATTATTACTGTAGTATACATTTACTTCCTCCTTCTGCTTGCTTTTTGCAGATCCCATGATTACAGAGTAAAAAGCTACTGTGTTTAGTGCTGTGTTTAGAAAAATATATTTACTAATCTTTTGGTGTTTTGTTAAGCTTCTTTTTTTTCTTTAAATAATTACATATATTAATTAAGTGTACTAAATATTATGTGTAGGGTGAGTGTTTAATGAAATGTTATGAGTTTAAGAGTGATACTGTTAATCATATATACCTATATATGTATCAAACAAAGCATTCAATAATTATTATGTCAATGTTCAATGTATCATAAGTTTAAGTTTAATAAAAAACTCCAATAGGTTATGGCACCAGCTCTCTGATGTTACTGCCAAATAAAGAAAAAGAAAAATTTTCATTAACAAGAAATTTTCTTCATATAAAAAAAAAATTTTTCTCTAACAAGAAAAATTCAATTTTCTATGAAATAAAAATGAGCTTTTCGATTAAAATCGAACCGCTGAACAAAGAAAATTTTGACACCTGGAAAATACAGGTAAAGGCATTGCTTACGAAAAACGAAACGTGGAAGTATGTTTCTGGCAAAATGGAAAAACCAATCGAATCAGTAACTGCAATTGCCGAATGGGAAGATAATGATGAAAAGGCGAAAGCTGATTTAATATTGTCCATCAGCCCATCCGAATTACCACAAATAAAAAATTGTGTCACATCCAAAGATATATGGGATAAATTACATGCGATATACCAGTCGAGAGGTCCTGCTAGACAAGCCATGCTGTTGAAATCACTTATCTTAATAAAAATGAAAGCAGGTGACGATATGCGCGACCATGTTCAAAAATTTTTTGAAATCGTGGACAAATTAAACGAACTACAATTAATCATACTTGATCAGTTGTATAGCGAAAATAAATTTTTCCTGTACGTGCCGGGGTATAACCGTCGGCACCAGGATTCAGTTAATCACGACTTTAATGTTTTTTTTTTTTTTTTAAAGAAATGCTTATTTTATTATTTTACTAACACAGTGAAAATTTAATTGAATTTGATGATAACTTCTTACTTTTTTTCTTCACAGCTTTAAGTTCTTAGATTTCTTTTTTATTGTGTATGTAGTTGTTGAAGTAGACACGGTAGTCAGCACGAATGTTACCGCCTAGAACACTGAGCACAGAATGCCCCTCGCTCTCCATTTTTCCATCCCTTGTACCCTCGGTTGCTCTCTCCCTCTTGCTGATTCGCTTTCGCGAAGCTTTGTCTCACCACACTCGGCCACTTGCTAGTGTTGGCGGCCCTGGATCGCTAATAGCGTACACCAGTGTGGTGAAGTCGGCGAACAGCTGTGGGAAGAAAAATGCTGCGACATTTATCTTCTTTACACCGCGTCTCCCCTATGGACGACGCGGCTATCCCCGGCTCCTGTTGGTACCTGGGCAATGGTGACAACACTGGACCTGGCAAAAGAGACGCGAAAACGCCCTTGTGGTAGCGTGAACAGCATATTATGCCGCTTGCGCGAGGGTTGTCGCTGCTGCTTGCGTTCGATGGCGGGCGCCAGCTGTCGGATGACTTCCCCGGGCACCCCTCCGGCGTACCACCCTTGCGGCGTCTTCGCAGACTTCGAATCGCACCGGCAATTAGCCCGTCCGCAAACTTGCCTGATATTATCGCTGTTCGTCGGCTGTACGGCAAGCGATTGTTCTCCGCCACGGCTTGGAGCTGGACGCATCCCCAAGTTACCCCCCGGGGCTTGGTATGCGTGCTGCTGTAGATGGGGCAACGTTCCTTGGGGAAGCTCGATACACGGGCCGAGGGTGTTTGAGGGAAGGGCCATATTCCGTTGCGGCCCTGCTGTGACAGGTCTGGTCCCCTCTTGGAATCGTGTTTCATTGCTAGGCCCTGGTTTATCGGTGCCCCGCCGGGTGTGCAACGGTTGCGGTGAAGACTCCCTTCTCGACCTAGGCTGACGTACGGACCGTTGACAATCATAGGGAAAACTGCGTGGCGACCCGGTTACTGGATATGAAACGGCCCCCTGAGATCGGGCTATGTGGCTGGGTCCCGGTCTGTCTACAGTTCGCCTGGTGTAAGTGAACATTGGCGAAACGACCTTCCTTGGCGGGGACTTGGAAATCGGCCGTTGTCGCTTATGGGGAGAACGGGCCATTTTACGTTCCGGCAACACTTCGGCTGGTTTGGCGGCCCCATGGAAACGGGCCGCCTGACTGGTCGTCGGAAACTCATTCCTCTCATGGTACCATGCCCTCCGACCCCTCCGGACCAGATTCTGATCCTGAGTCGACAGAGTAAAGAGGGACCGCTCTGACTGTTCTTCCGCCCAACGGACGTGACTGCCTTGGCTCCTTAGGAATGGCCCCTTTATCTGACATCATGCCCGTTGTTGCCATGCGTACCGCCTCGGGCCTCACAGACTGGCCATCGGGCTGACGGGACTCAGCGGCCGGCCTTGCTGCAACAGAGACCCTTAGGTTCGCCAGGATTCCCTCCAGAACATCAGGTGAGACACTACTGGCTCTTCATGGGAGACGTCACTCGGACGACTATGGCTTGGTGGTGGTGTATCACTGATCGCTAACGGGTAGACCTTCCCTTGCTTCCTCGGGTTCCTCGGGTACAGCGTCATCTCCACCGTCTTGGTCATCTTCTGATGGTTGCCGAAAGCCACTCCCCTGGTCTCCGTAACCTTGAACTCTCCGAACCCAATATGTCGCGGATGCTCAACAGACGTAGAGCTAACGGTGCTGGTGGACGGCTCGGAGGGTTGGCGGCGTTCAAGCTCCTGTTCAGGCTCTACCGAGTCCTCACCAAGGTGACTGAAACCAAGGATGTAGTTTTTGGCAATCACCAGAAGTGGTCCAAGTCAATTCAGATGACTTTGTACTGGCCAAACCCTAAGAAACAAGTACAGGCGTACCCGTTAGCGATCAGGGATGCATCACCACCAACACACCGTCATACGGGAGACACTCGCTACAAAGAATCTACTATGTCGCCCGATGCCCTGGAGTCTTTTCTCAAAAGCCTAAACATTGATACACTAGAAAAGTCGACAAGTTCCGAGGCGTTACGGATGGTTAGCACGCCCGTGTCATTTGCGAAAGGAAACATACCTAACGTTCCGAAGCAGCCGTGTCCTTTATCTGGAAGCACAGTTCGTGCGGTTCCGGTTTGCCCCGTTGAATCAGAATCAGACTCCAACTCTGATGAACCGAAGGGCAAACGTATGTGGCATCGGGAGCGGGAAGTTAACGCACCGAGATCCAGTACAACAGTGCGCCCCCAGTATCCTGCCAGGCCGGTCGATGAGATGTCCAAAGACACTACGACTCTACTCCCGCTCAAACGTAAACGTTCCGGTTTCAAGACTTACTCTAGAAGTGTCGGGTCGCCAAAGCCAGCGAACACCAGGCGGGGTGATATTATTCCAGGGCCCAGTAGAGCAACACGCTCCCAGGAGGCCAGTCGATCAGTAGAAGTGTTGCCTGTCAACGACATGGCCAGTTTCCTCGAAAGCGCAAACTTTCCTATACATCAACATTCTCAAAGACGGTTGCCTCTCCGAAACCAATTTACACCAGGCGAGGTGACCCAGAAACACGCCCTGTAGTGGTCGAAAAGCGTGAATCCCCTGTGGAACTGGTAAGAGGCAGCCAACGTAGTCGCGTGTGTGGAAGGGCTAATTGTATGTGTGATCCGAGGTCCGCAAAAACCCCACAAGGGTGGTTCGCCGGAGGGGTGCCTGGGGAGGTGGTACGACAGATGGTTCCCGCCATCGAGAAAAAGCAAAAGACTCTTCCTTTGCATAAGCGCCACAACATGTTATTCCATCTGCCGCAAGGACGATTCAGGGTGGCGTTTTTTAGGTCGGGAGTGTACCCAGGTGCCGAGGGGTAATGAAGTTCTTCGTATCGTCCATAGGGGGGACGTAATGTAAAGAAGAAAAATTGCGCCACCTATTTTTCTTTTACAATCACACGTTTTTCACCACAACAATGATTTTGCTAACCCTGCCGAGTCAGGGCCGCCAACTTCAACGAATGACCCTCTCTGTGGTGAAACGTTCGTACGAAAAACAGAATGTTCGAGATATGCGAAAATCGAAGGTTCGAGAAAACGTATGAGCGATTTCCGTGTATAAAAGGGAGCACGAACGGATTTATTTTTTGAGTCAGTGTCCAAGAATCGAAAAAAAAAGGTTAAAAAAAAATCAACGTGAATTTTCTTGTGAAATAAAATTTATTGTCTTGTTTTAAATATAAAAAAAATTACAAAATTTATTGCTTTAAAATAAAATAAAATAAAAAAAAATTAAAATAAAAAAAAAAAAGTGAAAGTTTCAGTGAACCCTGGTGCCGACGGTTTTTCCCCGGCACGAATAAAAAAATCTTTTCAATACACTGCTTATTTGTTTAATTCTGTATTCTCTTTTTAATATTTCAGTAAATCGTTTAAGTAGTTTTAACTGGACGCAGCAGTAGTAAGATGTAATTTTACTATCTAACCGCTATTATGAATTGTACGATTTTCCTGAAATTCATCCAAAACTTTTGCACTAAGTAGTATCAATAGTAGTTAGTATATTTTGTCGCGCTTTCAAACATTGTGCTAACCCAATTTGTTTTTTTTTTTTTTTGCGTGTTTGAGTCAATTTGGTTTGATATATCATTTTTTTTTTTCTGGTTATTATCATGTCAGTAAGACATAGTTTTGAAAATATTTCGTAAACAAATTTGTATCCATCAGCTATTTGCTTGATATGTAAATCTAGTTTAAATGATAATAATGTGATCGGTATCACACCATGTAAGCATAGTTTCCTTACCAGATACATTACACCAAAATAAGGATATGGGAACTTCTGCTGAAGGTAGTAAGAGTAATGCAGCAGAAGCCGGAAATGTTAATAATCCTAAGGGATTAGGAGCTGTGCTTAAACGAAGAAAACCGGCACGGGGTAAATTTGCTAATGTGAGTAGGCCTGTAACCCGATCTAGAACACATAAACGGAAATCGTTCGAACCTAATATACGTACCTCTAGTGAAAACACTCATCAAGTAAACTTTACAGAAACAGACCACGACTTAGACCAACAGGATTCAAACCCATTAAACAATACTCTATTTGGTTATAATCATAATGAAATTAAAAATTTTATCCGACAAGAACAAGCTACGAATTTTCGTCAAATGACTGACTTTATTGCAAACCGTATTCAAGAAGGTTTACAGATCCATCTGAATAGATTAAATTTATACTACCATACCAGACCTTTTAGTGTTAACCTTAACTGGCCGCATGATTTTACTTCATTTACTGTACCGGAGAGGAACTCAATGCGTATTTCATCCCATACACGGGAATTCCCGTGCCAGTAATTTTTCTAGTTCTTCTATAACACCTAACAAGGTTGGTACTGCAAAGTTGGCACTTAAAATTTGATGGTTCTAGGGATGGAATTTCGACGGATGAATTCATTTATCGGGCTGAGTCGTTAACTAAACAAAACACTAGTACTGATTATAGATCACTATGTGATAACTTACATGTTCTTTTAGCCGGTAAGGCAAATTCAAGGTTTTGGAAATTTCATAAGCAATGTCCTCAGTTTTCTTGGTATACTGTTTGTGACGAATTAAGAAGAAGATTTGATGAACACCTTTCGGACTTTGATATATTGGAGAAAATTAGGAAACGTAAGCAGAAAGATGCCGAAAACTTTGAAGATTATCATATTAGTATTGAGAATCTCATAGATACAAAATCGAGTATCTGACGCAGAATTAGTTCAGGTCTTATTGAGAAATGCTAAACCTACTCTTAGATATGAACTTTTACATTTGAGGCTTAACACCTTGGCTAGATTGAGAGAAGAGGTGAGGCGGCAAGAACTATTTTTCTCTGATTATATAGGACAATCAAACCGATTTAAAAATAATTTGTTTAAAAATAACGTTTCAGAAATGAATCATTCTGAAATATTTCTGAGGTTGACAATAAGTCCTTGGAGATTATCTGTTGGAATTGTGATTCAAAAGGACACCGTTACGAGGATTGTTTAGAAGATAGGCGTATTTTTTGTTATGGGTGTGGACGTAAAGATACTCTAAAGCCAAAATGTAAAAACTGCAATCCTTCGGGAAACTTGTCACGGGATGTGATCAAGAACATCCGAAGTAACTTCTAGGGGTTCACCTAACGAAACTCTTTCCATTGGTATCCAAACTGAATTTGATAATGATTATGAAACAAACTTCTTTAACTTTTTAGGTGAATTTAAACCGGAACTCAGACATATTTTACCATACCATATTCGATTATTAAACTATTTAAGAGCCAAATCAAACATTTTTGGAAATCGATTTGGCAAACCTAAACATTCTGCGGAAAGATTGCGTGATTTTTGGAAAACTATAATATCTAATAGACGTTAGTTGAATAATTCAATCCTTTAGGTGACGATGACAGAATGTATCTGGACTTAACTCTTTTTAGATGTAAATACCTTGCTTTATTAGATTCGGTTGCTACGATCAGTTGTATCGGGAATAAGGTAGCGAAACACGTAATTGATATGAAAGGAAATATTACAAGAGCAAATGCGTCTTCTTGTAAAGTAATAAGTAAATTTACAACCGAACTTTCATACCGTAATCACACAGATCGTATAGAATTTTTCATTATACCCGATTTACAACAAGATATTTACTTAGGTATTGATTTTTGGACTAAGTTCGGCTTGTCTGACACTCTTCGTAAAAATATTAAGATTGGTTGCGTTTCAGAACTTGACACGGGTAAAGCTGAAAAGAATCTCGAAACTCCTGAATTACGCATTCTTAATGAGCATGAAGCAGCGAGATTAAATTCGGTTATTGAAATATTTCCATCCTTTGAACGAGAAGGGTTGGGTAAAACGACTGTGTTAGAGCATGTAATTGATGTAGGAGATACAAAACCTATAAAACAAAGACACTGGCCTATATCACCAGCTATAGAGAAAATAATGTGTAAGGAAATAGATCACATGTTGCAATTGGAAGTTATAGAAGAATCTACAAGTCAATGGAGCAGTAATTGTGTTGTGGTTAGAAAGGGAACTAAAAACCGTTTACTTTTAGATCGTTTCATCAACAAACATACTGTAAAGGATGCATATCCCCTACCTCATCTCGAAGGCATTATGACTCATTTGCCACCTGCTAGGTTGGTTAGATATGAAACATGCCTTTTGGCAAATTTCTTTAGAGGAAAAATGTAAACAATTTACCGCGTTCACAATTCCGAATAGGCCATTATATCAGTACACAGTGATGCCGTTTGGATTATGTAATGCTCCTCAAACTTTATGCCGTTTAATAGACCGTGTCATTCCTGCTCATTTAGGTAATCGTGCTTTTGTCTATCTCGACGATATATTAGTTCTATCTGATGATTTTGATTCGCATCTTCTTTTGTTACAAGAAGTAGATTTGTGTCTTAAAAAAAGCAAACCTGACTATAAACATTGCTACATCCAAATTTTGTATGGAAGAAGTTAAGTATTTAGGTTTTATCGTAGGTCAGGGAGAAATCAAAACCGATCCTGATAAAATTAAAGCTGTCCAAGAATTTTCTGTTCCTACTTCGGTCAAACAGCTAAGGAGTTTTATCGGACTCTCTGGCTGTTACAGGAAGTTTATTGAAAATTTTGCATCTATTACTTTTCCACTTACGGAACTCTTAAAGAAAAATAAAAAGTTTGTTTGGAACGAAAAGGCTCAACAAGCTTTTGAGATTATAAAAGAAAAGTTGATCGGTGCCCCGATACTTCAAACACCAGATTTCTCAAGAAGATTTATTTTGCAGTGCGATGCCTCTTTACAGGGTATTAGTTGCGTACTAGCTCAAGAAAATGAAGATGGTGTCGAACTACCAATTGCTTATATGTCATCAAAGCTGTCAAAGGCCCAAAGGAATTACTCCGTTTCAGAGTTAGAATATGTTGCCGTGGTTCAGGGTATTAAGAAATTTTGACCTTATATAGAAGGACAGGAGTTTTTGGTTATCACAGATCATGCTAGCCTTCAATGGCTTATGAATCAAAGAGATTTGTCAGGAAGACTTGCCAGATGGGCACTTAAACTCCAAGGGTATGACTTTGAGATTTTGCATAGAAAAGGTTCACAAAATGTTATTGCCGACACATTAGCACGGTTGCCTGAATGCTCAATTGATGCTCTGGAAAATTTAACCCCTATAATTGATCTAAGTTCACCTCATTTTCGATCAGAAGAATACTTAAAATTAATTACTAATATAAAGATGAATGAAAATAGATTTCCCGACTTAAAAGCAATAGATGGCTTTGTTTATAAAAAGACAGGATTCTATAGGGACGTGGAGACAGAGAGTAGCATTTGGAAATTATGGGTACCTAAAGAATTACGATTAGGAATTATACAACAAGCCCACAATCCGCCAACATCAGCTCACTGTGGGATAAGTATGTCAGTAGAGAAGATTAAGAGGTATTTGTTTTGGCCAAAAATGGTTTCAGATATAATAGATTTTGTCTCAAATTGTGAACTGACAATGGTTCTCAGTTTAAATCAAACGAGTTTGCTGCATTTATGACTCGATTTGGAACAAAGCATATGTACACTGCAGTTTATTCGCCCCAAGCAAATTCATCAGAAAGGGTTAATCGTTCAGTCATTTCTGCTATTAGATCATTTGTTGGCAAGGATCACTCTTATTGGGATGAACATATTCAAGAAATTTGCTCCGCCATCGAACAACTGCTTTTTCGACGTATTACCGTGTTTGGACAGGACATGATATTGAATGGACAGAATTACGAACTCTTGCGATAGTTGAATCTAATCAGGGAGGGTACGTATTTAAATTATCCAGATGCGGTCGGTATAATGCGAGAAAAAGCAAAGCTAAATATTCAACGTTCAACGTTCAAAGGTTCAATGCTAAATTAGCACCTACATTTAATAAGGGGATTGTTAAGAAAAAAGTTGGATCAGTTTATTATGAAATAATGGATGAGGGCAATAAGACATTAGGTATTTTCCATGCAAAGGACATGCAAAAATTGACCAATCGGCAAAGAGTTAGTTAATTCGTATTTCAAAGTGTTGTTTTCTCAGCTAATGTTACATCGGTAAAACCTAATAACATTATCTGATTTGTAGTGAATAACTTGAAGCTGATAAACGCCCTCTCACGTCAAGATATTATTTGGAAAAAAAAAGGGCCTGACAAATGTCGGGTTGTGATTGACTAATTGAAAAAAAAATAGCTCTGAGAGAGATCTGAGCTTTAAAAGTCGAAAATTAGGGGAGTCGACTGTGGAAAGGAGCGGACGGTAATGGAGAACGAATTTGTGAGATATATTTCTTTTTCGTTCCATGTGTGATTCCTTTTTTTTTATTAAAATTGCCCGAAGTGAGAAAAAAATATAAGAAAACTAGAAAAAATTAAAGACGCAGCTTAAAAAGAGTAAGGTAACATAATTAGGCAAGCTGACCATAATTCTTTCGATGGAAATGGATGTAAATGAATAAGATTTGCTTTTTTTTTTCAGTCATACATGTACGCACAAACGAAACTCCAACACATGTTTAAAAAAATAAAACAGAGCCATCGGTGCATAAAATTAATGGCCAGTGGCTGAGAAAAATTTTTATAAAACCCGAAAACATTCTGTAAGGCATATTGGTGTTCCTTCTCGTCATTCCGCATTACTCATAGTGCAATATCTTATATATACATATAGTCCTGGTGGACACCGCAATAAATTTTTTTTTATACCCTTCACCTCAGTGATGAGGGTATACTAAGTTTGTTTTTCCGTTTGCAACACCCAGAAGGAGGCGTCAGAGACCCTACAAAGTATACATATTCTTGATCAGCGTCAAAAACTGAATCGATTTAGACATGTAGGTCCGTATGTCCGTCTGTTGTTGGCACTCTCACGGGCCTAAATTTTGAGATATTAACCTGAAATTTTGTACAGGCACTTTTAGTTTTTGCACGCAGATCTCTGTTTAAAATGGGCAAAATCGGTCAAGAGTCACGCCCACAATCAACAAAAATCTACTTATCTACCACAAAATATGAGCTACAAACTTGAAATTTGGTATGTATATCTATGAATATTATCTTCATCGATATGCCAAAAATGGGCGTACTCGAATGACAGACACGCCCACAATTAAAAAAAACCATATTTAACGTAAAAGTAGACTTACATGCTAAGACATACACTATTAGAGGGCGCAATATATATATATATATATTTGCCACGCCCCTTCGTGTAGAGGTGGACGGTATTTAAGATTTGGTCTAAGCCAAATTTAGTTTTCTTACTTGTTTTTTTTGCTTTTCTGTTTTACTTACTTTAGAAAACTTGTTCAGTGAAAAGTTCCTTTTCCGCATTCCGCAGTTTTTGATTAATTTTTTTTCTTTTGTAAAGAAAATATAGCGGTGTACCAACATCTCGTCATCGATGGGCCCAACGAAACGAGCGCTGTTCAACACAAGAGTAAGTACACGAATTGAATAATTTTTTTTTCTAGCTATATTCGTATATAGTCCGTCTAATGTGGGATGAAAAAAGGAAACTTCCACTCCGTTGAGTCTTTTAGATATATAAAGCATATTATTTTTTTTTTGTTTTTGTACTTCTTTTTATATACATAAATTAAGAGCTATTTTCTTTGTTTTTTTTTTTCTCTCTTTCATTTATATTGAAATAAATTTGTGGAAATGATGAATTTATTTAAAATGAACTAAATTAATCGTTTAGACTCAAACACGCATAAAGTGGGGTGACCTTTAAATTTGTTAGATAAGTCACCAGGTAGGGAGGGTAATAGAAAAGGGGAGGATCAAACTCCATCATCTTATATTATATCGAATGCCTTTAGACTTTACTTGGAGGTGGTCATGTGATCATAAACAGAGATTTGTAGTTGCAATTGTGTGTGTAAATGAGCCATCCAAGGGCCCACCCATTTCGGCGAGCTTAGCAAGAGCCGGTAATATGAGCACCCACATGTGTTTGCACACACCAGGCAATACGTAGACATCACCCAAATTGCCACTACCACAGTTAAACTATACAATTCATCAACCAATGCGTAATATCATTGACGAACTTCTCGTCCTCCACAAAAAGGCTTCGTTCGAACTTGAGGCCACGCGGAAAGCAGAAATATAACAGAAACAAGCTAGTACTCAAACCTCGCCGCTATTGAAAACGAAGGTAAACGTTCCTATAAGAGCAAGAGAAGACGCTACCAATGGCTCGGCTGCCAAGAAAAGCAAACAAGCAGCCCAGAACGTGAGGGTCAAAATTATGGCCGTATTGGATACGTCTACCTCTACAAAGAGTCAAGTGAATGAAAACGCCTGGCAAACAGTTAAAAAACCAACAGATCGCAAACCCAAGATGAAATTGACGCTCAAAACGGATGCCATTATCATCCAAAAAATCGGAGATGTAAGTGGTATACTAAAAAAGGTAAAACCGAACAAAGACCTATAAATATTTGAAGACATTGTTAACAAAATTAGAAGAACAAGAAATGGCGAAATACTGCTAAAATTTCAAAAAAAACCAGGCCACAAATTTACATTTAAGGAAAAAATAGACAAAGTATTAGGTCAACAGGCAAATATCAAAATGTTTTCTAACGAAACTAAGCTGGAAATTAAAGACATCGACGAAATCACTACAGCAGAAGAACTAATAGAAGCAATACCTGGGTGTAATGATCGACCCGAGGCTATCCTTTAAAGTCAACCTCGACCAGGTATGCACAAAGGCCGCTTACATAAGCACGGCCCTCAGCAGACTGATGGCAAACTCACGAGGCCCAAGAGAAAACCGCAGACGTCTCATAGTAGAAGTTGTCAAATCGGAAGTCGGAGTTGGCTTTACGGAAGCCAAATATGGTACCACGCCATGAAGTTCAAATCTTACACTAGAGGTCTCAAATCCACGTATCGCCTGTGCACGATAAGAATTTGCAGCGCCTTTCGTACAATTTTGGAGGACGCCGCTCTGGTCATTAGCAGAATGAAACCTATTGATCTCTTAGCCAAGGAAAGGTATCTCATATCCCAAGGCGTCGGCAAACAACTCGCTCGAAGTAGCAGCGAAGATGGAGCTCTTCCGAAAAGGTCAGGTGGACGAACCGTCTAAAACCTAATATAAGTGATTGGTTATTGCGCAAGCATGGCAATGTCGAATTCTACCTCACGCACTTCTTATCGGGTCATGAGTGTTTTAGGTCATACTTGCACCGCTTTATGCACGACGACAATCCTTGCTGCATCATTGGTGGCGTAGAAGAGGACGTAGGACATGCGTTTTTCTACTGCCCCCGCTTTGAGCAACAGAGACACAGGTTGGCGCTCTTAATAGGAGAAACCTCTACTCCCGAAAATATAGTATGGCACATGCTCGGCTCCGATTTCTGAAAAGAAATCGAGCGAATCCAGATCTCTCCGGCGTCGTTGGTTAGATGTTCCTTCGATTAGATAGGTTGTTGTCATAATAGACGTAGTTTAGCTGGTTAAAGTTTCGCACCTCAGGTTTTCGAAACTTTCCACCTATCGCAAAAAAAAAACCTTGCAATATAGAACACCTTGTTAGAAGTTGCCAACACTGCTTCTGTGTAAATAATGTGACGCATATTCAATGCATAGCTTACGGTGCCAAGACTTGTAGATTATATTTCGCTTTGTTTTGTGGCGATTAAAACAAGTGATGAGTGAAATATGGGATCTCTCAATTTTCGAAAGAGGCCAAATCGTTGCGGGAGCGTCTGTGACGGAATTAAATTAATTAACGTTTCACGAGCGACAGTATTCACGTTAATGACAGCTTATGTCATCGTCGACGCGAAATAGTGGACGAAACTCAAAGTTAACTGACAGAAACCAACGAACCTTAAAAAGAATTGTGGCCAGGCAACATAAAACCACCGCAGCAGAAGTAACAGCAGAACTTCCCATTCACTTGAGTAATATTGAGGAATACTTTTTCAACAAGAACAGTACGGCGGGAGCTCCACAAAGTTAAGATTAATACAAAGACTAAAATTGCGAAATCCTTTTGTCATATGTTCATATTATTTTGTCCATTCCTTGTATACATTCTTAATCAGCAACAAAATAAAATTTGAATCAATTTAGTTATGTCTATCTGTTGTTGCCACCCTGACGGTTGTAAATTTTTTTAAATTGAACTTGAACCTTTTAGTTTATTTAAGTCACAAATTTTATTTAAGTTGAGTAAGATTCACACCCAAAATAGAAAAAAAGTTATTTATCTGTCACAAAAATTGAGCTCTAAAGTTGAAAATTTATTTTGATGTATATGATTATAATCAGCTCATCCATACGGGGCGTGGTTGTATAACAAACGTGCCCATAATTTTATAGATATCATATTCAACGTAAATGTCTACGTAAAGATATAGATATATAATACACATGCTATTACAGTATCTGCCATCCTCACTGTGTGTTTATTTTTTTTTTTTGCAGTAGGGGGAACGCATCGAAAGCCGGACGTGCGGGACTTTAAGCCGCTAAAACCACCTTTGCGTCACAGCCATTCTCCCTGAGGTATTCCATCACAGTGGGGGAATGCCGTTGACACGACTTAACACTAGACGACCTAAAACAATCCTCTAAGAAGGAGGTTTTCGCAAATTCATGGTAACACTCCAAACCTCAAGAGACTACCCTTAAAAAGCGAGTTCCATGGTCTGATGTAAGGGAATAAATGACGATCCTAACTAACGAATTCAACAAGGAAGGTAAAACACCGCAGTTATCCACTGCGTATTTCACTATTAGCTGTTCTGCGCTCTCTTTCAGCTGCTCTTAGCTTGCAAAGAACCTGTGAGGCGTAACTACTAATTTTATCCCAGTTTTTTGAAGACTTCAACATAACATCGATGACTGTGGCAACGGTTATTGCAGCACCAATACCATTCTCAGCTTCTCTACGCTCATTAAAGAAGCGGGGACATGTGAAGAATACACGACGAAGGCTCTACCACAACCAGGGCAAAAGGGATCCTCATCATGTCCAAAGCGATGAAGGTATGGTTTAAAGCAACCATGGCCACTTAACAACTGTGTGAGATAAAAATTTATCTCACCGTGTTATTTATCCATGGGCCCAGGGGGGGAATGAGCATATATGTCCATCGCCCTTTCTTTGAAGGGGACCATTTACTTTGCCATTCAAGCGTACTGATCTCTCTGACCATATTTCGAGCATTCGCCGTGAGCGAACGTGGACACCGCGGCGATTTCTTGATCTCTATTCTATTGGAGTCATTCCTGCGATGACAAAAGCTGCATCATCTGAGATGGTGCGAAAAGCGCTACAAACACGTAAAGCAGTGAGCCTATACACCGGCTCTATTAATTTCCGGTAAGACTTTTGACTCATAGCGTCGGCCCAGCTTGAAGCCCCATACATCAGCGTGCTTTTTACTACCTCCATTAAAACACGTCGCTGAGGATACTTCGGTCCCTTTCTATTTGGTATAATACGCGATAGAGCCGCACAGGCTGTGCTGGTCTTATTCCTAATATGCTCTAAATGGTTTTCAAAGGACAGTCTAGTGTCTACTATTAAACCTAAACATTTAAGAAGGGAGACCGTTTCAATATGAAGCTCTTCCACCATTATAGTACCTTTTCTAAGTGTTTCAACCATGCTTGCACAGATCTTATAGCAGCGTTGGCTTCTCTTTCGATCTCATCAATATGTTTACCGACTATAATAACAGCGATGTCGTCTGCCTAGCCTATAATTTAAGTATTAGGCGGCACGTTTATCCTAAATACTCCATCGTACATGATGTTCCATACCAGTGGCCCCAAGATAAATCCTTGAGGAATTCCTCTTGTTATATTATAGGTTTTTCTAACCTCCGTGGTGTCATATACCAGTATCCTGTGGCTGAAATAACTCTGCACCACTTATATTAGGTATGGGAGAACATTAAGTCTATCCAGGGTTTGAATTATAGTAGACCACCTGGCTGTGTTAAACGCATTTTTAACATCTAAGGTAATAATTAAACAGTATTTCGTACTGCCATTCTTCCATCTCGAACCTTTGATCGCGCCAACTGCAATCCTAAGCATCTTGTCGATCGCACCGATGGTTGATTTACCGTTTCTGAACTTGAATTGGTTTTCAGAAAATCCGTCTGCTAACTCAATGGCAGATTCTAGACGTGTTTTAATAACTTTTTCCAGAAGTTTGCCCACCACGTTAATCATGCAGAGGAAGTTATCCCCACCTGGCATTTTTTTGAGATAAGGACCAGTTTTTGGATCTTCCATGGGCTTGGGAATACGTCATATCTATTTTCCACAGCCAGTTTAAGAATTAAAGTAGGTATTCCATCAGGGCCTGGTGCCTTGTTATTACCAAAAGATTTAACTAAGAATTTAACTTCCTCATCATTAGTATCCTCCATTTCAACTGCATCTTCGGGACTACTAATAGTACTCCTACTAACACTTTGTTGCTGAGGGAACAGGTCTGCTACTATAGATTCTAAAATTAGTGGGTCAGAGGGTGTTACGTCACGGAAGCACTTTAGCTTTTTGAGTGCAAGCTTATAAGCAGTACCTAATGGGTTATGTTTCATTCATCTAATAATTTGTTGAAACTTTCACGCTTACTCTTCCTGATTGCTAGCTTCAGGCATTTTTTTTTTTTTTTTGTATTTGAATATATGTCTGTAGGACTCATTTTCAGGTTGGCCCCGACTTCTTGTATGTGCTCTTCTTGCCCTATTACAGTCTATACGAAACTGCGCTATTTCACTATTCCAACAGGAGACAGGATTGCCTATATTTATTCTTTTTTTTTTTGGCATAGATGCATCGCACGCATTTTTAATTGCTCTGATCAATTGTTCAGCCATCTCTTTTGCATTACCACGGACATTTACGTCACTAAAAACCTCCGCATTTAGGTCAGTAATTTTCCAAGCAGGCCAACTACTGATAGATCTATTGCAGGTCATAGGTAGGTCTATTTCAATTATTACAGCTTTATGATCGCTATATGTGAAAACATCCGATAATCTCCAATTGGCTGTTCTGGCAATACTTGGGCTGGCAAAGGCAATGTCTATTACCGATCCACGACCATTCCTTTCAAAGGTGTTCTCATTACCTCTATTTAGTGAGAAATAGAAATAAATTCGAGGATATTCTGTCCTCTTTCATTAGTCCTGCGGAACCCCCACTCAACAGCCCAAGCGTTAAAGTCGCCTGCAACTAAAACTCTACTTTTATCAAAAAGGTTTCCAGCCAGTTGGTCAATGCTTGACTTAAACTCACTGAGTGTAGGCCGTGGAGCCATATAACAGCTGTACATGAATATGCACACCATTCCATTCCCGATGAAAGTTGGCATTTGCAAAGGAGTGTCCTTAAGAACCCAAGCCGCAACTGCGTTAGTAGCATACGATAACCATCTAGGATACTGAGGGGGTCTATATGGTTCACTTAATAAAGCGATGTCAACGTTAAGTTCCCTAACTGTTTGGTATAAGAGCTCTTGAGCAGCTTCACAATGATTTAGATTTATTTGGAGAATTCTCATCTTTGAGCTTTGGAACAATTTTTCACTGCTTTACGGTAAGATGTGCACGATGTCCCGCCTGTAAAGTGGTCTCTATTTAATTTAATTTATTTAATATTCTCGCGAAAACCATAGTTAAAACAACAGCTAATTAACACAATCCATTAAGTACAATTAAAAAAAAAAATATAATATTATAATAGAATAAGAATATAAAATTGGTATTGAGAAAATAAAAAAATAAATTCAAAAATAGATATATATATAAAAATAACGACGTTGCAACAACAGGATCACAGGAACAACAACAACAACCACCACACATGTAGCAACCGCAGCACCTGCAACTTAACTTAAGAACATACGAACTAAATGTACAGTATAAATTTATAAACATATTTACATAATAATATAAAATTGTAAGTTCAATAAATATATAGGAAAATTTACAAAAAATCAATTATTAAAATTTTCAAGAAATAAAAAAAGATAAGAATTTAAATAATAGTAATTCGTATATAAATAAATATAAAAATATATATACATATATAAGTATATAAGTATTTACAAAAAAAAAAATTAAAAAAAAAAATTTTGAGAAAAATAGTTTGGCAACAATTAATCTAAAACCATTTTCTTTATTGTGGAAATAGAATCGATAGAGATATCAAACACATTGCTATATGTATTAAACAATTTGCAAAGAACCCGAAAAGCATTGAATAACTCATAATTTGTGCGACATTGAGGCAACTATAAGGGAACATAGTATCTAGAAATTCTATTAAATACAAGGAGATTAGTAATATTCAAAAGTAAATGGGAGGACACTGTACCTTGCAAAAGCTTGGCCATAAAAGATACACCCAACATATGTCTCCTTTTTTCTAAAGTAGGTAATTTAATAAGCTGTAACCTGTCTTCATATGGCGGTAAAGGTATTGCAGAATCCCAGCCAAGATTGCGCAATGCAAATAATAAAAAATTGCGCTGAACTGATTCAATAAGATCAATACAGCATTTGTAGCTGGGAATCCATACTACAACAGAATATTCCAGTGTTGGTCTAACAAGTGAAGTAAATAATCGCTTAGCCACGTAAAGATCATTAAACTCTTTGGACCAACGTTTAACAAATCTTAGCAAAGGCTTAGCTTTATTCACAGAAAATTTATTATATTAATCATTAAAACTAGACACATTATCGAGGACATGATTATTAATAGAGTAAGATGAATGTAAACTATTAATCCAATTAAACGACATTTTCTTACATTTTTTAAGGGACATACCGTTTGAAGCGCACCAGGAAACCGATCGTGAGATCAGTATGTAAAAAGTAAACGTCGTCCAAAGAGTTTAACGTCCTGAAAAGTTTGACGTCATCAGCAAACATTAAAATATTAGAGAATTGAATACAAGACGGTAGGTCATGTATGTAAAGTATAAACAGGAGCGGCCCTAAGTGGCTTCCCTGCGGAACTCCTGATGAAATGGATATTAAACGGGAATGTGTAGATTTAAATAAAACTTGTTGTGTACGACCCGTTAAATAACAACGAAACCAGGAAATCATATTTTCAGCGAAACCAATACGTTGAAGCTTAAAAATCAAGAGATCATGATTAATTCTGTCAAATTCTTTGGAAAAATCCGTATATATAACATATGTTTGTTTATGCTGAGAAAAGCCCATAAAGACGTGATGACAAAACTCTAGTAAATTGGTAGATGTAAAAAACCCGCAAAAACCATGTTGACAATCAGAAATAATTGACCCAATGGAAGGCATCAGTCTTTTAGTTACCAGGTATTCAAATAATTTGGGTAATACGCTAAGCTTAGCAATACCTCTATAATTTAATATAGAGTTCCGCGGACCGCTTTTGTAAAGAGGAATAATTATACTATTCTTCCACATAGAAGGAAAATAACCAACTTTCAAGTAAATATTAAAAATTTTTGTTAACGGACCACCTAGTAAATCCACACAGTTACGAAAGGCGGAATACCATCTGGACCTGACAGCGCAGAAAAAACCTCCCCTTCAGAGAAGGAAACGGACGGAAAAATGTCATAAATACTAATAGAGAATGGATAATGATCCAAATTACAATTAAAAGTTGAGTACGATTTTTCAAAGTGGTCAGCAAACAGGTCAGCTATTTCCATTATATTCGATTTTGAATCCTCAAAACACATAACCGAAGGAAATCCAACAACTTTCCATTTAGAATTAACAAAGGTATAAAAAAGTTTAGGATTAAAATTTATTTTAAGCCTCATTGACCTAACATATTTGGCATAATAATAATTCTTTAAAGAGTTAAACTCACGATTACAATTAGAATCCGTAACGTAATCATTTAGTACGCCACTACGTTTGAAACATTTGAAGAGTCTAGTCTTCTTATTAGGTATCAAACGTAAGTGTCTGTTAAACCAAGTAGGGCAAGTAGTAATAGATGACTTTGCTTTAAGTGGAACAGAAGAACTAATGGCTGAATAAAGGTAATCGTAAATAGTATTTAACGTTCCATCAACCTCAGAATAATTCAATTTCCAATTATTATTAGACAAAAGGTTACGAAATGTAGAAAAGTCTGTTTTGCGAAACAATCTTATTTCACTACAATCGATGGCAAATGATGAAACATTACGCAACAAGTCATGCATAACAAGCAGCAGCAATGAATGATGAGAGTATTCAGGTAACGAAAAAGGATCAGCTCTACTAATGGATATATTAGTATCATTATAGAAAACTAAATCCAAAAGCCTATTGTTGAAATTATGTATATAATTAAGTTGTAACAGACCAAGGTCCAATATGAGGTCAAAAACATCACGAAATAACGTTTTGACATACGATGGCAAAAAAGATCCAGATTCATCATTAAAATACCAAGTAACACACGGTATGTTAAAATCACCTAAATCCAAGAGTTTGTCTAATGGATTTAAACAATTTAAAACATTTCTTATAAGAGAAAAATGTTCCATATAAACTAAAATATTGCTATTAGGAGGAACGTATGAACATGTAATGTACAAGGAGGACGAGTGGCACTTTACTTTGACACAAATAAATTCAACAATAATAGGATGGACAGGTTCAATTATAACGGAAGATAGAGTTATATTAACAGCAATTAATATACCACCACCAATTTTGTGAAGTCTGTCATTTCTAAAAATCTGAAAATCAAAACTAAAAGTTTTTGTATCCCCAATCCATGGCTTAAGCCACGTTTCAGTAAACACTATAACATCATAATCACAACTCATAGAATTTAGGAAAATATTATTTAATTTAGTATTAAGACCACGGACATTCTGATAAAACAAAGAAAAGACGTTATTTAGTTTTTTGAGCCTGAAGGAGTTTCTATCGGACGGTTAAATCTGTTACGCGGAATAAATTCTTTCACCAAAGTTCCCTCAGGCCAGAACTTCTTATTTAAGACGCGATCAAATAAAGAATTCGGTAAAAGAATCTTAAACGACGAAATTTCTCTTTCACGCAATGGAGTAATTTTATAAATAGTAAGTTTAGAAGTGTCAATGTCAGGAGACTTACGCTTAATATACGACTCAACTGTATGGGATGTAGTATTAGATGCCAAACGGGACACGAAAATTACTTTACGAGGCGGGATAACAACTAATTCATCAGTTTCAGTAACTGCCGAAGAGGATGTAGTAGGCATCTCAACAATAGGTGGTCCCGAGTGTACTAATTGGGTGATATCCGGCACCACGGAAGAACCAGATAGTACAGTTGCAATTGGATGCATAACTATAGAGGGGTTTGACATTAATTCAACTGGAGGCTGCACAATGATTTTAGGAATAACATTAGTTATATCCTCCACAAGCCTAGCAAATAGAATGTTATCGTCACCACCACTACCCGATTCAAAACTATTCAAAACTAGATTAGCCTGATCCAATAATTTGTAATTATTGAATAACTCCTGATATTTTGAAAACTTATCAGTTAATTTCTTGAGATCTTTAAGTAGATCCAAGAAGTCACTTTGAGTTTGCTTAAAGAGTTTGTGAAAATCCACATCAATTTAACTGCAATTGCGACAAGTCCAACGAAGTCCCTTAGACCTGTTGATTATATAATCAAAATCCCGGCCATTAAAACCAGCGCAAGTGAGATGGGCGGGACGATCACACAACCAACATATTAAAAACCGAGCGAGTTCAGTTTCTTTGCAGTTTGAATAACAACATTTATCCATGACCGAAAGATTCATAGAAAAAATTAATAGGATTATAAAATGAAATTAATGAAATTATAGAGAAACAAAAAGAAATAATCACTTAAAGTTATGAAATTAACGCCCAAAACTATGCAATACTACGCAGACTTGCAATAGTAAAAAAGCAAAACTAATTTGCAGTGTAAACCGCTATGTAACACTAAAGTGCGAAAACTAAAAAGCAAAAATCAAAAATATAACAGAAAATAAGTAAAAATGAAATAAAAAAATGAAAAATGAAAAAATAAGATGAATTGGGAAAATAATATAAACCGACAAGTAAAATAAAAATAAGATTTCTCAAATTCAGAACAAAATATGAGCAATCAATAACTTTATTATTTCACCACGATCCAAGAATTCTAAGAACACCGATCAATAAATTTAAGAAAATTTCACACAATTATATTAATTATTTTTAATAAAGAATCAAGAGCGCAGCCAAAACACGACCGAAAGGTACTAGAGTTGCCAAAATATTGTGTATCTTTGCATAGGATACAACATAATGTGTCTTTACAATTTTTTGCCGCGTGTCCTTTGCCGCATCGAAGGCAGTGTCGGTTGTAGTCACATTTGCTTTTACAAGAGCTGGTCATATGGCCATATGGCATCTGAAGCATCGTTTTGGAGAAATTTTCTCGCGGATACGGCAGATCACCCAGCCTATACGCACCTTACCCTTTAAAAGTCTTCTTCCCAAGTTAGCACTTACGGCTACTGTGGCGGTCTGAGTGCCATATGCCTTACGCAGCGGCTTCATTGCCAAACTTCCTAAGTGGACATCTCTGCATTGTTTTCACAATGCTTCCAGAATATCATCCTCCGTTGTTATTTCATCGATATCCTTGATCTCATTGAGTATTTCGGGTGTAAGAGCCCTTACTGCGGGCGTACTTCCTAGAACTTGCTCAACAGTGCTTCTGAATTCAGCAGTTTTTTTCATGCCGGGTTTCTTTAACTCAAACATGAGATCTCCTTTAGCTGTTTTACGTATATGTTTTACGTTCTCAGCCAGACCACTCAGTGTTGCATCGGTCTTGACTTTCTTAAGAATGTCAGCGTAAGAGGTTCCTCCAAAGCTTTCGATAATCAAGGCATCAGGACGTAGGGGTTTTCCTTTATTTTTCCTCGATTAAACTTCCACTCTGTAGTAGCCTTTTGGCGCCTCCTTTTTGCTATTTTTCGCCGGGGTGCCCTCTGCATTTTCGCCTCTTGACCGTTTTATAACGTTAATCTTCTGTTTAAGTACCGGAGACGTTTGTGTTGTCGTATTATTAACTTTAATCTTTGTTGCGATTTTTTTGGCGGCCTTTTCATGAAGGACTACTAAGGCGATCGCACCGTTTTTTCATTGGCTGGTTTCCTCTCTTTAAGAGTACCCTTTCCCGTTGATGTGTTTGGCGAATCGGACGCTTGTTGTTAATAAAATATAATGATATACTTAATGATTTCGAAGTCTATTTGTCCTTTTCTTTGGTGGTTTGTAAAATACAATACTACCATGTAAGAATAGAAACAAAAGAGAAGAAAAAACGCGTCGTCATTCGAGAGTGAAAGTAAAACCAAATGAAACTAAAGCTATATTGAACAGCCTTTTTTTAAAATTACATTGTATTGATATTAATTTGGTCATTTATTCGTTTCTAATATTCAATATAATTGTTTAATTCTAACAACCGCCTTTTATTTTAACATTTGTTTTCATTTAGTGAAAATAAACTCTAAAGTCGGGCAACCACGTGAAATAATAATATAATAAATAATAATATATAATGCCGCCTATAACTAGATCCCAATCTAAAGATTCCAGTGAGGATGAATCAGGCATGGCAGTTAATGCTATTGAGGTAGAACCTGGTGACTCTGGCGGAGGAGTCAGACACGACTCGTGTACTTTCGTCGAATTCACAACAAGTATTGTCAATTTCATCACAACTTTCGGCCATTTTGTCGGTAGTAAGTACGGTGCAAAAAAGCATTGAAAATGTCAGGGAGGACACAAAGACACGAATTGATTCAATTACTGCCCAAATGTGTCTGGATTCAACTAAGGGGAATCAGCAGTCAAACCTGACTTACGGTGCAATGGAAAAGGAACAGCCAAAGAAAGATGACAACGAAGCCACGAGTCAATTTGAAGAAGCCAAAATGTGCCAATTACCGACCTTTCAACAGCGAGCATTTACATCCATACATCCTCAGCCCGCATACGCAGCGAACTGTCGTATGCAACGATGCAGCCTCAGCCAACATGCTCAATTATGCCGCCCTTATGAGAGTATCCTCAACCGTCGTATGCAACGACGCGGCCTCAGCCAACATGCTCAACTGTGTCGCCCCTACGAGAGTATCCTCAGCCGTCGTATGCAACGATGCCGCCTTAGCCAGCACGTTCAACCTTGCCGCCTCAACAAGGATATGCAGCCATGTCAGCCCATCATGCATGCGTAATGTTGCCGCCCCATCAGCCACATACAGACATTCCTCCTCAGCATGCTTGTGATACCGCATCTCTTCAACCTTCATCCACAGCCTTTGTTTGATGGAAAACCCGAAGAGGGGCCAATCTTCTATGCATCCTATATGGATACAACAACAGGAAAAATCTAATACGTCTGAACAAATGCCTTCAAGGGAAAGCCATGACTGCAGTGACGTCCTTACTCATTTACCCAAATGATGTGCCAGAGGCATTAAATGAATTGAGATTTAATTTCAGCCGCACGGAAATTTTGGGAAAATCTCAATTAGAGCAAATTAATAGCCTGCCCTCTATTTCAGAAGATAATCTTAACGAAATACTAGTTTTATCGAATAAAGTGAAAAATATGGTGATTTTATTTAAGTCGGCTTGTTGCGATCACCACTTGTTAAATTCAACTATATTGGATCAGCTGCTTCATAAATTGCCCTACTCAAAGCAATACGAATGGGCAAAATACAGTGCAAACATGCAACCACATCCAACGGTAGAAGTATTTTCGTCTTGGTTATCTGAGGTAGCGAAAGTGGTGAGCGTAATGACCATTAGTTCAAGTACTGGTGCTACTCAAAAGTGAGATCGACATGTTAAACAAAACAGAGTCTTGGTGAACAACGAGGTCGTCTCCACGCAAGTAAAAGTAAAGTGTTCGTATTGTGGTGGCGAACATAATAAATGAAAGTGCACAGATTTTCTGTCTCTCACAATTGATGATAAGTGGAAACATGTAAAAGAGAACCATCTATGTTTTGGTTGCCTGTCGAAAGGGTACGGTCTTAATAATTGCCGTAAAAAGCAAAACTGTAGTAAAGACGGATGTCGCAAAAGGCACAATGCATTACTTCACGAAAATGCAACTTTAAATGTCAACAAAGAAAAGCCCGATCACCTGTTAAATTGCCGCATAAATGAGTCATCGATACAGCTTTTCAAAATCGTGCCAATTGTTTTAGCTGGGCCAAATGGAAAACTGTCCACGTTTGCAATGTTGGACGAAGGTTCATCAATATCACTAATTGATAGTGAAACAGCATCCACGTTGGGCTTAAAAGCCAAAACACATCTCTGACACTACAGTGGTAGGGCAATGAAACCAGAAACGAGCGGGTGCAAAGGGTATCTGTGGATATTAAGGGCATATTTCAAGACGCCGAGGCCCATAATTTAAGAAATGTGTATGTGATTAAAGAGCTTAATTTGCAAAGCCAGTCGCTTTCTAAAACCGACTATACGCATATATGACACCTGCCAATTGAAAACTTAAGACCCCTTATCTTGCTCGGATTAGACAATTGCCACCTCAGTGTGTATACAAAAGTATTGGAAAGCAATGTTCACGAACCAATAGCGGCCAAAATGAAATTAGGTTGGATTGCCTTTGGGTCTATGAGCGACAAATCTAAATCAATTCCAATGGTTTTACACATTTGAGAGGCAAACCGTGTAAATGCAATTGACAAAATGATGGAAGAATATTTCAGTTTGGAAAATTTTGGTGTTCGTAAAACTACTGTCGTTCTTGAATCTGATGAAAACCGCCGCACCAAGCAGCTGCTTGAAGAGACGAGTAAACAGGGGTCACGGTATGAAACAGGTCTGTTGTGGCGCAGTGTTGACGTTACCATGCCGTTTAGTTACGATTTGGCTAAGCAACGTTTGTTGAAGGTTGAGAATAAAATGTCTCGCGACGAAAATTATGCTAAAAACTATAGAAAAGAAATGGACATGTACTTGGTACCTCCCTCACTTTGGTGTTACTAACCCGAACAAGCCCAATAAATTGCGTATTGTTTACGATGCTGCTGCATGCGTGAATGGTGTATCTCTCAATTCGGCTTTGCTAAAAGTCCCAGAATGTGCACAATTGCTGCTGCCCATACTGTTTAAATTTCGTTTGGGTCTTATAGCCGTTGCTGGCGATATAGAGAAGATGTTCTTGCAGGTCCGTATACGTGAGAATGATCAGAATTCACAACGATTCTTTTGGGAAATGGCCAGGCCGATATGCCAATTAAAACTTACGTTATGACGTAAATGATTTTCGGAGCAGTGTGTTCGCCATGTTGCGCAGAGTTTGTTAAAAAAAAAATGCCATGTTATATCCAGAGTCTATGCTAAAAGGGTCCATAGCTGTTATTGAAAATACCTATGTAGATGATCTGGTAATAAGTTTCGATGATGAAAATGAAGCCCTAGACGTAACGAAGAAAGCTATCGAGATAAATCGTAATGGTGGTTTTGTTTTGCGAAATTTTGTATCTAACTCTGCCTGGCTTGAAGCACAATTAAATAGCAACAACGACGTCAACCTTAACATGGTCAATATGATAAACTAGTTATCAATGAAATTCGCCAAAACATCTGGATACCGGGCATATGTCATTGCTTAAATCCATAAAACGAAGATGCCCTGTTTGTATCACAGATACAGCAAAACCTAATGTGCCATTAATGGGACAACTGCCGCCTGACCGACTAACTCCATATGTGCGGCCATTCACGTACACGGGAGTGGATTACTGTGGTCCTTTCTATGTAGCCGTAGGTCGCCGTCGTGAAAAGAAGTGGGTTGCTCTTTATACTTGCCTCACCACGAGAAACTTTTCGGAGCGCGATAATTAACTGACTTACCCATGTCATCCGAAGACGATGAACCGCTGAATGTTAATGAAATATAATGATATACTTAATGATTTCGAAGTCTATTTGTCCTTTTCTTGGTGGTTTGTAAAATAAAATACAACCATGTAAGAATAGAAACAAGGGGAAAAAAAAACGCGTCGTCATTCGAGACTGAAAGTAAAAATGAAACTAAAGCTATATTGAACAGCCTTTTTTAAAATTACATTGTATTGATATTAATTTGGTCATTTATTCGTTTTTAATATTCAATGTAATTGTTCAATTCTAACAACCGCCTTGTACTTGTTTCGCCCATGCTCCGTGAGGTGGGGACGCCCTAATCCCATCTCCAGTTTTCCTAGTGGAAGTTAGGGTAAAATAATTATAGAAATAATAGAAGTAATAATAATAAAAGAGAATAAAAAAGCAATAATAATATTAATAGTAATAATAATAGTAATAATAAAGATAAAAATGTTAATTTAGTAGTAAACAGATATTAATAATAGTAATATGTTATAGTTTGCAGTCTACAGTATAGTTAACGGTTATCTGTTTACATTAACTGAGAGTCAGATCTCGCAATAATGTAATGCCGACTGTCAGTTTTGCAAACAGAGCATACGAACAAAGTAACAGGCGGTAATGTAATCGGGAGAGGGGAGAAAAGGAGAATATAATAAGAAGAAAGGAAAAAGCACAGTATGAAATATAAAATGGCACTAATGAATATAAGTGAAAAAGAAAACACAGATTATAATGCATACTTATATACTTGTTGTTGTTTTGTTATACTTAACAAAGAGAACAACATATATATGCAAATGAATGTGATGTGAATTGATAATTAAATTTATTTTTACACCAAAAAAATCTGCACGGCAATCAAGGATCATGCCGGTTACAAGTAAATCCAGTGATCCCACTGCAGGGGAGGCGACTATTACTAATGTACGACAAAATTTCGTTCACTATAGCGTCGCTCTCGAGAAAAAAATTCAAAAGCAAAAGGAACGAACCCGCCGTGACCAACCGCTTTTTTTTTTTTGCCAAAAAGTCCAGGGATCAGGAATTTGGTCAGGAAAAAAAACCTCTATTTTCAAGAGTTCCACACAACATTTAATTTTGATATTTTTTGCAAATTTAACGCCAGTGTTTTAATTTAAAATACAACAAATTATATCACTGTACAAAATTTTGCTTCCACTCATCAATTCAACTCATCAATTCAACTACCTACTCATCCTCACTGTGTGTGTGTGTGTAAAAGGATTCCTCCCTCCCAAGTATAGTTTCTTATTTGTTGTTGTTCTTCTTTACTTTATAGCATTTAAATATATGTACTTACTTAACATACGTGACCTACATACTGAGTCACTTCAATATTATTCTTAATTTTTATACCCTCCACCTCAGTGATGAGTTTGTTCTACCAATTGCAACACCCAGAAGGTGGCGTCAGAGACCCTACAAAGTATATATATTCTTGATCAGCGTCAAAAACTGAGTCAATATCCGTGTATCCGTGTGTCTGTTTGTTGTTGGCGCTCTCACGAGCGTAAATTTTGAGATATTGAGCTGAAATTTTGTACATGCCACTTTTAGTTTTTCACGCAGATCGCTATTTAAAATGGGCGAAATCGGTCCAGAGGCATGCCAACAATCAACAAAAACCTTATCTGCCACAAAAATTGAGCCATAAACTTGAAATTTGGTACGTACATCTATAAATTTTAGCTTCATCGATGTGCCAAACGTGACACGTCTACAGTTAATAAAAATCTTTATATCTGCCACAAAAGTTGACCTAGGAACTAGAAATTTACTACGCGTATACATAGTTATCCCATTGACTGATGTGGTCGAATTATATATAAGCCCACAATCTACATAAATCTATATATCTGCCACAAAAGTTGATCTAGGAACTTGAAATTTAGTACGCGTATACATAGTTATCCCATTGCCTGACGTGCCAAAAATAGGCGTGGTCGGATAATATACACGCCCACAATTTACAAAAAAAAACCTATTCAACGTAAAAGTAGACTTGCACGCTGATACGTAAGACATACACTATTAGAGGGCGCAATATATATACATATGCCACAACCTATTATTGTTATATCTCGTCTGTTATATGAAATTGTTGTATCAGTCAATATAGTTCTGTCCCAATATATTTTGTATGTATCGTTTTCAACCACTGGTTCTGGCACATATTTATGGTATGGCACATCATTTTGTTTTATGCTGTATGTATTAATTATTGCTTGATGTACTATTTTAAAGCTTGGTTATGTCTTTCGATATATTGGGTTCCTGCAAGTAGTGGACATCCGGATACTATGTGGTCGACAGTTTCAGCCGTTGTACGACATTTACGACATCTATCATCAGTTGTGTTTGGATCTTGAATAATATTTTTCCTATACTTTCTTGTAAATACAAGTTATTAAGTGATCTTGAATGGCGATTAAAAAACCTTCTGTTTCAGGCTGCAAATACCCTTTCTTTAGCCACATGTATGTTTTTTGTTTGTCAACTTGGTGCTCTTTGACAATTTTTGGGTGCTTACAATGGAGCTCTTTTCGAGTCCAGATTAGTAGCTTATCGCGGATTGTTTGTACGTTGTCGTCGGTGTTGGCGCTGATATTAAGTGGTGTATATTTGTCTGCTGTGGCTATTGCTTCCAAGTCTTTTCATATATTGAGTTTGAAGTTCTATTTTGATCTTAGTGTGATCAAATTTTATGCTTTGGTGGAATCCCAGGTATTTATATGTTTTATTATTATTATTATTATCATTATTATTATTATTATTATTATTATTATTATTATTATTATTATTATTTCTTTATTTACAGCAAAATTTTTTTGCCTAATCATTTACAAAATATCGTAGCTTAGTCTAATAGTGTCTTTACTTATACCATTATATTTTCATTTATATATATATTCAATTTATATTTAGTGTTTTACAAAATTTGTACAATTTTCTTTTAAATGAATTAAAGTTTCACAATTCTTAATTTCATTCGGAAGTTCATTATACTTTACCTTTGTAGGATAAATTTTGTTTGTCACTCTCGGTTCTTATTAGTGATAATGCAAAGTTATTTTTATTTCTCGTATTACAATTGTGTATTTCTCGTGTATACCTTATTTTATTTATAATGTAGTATGGATGCATATTGTTCTTAATTTTAAATACAAATTTCATGGTGTGATACTCTATCATCTATCAGTATTTCACAATATTTAAAGAGTAGGGAAATCTGACAACGGCATGTGTGGATACCACTCCAGATGCACCACTAGGTTCTGGAGAGGATTTTTGGCCAAACTGGATTTTTGGACCATTTTTTTTATGAATTTGGAATAAAAGCAACATTTATATGGAATTCTGAGAAAATACTCTAGATGCACCACCAGGTTCTGGAGAGAATTTTTGGCCAATACTGGTTTTTTGGACCATTTTTTAAATGAATTTGGAATAGAGACATTTTATTCTCAACCTTCAACAAACGTTGCTTAGCCAAATCGTAACTAAACGGCATGGTAACGTCATCACTGCGCCACAACAGACCTGTTTCATACCGTGACCCCTGTTTACTCGTCTCTTCAAGCAGCTGCTTGGTGCGGCGGTTTTCATCAGATTCAAGAACGACAGTAGTTTTACGAACACCAAAATTTTCCAAACTGAAATATTCTTCCATCATTTTGTCAATTGCATTTACACGGTTTGCCTCTCAAATGTGTAAAACCATTGGAATTGATTTAGATTTGTCGCTCATAGACCCAAAGGCAATCCAACCTAATTTCATTTTGGCCGCTATTGGTTCGTGAACATTGCTTTCCAATACTTTTGTATACACACTGAGGTGGCAATTGTCTAATCCGAGCAAGATAAGGGGTCTTAAGTTTTCAATTGGCAGGTGTCATATATGCGTATAGTCGGTTTTAGAAAGCGACTGGCTTTGCAAATTAAGCTCTTTAATCACATACACATTTCTTAAATTATGGGCCTCGGCGTCTTGAAATATGCCCTTAATATCCACAGATACCCTTTGCACCCGCTCGTTTCTGGTTTCATTGCCCTACCACTGTAGTGTCAGATATGTGTTTTGGCCTTTTAATACTGGTTTTTTGGACCATTTTTTAAATGAATTTGGAATAAAAGCAATCCTCTCCAGAACCTGGTGGTGCGTCTGGAGTGGGACCCTTAGCATTAATATGGAATTCTAAGAACGTCTTGCTGAAAATAGAGGTAGGAACTCGCGAACGCGTGCACGAAAATCCAGCGGCTTATGGGACAGGGAGATGACAACGGTCATTAACAACTAGGGCGCGCAATAAAATTTTAGCTCATAGTAATAGATCGGCTTTCAGTTACGATCCTCAAATTGATTACGCTCATTAAAACAGCATCCAAGTTGGAGCAATGAATAAGATTTGTCCCAAATGCTCTGCTAAAAAATGGATTGATGAAGCGAAAGGTATGTGCTGCGCGTCTGGAAAAGTTATGCTTCCAAACATTGAAGAGCCACCAGAACCAATAAAAAGACTTTTGACAAATAATCATACATTATCTGCGCATTTTTTGAATAACGTACGTAGGTACAATAGTCTTTTTCAGATGACTTCCTTCGGAGCGAAAGAAATTAGAGAAGAGAATTTTATGCCCACTTTTAAGGTAGAGGGACAAGTTTATCATCTCATAGGTAGCCTACTTCCGCCATCAGGACAAAGCCCATAATTTTTGCAGATATATTTTGTTTCAGATGCTGACCAACTATCATTGCGATCAAACATGGCCCCCAGCTTAAAACTAGATTTGATAAACGAATTGCAGACTATCTTGAATAGCCACAATGTTTACATACGAATTTTTAAACATAATATCGAACTGAACACATCGGAGAGTTTAAAATTAATTATATACTCCGATCACACACCTCAGACAGAGCACAGGGGAAGATATAACGCTCCTTCTATAAATGAAGTAGCCATTCTCTTGGTCGATGAAGATAAAGGGCCCAGAGATATAGTACTGCACGGTAGAGACGGACAGCTGAAACGAGTTTCGGAATTACACCGCGCATATGATCCGCTACAATATCCGCTTATGTTTGTATTAGGAGACGATGGATATTATTTAACTATCCCTCAACAGAGTTCCTTAAGAAATAAGCCTGTGTCATGTATGCAATATTATGCATACCGTTTAATGAATAGAGCCAACTGTTTTAATACACTGCATTATTACAAAGATTTGTTTAATCAATATTGTGTGGATATGATGACGAAGATGATTTCCGAAAGGTTAAATTTTATTTCCCGAAATCAACAAAAACTTAGAGCTGACGACTATATTCATTTGAGGGATGCTTTGAACTAAGACGCTTGCGTAAATGCTGCCAATATCGGACAGCATGTCATCTTGCCGTCATCATTTACTGGGTCTCCGAGGTATCTCCACGAAAAAACTCAAGACGCTATGACATATGTGCGCAATTATGGGAGGCCAGATGTTTTCGTTACTTTCACCTGTAATCCAGAATGGGAAGAAATAAAGCAAGAACTTTTTCCCGGTCAACGGTCTTTCGTCCGGCATGACATCATCGCACGAGTTTTTCACTTAAATATGAAAAAAATGATAAAAATATTCACAAAAGACGAAATTTTTGGGTCAATTAAATGTTATATGCTTACTGTTGAGTGGCAAAAAAAAGGATTGCCGCATTGTCATATGTTATTTGGGCTGGACTCGAAAATACAGCCCGATGAAATTGATGAAATAATAGTTGCTGAATTGCCTAACAAGGAGGAAGACCCAGTATTGTTTGAAATAGTCACAAAAAATATGGTACATGGGCCATGTGGTAAAAAATATTTGACTTCACCGTGCATGAAAAATGGCATAAGTTCGAAAAAATATCCACGACATTTCGTTACTAAAACCCAGACCGGTGAGGATGGGTATCCCGTTTATCGACGACGCGACATCAGCAACGGAGGACAGATCGCTACATTAAATGTCCGAGGTCGAACAATTAACATAGACAACAGATGGATCGTTCCATATTCCCCAATACTGTGTTGATCTTTCCACGCTCACATAAACGTTGAATATTGTCATTCCGTACAAGCCATAAAATACATATGTAAATACATTAACAAAGGATCGGATCAAGCAACTTTCAGTATCAAAAATGCTCACAACGAAGTTGAAAATTATTTGAACGGCCGATATATCAGTACATCTGAGTCGGTGTGGAGGTTGTTAGAGTTTTCTGTACATGACAGACACCCTACTGTAGTACACTTAGCGGTACACTTATAGAATGGCCCAAGAGTATACTTCTCAGCGGAAAATATGCATCATATAGCGCAAAATCCACCAAAAACGACACTCACGGCGTTTTTTGACCTATGCAACAGTGATCAAATTGCTAAAACATTACTCTATCATGAAGTCCCTCATTAGTAGTAGTTGGACATCCCGGTATAAAAAAAGATGCGGTATTAGAAAGAGTATACAGCGTTCATCCTTCAGAGTGTTCCAGTCAGAGTGCTTTTATCTCAGGATATTTCTTCATCATGTACGTGGCCCAACATCGTTCCAAGACTTAAAAAATGTTGACGGAATTATTAAAGAAACTTACGAAGCCGCTTGCCGAGATAGGGGTTTGCTAGAAAATGATAGCCAATGGGAAATCACTTTGAGAGAAACTTCGGTTTCCCAATGTCCGTTAAGGTTGCGAGAGTTGTTTATAGTGATATTATTATTTTGTTTCCCCTCGGAACTATTCAAATTATGGGACACTTTTAAAGACGATTTGTGTCAAGACATCAGACATATAGCCCGACAACGAGGTCCGGACTATGATGTATATAACGAAGGCTTGATACAAATAGAAGACAAACTTTTAGAATGATAAAAATTTAAGAGACTTTGGATTACCTTCTCCGAATCGCTCACAAAATGTAGTTGATGCTATTCCGTGTCATACATATGATGTTAACGAGTTGTCAGTATTTGTCAACACAAATGTAGCTAAATTAATGACAGATCAAAAAATAGCGTTCGATGCTATTAATGGGAGTGTGGAAAATAACAGTGATCGACTATTTTTTTTGGACGCGCCCGGTGGCAGCAGTAAAACCTTTCTTGCGAATTTAGTATTGGCAAAAGTCCGACAATCTGGAAGAAAAGCTCTGACAGTCGTCTTCTGGAATTGCTGCAACTCTATTACATGGTGGGAAAACAGCTCACTCTACCGAGGGCTGTGTCTTTAGAACAACAGTCTGTATGCTCAATCCGCAAAAATGGTCCACTGGGAAATCTCTTACAGGAAACGTCGCTGTTTATTTGGGATGAGTGCACCATGAGCCATAGAGCTCATGTAGAAACAGTGGACCGTACATTAAAAGACATCAGAAACTCAGGCAATATGATGGGGGGCGTAACCTTTGTTTTCACTGGAGACTTTCGCCAAACACTACCGGTTATAACAAAAGGTACACGTGCCGACGTTATTAA
Organism: Ornithomya chloropus; assembly: GCA_963971445.1. Classification (NCBI taxonomy): domain Eukaryota; kingdom Metazoa; phylum Arthropoda; class Insecta; order Diptera; family Hippoboscidae; genus Ornithomya; species Ornithomya chloropus. Next base: position 40,745,986 of record OZ020531.1, read on the forward strand.
AGCGTGTCTCAAATCATCACCTTTGTGGCAATCAATTACAACTTTCAATTTGCGCACGAATATGAGAGCACATTTAAGTAATAATCACAGTGGTAATTTCTCACAAAAAATACTTAAATTAGGAGACGGAAAATTATCAACTTTAATAGCTGTAGTGCATTCACACGTTTAGATTAAACATTACCTACACCAACATTTTTAGCAATAAGTTGATTCAATATTACACAACTATAAAAATGCATACTTGCATTTAATAAATTTTACCTTAGCATAGATTTAATAACATTAGGTAAGTTAAGTAAACACAATGTCACCTAATAACCTACTTAGGTAACACAAGGTTATTAATTGTGCTAGAGTAAGAATTTTTATAAGTATAAATAATGTAAATCTTGGAAGAATAAAACAGAAAGACTTTTGCATTAACAAAAACCTAGTCTTTTCACTGTTTGCTACATCTCCCCTTACCAGGCATATAGCCGAAAGGACGCTGCTCTCTCTTAGCAGCTGGAGGTTAGTAAATGTAGTAAAATAATAACAAATATATCAATCTCACTTTACTATTACCATAATCCTATCATATCATAACTTGGCGATCCTATAACATCATAACATGGCGATCCTGCTATCCTGCCAACCTGTTCATGTTCAACCAACAATAGCTTTACTCAACAATGGAAAAATATGAACCACGACATATTAAGGGCATAGAACATACGCCTCCAACTTACAAGCCCACTCCCATCCCAGGACCAAGGCCTATAACCATAGAAGAATATAAAGCCCGGCAAAACGCATACAAAAAACAGCGAAAACACCAAGAACAACAACAACAAAAACAACAACCCAAGAAACGTCCTAGGGGAGGACGAAAAATTAAACACTTACAAAAGATAAAACAGCTCCACAATATAATCAACATAGCAGATACTGCAAATAAAAAACTATTACAACAAGAGTTAGCTAAATTAAAACAAGAATTCAAAAAACAAGAAAAAAAGAGAAAAGAACTCAAAGCTATAAATTGAATAATATATAAATAAGAATGGGAAAAACAAATTCCAAAGAAGGAAAAAATTCGAGCATAAATATAGATAACTCTAAAAATAGCACTATAGGTGCAATCAACATAACTTTAGAAACACTCACTATATGCATATTCCTTTTTATAATTGTATACATTATATATAGGATCAATAAACATTATAAAACTTATGTAAAAAATAAGATTAGAAAAATAGAACTATAGAAATAGGCAAAACTCTAGAAGTAGTGAACAAGAAAATATATAAATAAATAAATAACAAAAAATTGTATGGACCAATTGATAGATTTAGTAAAGGCTCTGACCAGGATAGAAACTAATATTAAGAAAACAACTGGTAGGCCATACAAAAAGGAAACCATAGAAGAAAAACTAAGAGATATAGAACACTACAAAAACGAATTTAACCAAACATTACAACAATTAAAAGCTTCAGAAGAAATCCAAAGCATAACAAATCAATTTAAAACCACATACGTCAAAGTAAAAGATTTACTGCATCAACAACTAACTACCTTAAAAACAATCATGTCTTTTAATATCGAAGTAGCGATGAAAACATTACCTTCTTTCAATGGTAACTATAAGGAGACCGATTCATTTTGCAAAATTTTAGAACTATTATCAAAAAATTTAAATGAAGAGGGTAAAAAAGAACTATTTGATTTCGCTTACCACATTAAACTCACGCAAAAAGTAAAAACAACAATAGGGTCACTCCAAACACCAAGTACTCTTACAGAGCTAATAATAAAATTAAAAACAACCTATAAGAATACGAACACTATACCGACAATTTTCAACAACCTAAACTCGACTAAACAACAAGGGAATATCACAAATTATAAAAATAGAATAATTGACCTTATTGGAGAATTAAATAATCTCCAAATACAACAGCTAGGAGATACAGCAACAGCGACTGAACGATTAGTCATTCCTAAAACAAACGAGCTACTTGCATTAACAACATTCAAAAACGGTCTTGATGAAAGATTCAAAACCACTATCTATGCTGCCCAACCACAAAGCCTAGAACAAGCCGTTAACTTGGCTCTTGAATTAGAGAAAGATAACACCTTTAAAGATAACAATCAAATATTACACATGAAATATTCGCACATACACAAAAAACAACCTCGCACTAGAAATTATAATCAACAAAAACAAACCTATAATCAACAAAATTATAATGCAAACCAAAACAAACAATTTAACAGTTTGCACAGGCAACCCAATAGTCAAAATAGACGAAACTATAACAATAGACAACAATACCTTATACAAAATAATTTTCCAGAAAGAAGGAACAGAAACATAAACTTTGAGAGAAACATAAATCCTAGGCAAAACACAAACAATAGACACATAAACATAGTCCAGAACCAGGGCAGGTGGTATAAAACACTACCACCGATGCGCAAAAACTATTGTTAAAATACTTAATATATCCAATAAACATACACATTTTATTGTACTAAGAGACGATAAAAATTATTTAAAATTTTTAATAAATACAGGTGCAGAAATCTCCTTAATAAAATTAAATTCCATCAATACACCTTATGACACAAACAGAACATACAGATTAAGTGGCATTACATCAGAAAAATTAGAAACATTAGGAACTACGAACTTAAAATTTAACATATCAAATTCAACACTAAACCACGAATTTCATATTGTTGACCAAAATTTCCCAATCTCAACAGATGGAATCTTGGGTACCGACTTTTTATCCTTCTATCTTTGTAAAATTGATTATGAAACATTAACTCTGGAAATTAACTTAGAAGAATTAAATATAATTTTACCAATGGAATCCACTTCATTGTCACCAATCACAATTCTACCACGAACAGAAATAATAACACCTATACACCTTAAGTTTAAAGAAGATGCTGTTATTTTAAACCAAGAACTACAAAAAGGAATATTTTTGGCCAATACAATTGTACCAGGTGAAGGAACATGCCACGTCAAAATATTAAACACTACAACAGAAACTGTGACAATAAAAAAATTAAATATTCATTCTCAACCACTCAGAAACTACCACGTACTCCAAACCAATTCAACACCGAAATACAATAAGGAACGACTACAAAAACTTCTAAATACTATCAATATAAAACAGGAAGACACAAATGCTACTAATATACTAAAAAAAATTTTTTCTGAATACCAAGACATTTTTCATTTAGACGGCGAAAAATTAACATGTAACAACTTTTATACACAAAAACTAACAACAAATGACAACACACCGGTCTACGTAAAAAACTTTAGATTACCACAAGCACATAACAAAGAAATCAATAACCAAGTACAGAAATTATTAAATAACGACATAATAGAACCATCAATTAGCCCGTACAATTCACCTTTACTAATAGTACCAAAAAAAGACAAAGACAACACAAAAAATGGAGACTAGTAGTTGATTTTAGAAAACTTAATAATAAACTTATAAATGATAAATTCCCTTTAACTAGACTAGATGACGTACTTGACGTATTAGGACGAGCTAAATACTTCTCCACTTTAGACATGACGAGCTCCTTTCATCAAATAAAGCTTGACAAGGACTCAAGGCCCCTAACTGCATTTTCAACTGACAAAGGTCACTTTCAATTTAAACGCCTACCTTTTGGCTTAAAAATATCTTCAAATAGTTTTCAAAGAATGCTTACGATAGCTCTAAGTGGATTGGATGCCAACGCATTTTTATATGTAGATGACATAATCATATTTGGATGCAGCCTACAACATCACAACGAAAACCTCCTCAAAGTATTCTCGCGTTTAAGAAAATACAATCTAAAACTAAACGCAAGCAAATGCCAATTCCTCCGACCAGAAGTAGTATATTTGGGCCATTTAATAACAAAAGACGGAATTAAAACAGACCCATCAAAATATAAAGTTATAAAAGACTATCCCACACCTAAAAATCCAGACGAAGTACGCAGATTTATAGCTTTCTGCAACTACTATCGAAGATTTATAAAAGATTACGCAAAAACCTCAAAATGCCTAAATTGATTACTAAAAAAAATCAACCTTTTATTTGGTCTCCAGAATGTGAAAAATCTTTTAATATTTTGAAACAAAAACTAATGAGTCCGCCAGTACTCCAATATCCTGACTTTGATAAAACATTCATGCTAACGACAGATGCATCGGATTTCGCATTAGGAGCAGTACTTTCACAAGGAGAAATCGGAAACGATCTACCCATCTCATATGCAAGCACAACACTATCTAAGCATGATGTAAATAAATCAGTTATAGAAAAAGAACTACTAGCCATACATTGGGCAATAAAATTTTTTAGACCATATTTGTATGGACGAAGATTTATAGTGGTAACAGACCACAGACCACTAGTTTCTCTTTTCACCCACAGCAATCCATCATCAAGAATGACAAGAATAAGAATGGACTTGTCTGACTATGATTTCGATATCATTTATAAAAAAGGATCCGCCAATACAAACGCAGACGCACTATCAAGAATTAAATTAGACTCTGATACGTTGAAGGATATGATACCTAAGCATATTAAAGTGATAACAAGAGGGCAAAAATCAAAAGAATATGAAAATAATGAACCGGTTACTGAATTGACAAATCAGAATAGCTTACTACAAACAAAGTCTGATCAACTTTACGTTTGGGAATGCACATCTATTTCTGATGTCAAGAAATTAAGAAAGTTATAGTTTGAACAAAGAAAAGGCCAAAAGAGCTCTAAAGTTCAAATCAGTATAAATAAAGAAAATATTATTACAAGATGCAGTGATAATCCTCCGAATTTAGATTCGATTATGGAGAAGCTGATATCAAAACTAAAAAAAGAGCACATATATGAAGTAGCATTAAATAAGAATGACGTCATATTTAAACATATAAATGAAAATGAATTTAAAAGAAAATTTAATAAATTGCAACAAAATAAAAATAAGAAACGAGAATTATTAAATATTATAATATACAAAGACCCTCAAAGAATAGATGATATATTAACTCAATACAAATTAATAGACGAGTTCCATAACAGTGCGCATGGAGGACATTTAGGTGTACGAAAAACACAACGTAAATTGAAACAGAGATACATATGGAAAAACATGAATAAAATGATAAAAAACTTTATAAACAACTGCACAGATTGCAAACTAAACAAACGCGACACACACAAGAAAAGCAAGTAATAACATACACACCAGCTAATAGTTTTGAAATAATACAAATAGATATTATTGGACCCTTAAGAATATCGAACGGATTTAGATATATATTAACTATGCAATGTGAACTGACGAAATATATAATAGCTTACCCTGTACCTAGCAAAGATGCAAAAACGACAGCTCAGACCATAGTTGAACAATTCATACTTAAATATGGTCATTTTAGAGTCTTAAAGTCTGATAGAGGTACTGAATTTACAAACGAACTCCTAAGGAATGTTTGCGAATTATTAAGTATTAAACAAATCTTTTCTACCCCATATCACCACCAAACTCTATGAAGTGTAGAAAGAAATCATAGAGTACTAAATGAATTTATGCTAGCTTTCACTGACAGTAATGATTGGGATAAATGGGTACCTTACTACTGTTTTGCTTATAACACGACACCTCACGTCACGACAAACTATACACCATATGAATTAATTTTTGGAAAGTTACCCTATTTGCCAAATGATTCGATCGAAACAAACATAAAAATATATAATTTAGAAAACTATGTAAACGAGTTATAAAGACCAGATTAAAATATTCTATAGAACAAGCCAAAATGTTAATTAAAAAAAAAAAAACAAAAGAGCCACAGCAAAAAACACTAAAAAGATTAATCCCCTAGATTTACAAGTAGGAGATTTAGTGTTGCTCAAAAATGAAGCTAGAAAGAAAAATCCAAAGCCTTACTCGGGTCTATACAAAATAATAGCAAATAACGGAGTAAATTCAATTATAAAAATGAATAGTAGTTATAAAGAATTTCATAACAATCAATTAAAACCATACAATATTAAATTACAATAATGGTTAAATATAAATACAATATGTACTATATGAATGAATGTATTACTACACTTACTATAATTATACTCTTATATACAAGTTAAGAAAAAAGCGCTTTAGATTAAGTAAAACCATTAGCATAGGAAATACTTTAAAAATATTTTAAATCGAATTTTATTCTTTATTACAAAAAAAAATTTTTTTAATATAATCAAATTTTTTTTTTTCCTCAAAGAGTAAGGGTGTAGTGTACTCACACGTTTAGATTAAACATTACCTACACCAACATTTTTAGCAATAAGTTGATTCAATATTACACAACTATAAAAATGCATACTTGCATTTAATAAATTTTACCTTAGCATAGATTTAATAACATTAGGTAAGTTAAGTAAACACAATGTCACCTAATAACCTACTTAGGTAACACAAGGTTATTAATTGTGCTAGAGTAAGAATTTTTATAAGTATAAATAATGTAAATCTTGGAAGAATAAATCAGAAAGACTTTGGCTTCAACTAAAGAACAATTCCCAGTCTTTTTCTCAATACCTATTTACTACATCTCCCCTTACCAGGCATAAAGCCGAAAGGACGCTGCTCTCTCTTAGCAGCTGGAGGTTAGTAAATGTAGTAAAATAATAACAAATATATCAATCTCACTTTACTATTACCATAATCCTATCATATCATAACTTGGCGATCCTATAATATCATAACATAGCAAAGAGCTCTCAAGTATTGTTGAATAATGAATTGGCTCAAACTGTTCACAGTCTAGAAATTCTTATAGATTCAATCTACTCCGACATCAAAAATCTTACAGAAAGAAATTTCCACTGGCTCTATTCGAGGGCGATAATGTCACCAAGAAACGACTCAGTAAATGAAATAAACAATATGATTATGGGAAAAGTTCGCGGTGATTTTAAATGTTACAAATCTGTTGACACCGTGTGCAACATCGAAGATTCAGTGCACTATCCACAAGAATTTTTAAATTCTCTTAATCCTGCCGGCTTGCCACTCCATGAACTAAAATTAACAGTAGGTACTCCCATTATGCTATTAAGAAATTTAAATCCTCCCAGTATGTGTAATGGTACAAGACTTTTGATAAAAGAACTAAGAAACAATGTGATTGTAGCAACTATAATTACGGGCCCTGCGGCCGGTCAGCTTGCTCATATTCCGCGGATCCCGATGATACCAACCGATTTACCTATATCTTTTAAAAGATTACAGTTGCCTGTAAAGATTTCGTTTGCTCTTACAATAAATAAATCCGGGGGACAAACTTTCTCGGTGGTTGGTGTTGACTTAAGGAAAGAGTGCTTTTCTCATGGGCAATTGTATGTTGCTCTTTCTCGAGTAGGATCTCCTGAAAATCAATATGTTTTGTTGCCATATACAAATACGACTACTAACATAGTGTACTTTGAGGTAAAAATATTACAAAACAAGTAAAAAAACTAAATTCGTCTTAGATCGAATTTTAAAAACCCTCAACAATAGAGCATGGCAAAACACTAATTTAGTAAGCTGTACAAATCATACTATGACGTATGACATAAATTATACGTCGAAAACAGTTTTTTATAAATTGTGAGCGTGGCTCATATCTAATCCTGCCCATTTTTGGAGCACCGATGTATACTCAATTATACTCTAATATACCACATATGAACTTTGTGCGTTAGTTAGATAGTCAGCATCAAAAACTAAATCGATTTAAGCAATGTCCGTCCGTGTGTCCATGTGGTTGTGTGTCTGTCTGTTGCTGGCACACTCACGGTCGGAGACCCAACAAACTATATATATTCTTGCTTAAGATCAAAAACTGAATCGATATAAACAATGTCCGTTCGCGTGTCCGTGTGTTTGACTGTTCCTGACACTCTCTTGGTCGTAATTTTTGAGATGTCGAGCTGAAATTTGGTACACATATGTTAGGTGTCTGCAGGCAGGTTATATCTAAAATCGAGCAATATCGGTTTCAAAAATTTCAGAACCTAGGGAAGGGCATAGGCAACGTTTCATCCCGCGAGATAACCGAATTCCACGCGGGTGAAGCCGCGGGAAACAGCTAGTATTATTATATGGTAGCAAACTTTTTTATTTTTTTTCTAACGAAATTTTAGTCACCGTACTATAGGACATAAAATAGTCGGCTTAACAGACAATAGCATTGCACTTTATATTAGAACGGGATATACTAAATTTGCAATTTTCCTTCATAGTGTTAAATCCATTTACACCTAAGTCTGTTTTTACACTGTCTTTTTTTACACGGTTTTGATATAACATGGTTTGAAAATTGAATATTTTTAATTTTTTACACGATTTTATTCCATTTAGCACGATTTAAAATTTTATGTGCTTAAATTTTTTTTGTCAAATTTAATTTTTGCAAAGTATGTTCATATCACAAAAAAGTAAAAGCAAGAGAAAGTCCAGTTCAAAATTATTCCAGCGATGATAGTGAGTGAATACGCGTTCGAAGCAAGCGAATGCGAATAACTGATGATGACAGCAATTAAATTTATGTTGCTGTATTTATGATTATCATTTATTTTATTTTATTTTTTTACCTTAAAAATTGAATAACCTATTCTTTTCGTTCACAACAGAATTGTTTAGTTCCTGAACTTGCCATACATTTAATTTATATTATTTTTGAGATTAGAGTGCATATCTTTTTTATCTTTAATAACTATGCTTGTAAAAATAAGCAGTATATATGTGATTTAATAAAATAAACATTAATTCTTGTTCTTAAAAAATTCTTGTTTTTCACTAATTTTAATAGGTTTTGGAGATTAGGAACCAATCACCCATTTTTGTATACGATCAATGTCTTTTTTAGACGGTTTTTTTTTACACGGCTTCTTCTGGAACCAATCTACCGTGTAAAAACAGACTTAGGTGTATATTTATACTCTCCCCCACTTGCGGCAAAGGGTATTTTAAGTTTGTGTGGATGTTTGTAATTCCTAAACGGTACACCCATCTTCTATTATGCCAATCGATTCAAAATCAAAATCTGAATTGTTTTAACCATGTCCGTCTGTCTGTCCATGTAAATTTGTACGCAAGCTGTAGGTCACATTTTTTGAGATATTTCGTTAAAATTTGGTACAAGAACATGTATTGCCCCAAAGAAAAACCCTATTGAAAATGGACCACATCAGACTATTTTTAGAATCCTCCCGCATATAAGGTCCTATTACAACGGAAATCTTTATACGGTTAAAAATCGAAATTCTTAATATTTTTTACAACATTTGGTGATTAATTAGCTTTTTATTTTGCCTTAGCCAAATTTGGACATGATCAGACCATTTTTAGAATCCCTTCCCGTATAATTATATATCATGGAATAACTTATGTGGCAGTGTTTACAACTACAACTAAAATAAATGTAGCATAATTTAAGGAGCTAAGTGATATAGGGTATTAAATGATTTTTTTATTTATTTGACAAGAATCTATTATCTGAAAATTGAGCTGTTTGATGTACTTGTATATTTTTTTATCCTCCAAAACTGGGCGCGGATACATTCAAAATTTCAAAAATTTTATTTGACTTATTTCTCCTTATATTTCAAAACATATCGATTGCAATAAATTGTATACGTTACTACGCATTAGTGTGTATGAATGGATTTTATACATTTTTATTTACTTCTCTATTTTTTAATAATATTAAAAATCATTTATGCGCCTTTTTTTTATCGTATTCACTCCATCACACGATGTGATCAAATATGATTAAATACACTTCTCAACTAAATGAAGTACCAACTGTTCAACCCGAATCGTTGTAAGCGACTAAAAGTCGTTGCAAACGACTAAAATTCCATGAGAACCGGTCATTTGTTTTCACTTTGATTAAAAACAGGTGTTATGTCGGCTAGAGCCTGGAAAGGAGTAAAGTTTAAATTAAAAGCTTAATCAATGTTTCCGCAGAGACTAATTTTATGAGAGAATAAAAATTAACAGGTATCAGGTGGAGGCTGTCATATATGTACATTAGAAAGGAATTATTAAAAGCTTTTATAAAAAACGTAGAATACTTTTGATGTGGAATATAAGGAAAAAATTGAATCCAGCTTAGCTTTACAGTTATAGCAAATATTTTGCTGGGAATTATTTAAACTCAGAATTTAACTTTAGAAGATAAATAATAAATCTTAAGAGCTTGATAATGAGATGAGAAGCTTTTATTGCAGAAGTCAAGTAAATATTTATAATGTGTGTGTGATTGGTTTCATTTTATAAACATTCAACTGAATTTAATTGATATCGCCATCGCCACCTCACTTGGCTTTCATTTCGGTTTCTTCTTCTTCTATTTCTTTTCCTTAATTTTCGGATCCGGGTTTTTAATTTCCTTAGGCTGCGATTTTTATCGATTTCTGGTACTTTCCGAATAACGTTGAACTTTCTTGTGTTGAGATGACTGTAGCTGTGGTATTTGCTGCTCTTCCTTTTTAACTACCATCTCACCGTCTAAAGTAGGCTGCCTTCGGGCTGCCTATTAACCGAATTATTATCACTCTCCTCTGTCATACGCAAGCGTGCCTTCAGTTTATAAATAGCGACAGAAGGTCGATCCCAAAGTATAAAAGAAGAATTCAATTAATTGGAGTTTAAGGCAAATAAAATGCTTAATTTGGCTAATCTTTGGTACCTTTCATATTTATGCATAATATATGGGTGTGCCATGAATGAAATTAAACAACTTTTAAATTATTTGTTAAATTTTTCCCCTGTACCTTCGAAGAGTTTTTTTTTTTTATAAATTGTGGGCCTCGCCCTTATTTTTTTACAGCGTTGAATGGGATGCACCCCGTTGTAGGGTTTAAATTTTGGCTTTGCATATTTATTTTTACTTTTGTTAGTTGTGGGCGTGACTTTAAACCGTGTCACCGATTTTAAGTAGAAAATGTTTAGAGCAGATTATTGCTCGTTTCAATTTCAATTTTTGCGACCGTGAACGTTTTGGACTGAAGACCCATAGACACACAAACATCGCTAAACTGTTGATATAATAATCAATATATATATGTAAAAAACATTTGTTACTCTTAAAAACACAAGTTCACTATGAAATTTATAGAATTGTATGATTTATTATCCTTCATTATATGGTTATGGGCTTTTAATTAAAAATAGTCAAAATGTTTTCAAGCGAATTCATATCGACGGTTAATAAATTAAATGAGACAAACTCTGCAGTTTGGAAGGTTAAAATGGAACTAATCCTTATAAAAGAAGATCTGTGGGATTTGGTTTCTAAAGAAAGCCCACAACAACCCGACGCCATCTCTTAAAGAGGGATGGACAGGCAAGGGCATATATTGGTCTAATGATTGAAGATGAGCAATTCACATATCTTAAGGATGCGGTTACAGCTAAAGATTATTAGAATAAGCTCAAGGAGCATCATGAGAAATCATCGCTCGGGTTTTTATAATGAAAACAATTCGCGAAATGTAGCTAAATGATGACTCTAAAATGGAATCGCATGTCAATGATATGATCAGATACATTGATCAACTTTCTGTTATGGGTGACTCATTAAGTGAATCGTGGGCAGTCGCAATGCTATTGAGAAGTCTTCCTGAGTCTTATGACCCTTTAATTGTGGATCTAGAAGCTAGAAGCGATGACAAGCTGACTCTTAATTTTGTCAAGAGCAAGTTAATAGAAGAAGTTACACGAAAAGTCTATAAGAAGAATGAATCAGATACTGCAGTTTTGAAAGTACATAAAAGCAAACTACATAAAGAAAGCCAAACATCTAGTGGTAGAAAATGCTTTTACTGTGACAAGGTTGGACACATCGAAAAGAACTGCAAGTTTTGGAAGGAGCAATAGTTTTCAAATAAAAGCTAGTGGTAAAGGGTATGGTTTTCTGGATGTTTCAATTCGTAACGATCATTCAGAAAGGATACCAGTACAGAATGTGTTGTACGTACGTTGTACGTACCATCTATAGAGAGTGATCTATTATCAGTAAACTAGTTAACGGAAAGGGGTTACACAGTGGTTTTGCAAGAAAGTTTATGTAAAATTACCAAAAATGAATCAATAGTAGCATATGGTGATTTAAAAAATGGTCCGTATAAACTGAGATGCATAGAAAACGATGTCTTATAAAAAGTGCAGATCATAAAGGTTGTATCCATGACTGGCATAGAAAATTTGGTCACCGCGACCTTGAAGTGGTGAGAAAAATGATTGCAAACATTGGAATTAATTTAACGAAATGCGACAGTGAAACTGACTGTGAGGTGTATCTTAGCGGTAAAATGTGCCGGAAGCCTTTTCCAAAAGAATCAGGTGAACAGTCCAATGACGTGTTAGATCTGGTGCACACTGATATTGGTGTGATGAGTGAAACAACTCCCGGTGGTTTTCGTTACTTCATTACATTCATAGACGGGTTTAGTCGATATTGTAAAGATTACCTTCTAAAATGTAAAGCTGATGATCAAAAGAAATTGGAGGAGTTTCATTATGTAAATACTAAATTTTCAAAATTTCCCAAAATATTAAGATCTGATAGAGGTGGTGAATATCTAAGCCGAGGTGTCAAAGAATTTTTGGTGAAGTGTGGTACACAGCAACAATTTATGTCACCATATACTCCGCAACAAGGGGGTGTTACAGAAAGGCGAAATCGTTATTTAGTAGAGATGGTGAGATGTATGTTGATTGATCTCAATTTAGAAGCATTTTTTTGAGAAGAAGCCATCTTAACAGCGAATTTTATTCAAAATCGCACATTTACAAGATCCAAAGCTAAGATTTCTTTTGAGGTGGACATAAGTAAATTTGAAAGGTTTGGTGCTGAAGCACACGTACTGATACCATCACAAAAACGGAAAAAGTTATATGACAAAACAGAAGTTTTGCTATTTGTGGGGTATTCAGAAGAGTCCAAAGCACTGCGTTTTTTGAATAAAAACACTTTATCAATCCGAAAACAGATGGAGCTACTAAAAAGAAAGATAATTTTTCTGCATGGTGTGAATATATTCTGTGGGCGAAGACACTTATGAGGAAGAAAATAATATTGAAGAAAACGTTAATGGAGAACAAATACAAGTTAGAAGATCAGCACGAATTAGGAGTTCTATCAGCTCGGTTTGTATATGTAGTTACCACGGGTGTTGAACCTAAAACATTTGAACAAGCAATAGAATGTGTTGACAAAGATAAGTGGATTGAGGCCATGGACGATGAAATTAAGTCTTTACACTCAAATAAGACATGGAAAATCAAGTCCTTGCCTGAAAGAAGAAAACCTATTGGTTGTACGTGGATTTTTAAAATAAAGCGAGACGCAGATGGTCAAATAGTAAAATATAAAGCTCGTCTTGTGGCGCAGGGCTTCAGTCGAAAATACGGGCTTGATTATGACGAAGTATTTGCCCAGTTGTTAGTCAAACGACTTTGAGAATGTTCTTAGTTATAGCTGGGACAAAAAATTATGATGTGCGGCACTATGATATAAAAACAGCTTTTCTCAATGGAGATTTAGAAAAACACATTTACATGAAGCAACCACCAGGTTACGAAGTTGCACAGGATAATAAGAAACTTGTTTGCAAATTACAAAAAAGCCTGTATGGTCTAAAACAAGCGGCGAGGTGTTGGAACTTAGAGCCTTTTCGTATTCTGAAAGAAGAAGGATTTATCCAGTCAAGATCCGATGCTTGTTTATTTCTTTTTTTGGAAAATGGTGAATACATTTACATTCTTGCATATGTAGATGACACATTAGTCGCAACCAAAACCAAACATTTTTTCCAGAAAGAAGAGATCCTCTTAAAAGACAATTTTGAATTAAAAGAATTAGGCCAAGTTAGTTACTTTTTAAGAATCAAAATTGAAAGGGATGAGAATGGTTTCTATAGCCTTTCGCAAAGCCAATATATAAGATCAATTGCTGAAAGAACTTCGTTATCAGATAGTAAAACATCAAAAATACCTTTGGATCCTGGATACATTAATGCAGATCGAGAAAAAATGATTTTATTGGACAGCAACAGAAAATATCAAGAATTTATTGGATGTTTAATCTTTTTATCTGTTAACACTCGACCTGACATTTCAGCTGCAGTATCTTCAGTAGCTTTAGCCGAAGCAGCACAGGAAGCGAAATGGCTGAGGCAGCTCTTAGTTGATTTTGGCATATATAATGAAGCTCCAACTTTGATCTTTGAGGATAATCAAAGTTGCATCAAATTTGTTCATAATGAAAAGCGAAGTCGAAGAACGAAACATGTAGGCACAAAGTATCATATCTTACGTGATCTTGTTTATAGAAATATTCTTGAAATCAAGTATTGTCCATCTGAAAACATGCAAGCAAATATTTTAACCAAACCTTTGAGTTTCCCCAAGTTTTCAAAATTAAGAAGCATGTTAATGTTATATTGATATGATATATTGATTAAGGAATGATGTTGATATAATAATCAATATATATATGTAAAAATACACTTGTTACTCTTAAAAACACAAGTTCACTATGAAATTTATGGAATTGTATGATTAATTATCTTTCATTCTTTAATAAAACTTTTGGCTTTTTATCATAAACTAATGTAGCTTTCTATGCTTTTCAATATATATATTTTTCAATAGTGTCTATGACGCCTCCCTTTGGTACCCGCCGTCCTATGTGGAGAGTATACAAGAAAATAATGAAATCAATCACATATATCTTGTTGCGTATGCGCTTCTTTTCAGGTTTCTCTCGTTGTTGTTATTGCTGCTATTCTGACTGCTTTTGTAAATCATTGTTAATATTTGCCACTTTAGCTGATTTGCCACCATCACTATCTTCACTAAAATTTTTCGAGCCTACATTTTGTTGGATAATTTTTTGCTAATAATTGACACCAACAACAGTATCCTCTTCTCTTTTATTATTACTCATATTACTTGTGTCATCTTTCTCCTCTTCAGTGGCTGAAATTTCTGCCGCCTTTGTAATATGTTGGGCAGCCTGATATATAATATTCCTAACGGAATAATTTAATACGACCAGTTTCTTTAATATTTCTAATGGTTTCAAAAATTTCAGAACCTAGGGAAGGGCATAGGCAACGTTTCATCTCGCGAGATAACCGAATTCCACGCGGGTGAAGCCGCGGGAAACAGCTAGTATTATTATATGGTAGCAAACTTTTTTATTTTTTTTCTAACGAAATTTTAGTCACCGTACTATAGGACATAAAATAGTCGGCTTAACAGACAATAGCATTGCACTTTATATTAGAACGGGATATACTAAATTTGCAATTTTCCTTCATAGTGTTAAATCCATTTACACCTAAGTCTGTTTTTACACAGTCTTTTTTTACACGGTTTTGATGTAACATGATTTGAAAATTGAATATTTTTAATTTTTTACACGATTTTATTCCATTTAGCACGATTTAAAATTTTATGTGCTTAAATTTTTTTTGTCAAATTTAATTTTTGCAAAGTATGTTCATATCACAAAAAAGTAAAAGCAAGAGAAAGTCCAGTTCAAAATTATTCCAGCGATGATAGTGAGTGAATACGCGTTCGAAGCAAGCGAATGCGAATAACTGATGATGACAGCAATTAAATTTATGTTGCTGTATTTATGATTATCACTTATTTTATTTTATTTTTTTACCTTAAAAATTGAATAACCTATTCTTTTCGTTCACAACATAATTGTTTAGTTCCTGAACTTGCCATACATTTAATTTATATTATTTTTGAGATTAGAGTGCATATCTTTTTTATCTGTAATAACTATGCTTGTAAAAATAAGCAGTATATATGTGATTTAATAAAATAAACATTAATTCTTGTTCTTAAAAAATTCTTGTTTTTCACTAATTTTAATAGGTTTTGGAGATTAGGAACCAATCACCCATTTTTGTATACGATCAATGTCTTTTTTAGACGGTTTTTTTTTTACACGGCTTCTTCTGGAACCAATCTACCGTGTAAAAACAGACTTAGGTGTATATTTATACTCTGCCCCACTTGCGGCAAAGGGTATTTTAAGTTTGTGTGGATGTTTGTAATTCCTAAACGGTACACCCATCTTCTATTATGCCAATCGATTCAAAATCAAAATCTGAATTGTTTTAACCATGTCCGTCTGTCTGTCCATGTAAATTTGTACGCAAGCTGTAGGTCACATTTTTTGAGATATTTCGATAAAATTTGGTACAAGAACATGTATTGCCCCAAAGAAAAACCCTATTGAAAATGGACCACATCGGACTATTTTTAGAATCCTCCCGCATATAAGGTCCTATTACAACGGAAATCTTTATACGGTTAAAAATCGAAATTCTTAATATTTTTTACAACATTTGGTGATTAATTAGCTTTTTATTTTGCCTTAGCCAAATTTGGACATGATCAGACCATTTTTAGAATCCCTTCCCGTATAATTATATTTCATGGAATAACTTATGTGGCAGTGTTTACAACTACAACTAAAATAAATGTAGCATAATTTAAGGAGCTAAGTGATATAGGGTATTAAATGATTTTTTTATTTATTTGACAAGAATCTATTATCTGAAAATTGAGCTGTTTGATGTACTTGTATATTTTTTTATCCTCCAAAACTGGGCGCGGATACATTCAAAATTTCAAAAATTTTATTTGACTTATTTCTCCTTATATTTCAAAACATATCGATTGCAATAAATTGTATACGTTACTACGCATTAGTGTGTATGAATGGATTTTATACATTTTTATTTACTTCTCTATTTTTTAATAATATTAAAAATCATTTATGCGCCTTTTTTTTATCGTATTTACTCCATCACACGATGTGATCAAATATGATTAAATACACTTCTCAACTAAATGAAGTACCAACTGTTCAACCCGAATCGTTGTAAGCGACTAAAAGTCGTTGCAAACGACTAAAATTCCATGAGAACCGGTCATTTGTTTTCACTTTGATTAAAAACAGGTGTTATGTCGGCTAGAGCCTGGAAAGGAGTAAAGTTTAAATTAAAAGCTTAATCAATGTTTCCGCAGAGACTAATTTTATGAGAGAATAAAAATTAACAGGTATCAGGTGGAGGCTGTCATATATGTACATTAGAAAGGAATTATTAAAAGCTTTTATAAAAAATGTAGAATACTTTTGATGTGGAATATAAGGAAAAAATTGAATCCAGCTTAGCTTTACAGTTATAGCAAATATTTTGCTGGGAATTATTTAAACTCAGAATTTAACTTTAGAAGATAAATAATAAATCTTAAGAGCTTGATAATGAGATAAGAAGCTTTTATTGCAGAAATCAAGTAAATATTTATAATGTGTGTGTGATTGGTTTCATTTTATAAACATTCAACTGAATTTAATTGATATCGCCATCGCCACCTCACTTGGCTTTCATTCTTCTATTTCTTTTCCTTAATTTTCGGATCCGGGTTTTTAATTTCCTTAGGATGCGATTTTTATCGATTTCTGGTACTTTCCGAATAACGTTGAACTTTCTTGTGTTTAGATGACTGTAGCTGTGGTATTTGCTGCTCTTCCTTTTTAACTACCATCTCACCGTCTAAAGTAGGCTGCCTTCGGGCTGCCTAATAACCGAATTATTATCACTCTCCTCTGTCATACGCAAGCGTGCCTTCAGTTTATAAATAGCGACAGAAGGTCGATCCCAAAGTATAAAAGAAGAATTCAATTAATTGGAGTTTAAGGCAAATAAAATGCTTAATTTGGCTAATCTTTGGTACCTTTCATATTTATGCATAATATATGGGTGTGCCATGAATGAAATTAAACAACTTTTAAATTATTTGTTAAATTTTTCCCCTGTACCTTCGAAGAGTTTTTTTTTTATAAATTGTGGGCCTCGCCCTTATTTTTTTACAGCGTTGAATGGGATGCACCCCGTTGTAGGGTTTAAATTTTGGCTTTGCATATTTATTTTTACTTTTGTTAGTTGTGGGCGTGACTTTAAACCGATGTCACCGATTTTAAGTAGAAAATGTTTAGAGCAGATTATTGCTCGTTTCAATTTCAATTTTTGCCCACAACAACCCGACGCCATCTCCTAAAGAGGGATGGACAGGCAAGGGCATATATTGGTCTAATGATTGAAGATGAGCAATTCACATATCTTAAGGATGCGGTTACAGCTAAAGATTATTAGAATAAGCTCAAGGAGCATCATGAGAAATCATCGCTCGGGTTTTTATAATGAAAACAATTCGCGAAATGTAGCTAAATGATGACTCTAAAATGGAATCGCATGTCAATGATATGATCAGATACATTGATCAACTTTCTGTTATGGGTGACTCATTAAGTGAATCGTGGGCAGTCGCAATGCTATTGAGAAGTCTTCCTGAGTCTTATGACCCTTTAATTGTGGATCTAGAAGCTAGAAGCGATGACAAGCTGACTCTTAATTTTGTCAAGAGCAAGTTAATAGAAGAAGTTACACGAAAAGTCTATAAGAAGAATGAATCAGATACTGCAGTTTTGAAAGTACATAAAAGCAAACTACATAAAGAAAGCCAAACATCTAGTGGTAGAAAATGCTTTTACTGTGACAAGGTTGGACACATCGAAAAGAACTGCAAGTTTTGGAAGGAGCAATAGTTTTCAAATAAAAGCTAGTGGTAAAGGGTATGGTTTTCTGGATGTTTCAATTCGTAACGATCATTCAGAAAGGATACCAGTACAGAATGTGTTGTACGTACGTTGTACGTACCATCTATAGAGAGTGATCTATTATCAGTAAACTAGTTAACGGAAAGGGGTTACACAGTGGTTTTGCAAGAAAGTTTATGTAAAATTACCAAAAATGAATCAATAGTAGCATATGGTGATTTAAAAAATGGTCCGTATAAACTGAGATGCATAGAAAACGATGTCTTATAAAAAGTGCAGATCATAAAGGTTGTATCCATGACTGGCATAGAAAATTTGGTCACCGCGACCTTGAAGTGGTGAGAAAAATGATTGCAAACATTGGAATTAATTTAACGAAATGCGACAGTGAAACTGACTGTGAGGTGTATCTTAGCGGTAAAATGTGCCGGAAGCCTTTTCCAAAAGAATCAGGTGAACAGTCCAATGACGTGTTAGATCTGGTGCACACTGATATTGGTGTGATGAATGAAACAACTCCCGGTGGTTTTCGTTACTTCATTACATTCATAGACGGGTTTAGTCGATATTGTAAAGATTACCTTCTAAAATGTAAAGCTGATGATCAAAAGAAATTGGAGGAGTTTCATTATGTAAATACTAAATTTTCAAAATTTCCCAAAATATTAAGATCTGATAGAGATGGTGAATATCTAAGCCGAGGTGTCAAAGAATTTTTGGTGAAGTGTGGTACACAGCAACAATTTATGTCACCATATACTCCGCAACAAGGGGGTGTTACAGAAAGGCGAAATCGTTATTTAGTAGAGATGGTGAGATGTATGTTGATTGATCTCAATTTAGAAGCATTTTTTTGAGAAGAAGCCATCTTAACAGCGAATTTTATTCAAAATCGCACATTTACAAGATCCAAAGCTAAGATTTCTTTTGAGGTTTGTGAAGGTAAAAAGATGGACATAAGTAAATTTGAAAGGTTTGGTGCTGAAGCACACGTACTGATACCATCACAAAAACGGAAAAAGTTATATGACAAAACAGAAGTTTTGCTGTTTGTGGGGTATTCAGAAGAGCCCAAAGCACTGCGTTTTTTGAATAAAAACACTTTATCAATCCGAAAACAGATGGAGCTACTAAAAAGAAAGATAATTTTTCTGCATGGTGTGAATATATTCTGTGGGCGAAGACACTTATGAGGAAGAAAATAATATTGAAGAAAACGTTAATGGAGAACAAATACAAGTTAGAAGATCAGCACGAATTAGGAGTTCTATCAGCTCGGTTTGTATATGTAGTTACCACGGGTGTTGAACCTAAAACATTTGAACAAGCAATAGAATGTGTTGACAAAGATAAGTGGATTGAGGCCATGGACGATGAAATTAAGTCTTTACACTCAAATAAGACATGGAAAATCAAGTCCTTGCCTGAAAGAAGAAAACCTATTGGTTGTACGTGGATTTTTAAAATAAAGCGAGACGCAGATGGTCAAATAGTAAAATATAAAGCTCGTCTTGTGGCGCAGGGCTTCAGTCAAAAATACGGGCTTGATTATGACGAAGTATATGCCCCAGTTGTTAGTCAAACGACTTTGAGAATGTTCTTAGTTATAGCTGGGACAAAAAATTATGATGTGCGGCACTATGATATAAAAACAGCTTTTCTCAATGGAGATTTAGAAAAACACATTTACATGAAGCAACCACCAGGTTACGAAGTTGCACAGGATAATAAGAAACTTGTTTGCAAATTACAAAAAAGCCTGTATGGTCTAAAACAAGCGGCGAGGTGTTGGAACTTAGAGCCTTTTCGTATTCTGAAAGAAGAAGGATTTGTCCAGTCAAGTTCCGATCCTTGTTTATTTCTTTTTTTGGAAAATGGTGAATACATTTACATTCTTGCATATGTAGATGGCATATTAGTCGCAATCAAAACCAAACATTTTTTCCAGAAAGAAGAGATCCTCTTAAAAGACAATTTTGAATTAAAAGAATTAGGACAAGTTAGTTACTTTTTAGGAATCAAAATTGAAAGGGATGAGAATGGTTTCTATAGCCTTTCGCAAAGCCAATATATAAGATCAATTACTGAAAGAACTTCGTTATCAGATAGTAAAACATCAAAAATACCTTTGGATCCTGGATACATTAATGCAGATCGAGAAAAAATGATTTTATTGGACAGCAACAGAAAATATCAAGAATTTATTGGATGTTTAATCTTTTTATCTGTTAACACTCGACCTGACATTTCAGCTGCAGTATCTTCAGTAGCTTTAGCCGAAGCAGCACAGGAAGCGAAATGGCTGAGGCAGCTCTTAGTTGATTTTGGCATATATAATGAAGCTCCAACTTTGATCTTTGAGGATAATCAAAGTTGCATCAAATTTGTTCATAATGAAAAGCGAAGTCGAAGAACGAAACATGTAGGCACAGACACAAAGTATCATTTCTTACGTGATCTTGTTTATAGAAATATTCTTGAAATCAAGTATTGTCCATCTGAAAACATGCAAGCAAATATTTTAACCAAACCTTTGAGTTTCCCCAAGTTTTCAAAATTAAGAAGCATGTTAATGTTATATTGATATGATATATTGATTAAGGAATGATGTTGATATAATAATCAATATATATATGTAAAAATACACTTGTTACTCTTAAAAACACAAGTTCACTATGAAATTTATGGAATTGTATGATTAATTATCTTTCATTCTTTAATAAAACTTTTGGCTTTTTATCATAAACTAATGTAGCTTTCTATGCTTTTCAATATATATATTTTTCAATAGTGTCTATGACGCCTCCCTTTGGTACCCGCCGTCCTATGTGGAGAGTATACAAGAAAATAATGAAATCAATCACATATATCTTGTTGCGTATGCGCTTCTTTTCAGGTTTCTCTCGTTGTTGTTATTGCTGCTATTCTGACTGCTTTTGTAAATCATTGTTAATATTTGCCACTTTAGCTGATTTGCCACCATCACTATCTTCACTAAAATTTTTCGAGCCTACATTTTGTTGGATAATTTTTTGCTAATAGTTGACACCAACAACAGTATCCTCTTCTCTTTTATTATTAAGCCTTTGTAATATGTTGGGCAGCCTGATATATAATATTCCTAACGGAATAATTTAATACGACCAGTTTCTTTAATATTTCTACTGGTTTCAAAAATTTCAGAACCTAGGGAAGGGCATAGGCAACGTTTCATCTCGCGAGATAACCGAATTCCACGCGGGTGAAGCCGCGGGAAACAGCTAGTATTACTATATGGTAGCAAACTTTTTTATTTTTTTTTCTAATGAAATTTTAGTCACCGTACTATAGGACATAAAATAGTCGGCTTAACAGACAATAGCATTGCACTTTATACTAGAACGGGATATACTAAATTTGTAATTTTCCTTCATAGTGTTAAATCCATTTACACCTAAGTCTGTTTTTACACTGTCTTTTTTTACACGGTTTTGATATAACATGGTTTGAAAATTGAATATTTTTAATTTTTTACACGATTTTATTCCATTTAGCACGATTTAAAATTTTATGTGCTTAAATTTTTTTTGTCAAATTTAATTTTTGCAAAGTATGTTCATATCACAAAAAAGTAAAAGCAAGAGAAAGTCCAGTTCAAAATTATTCCAGCGATGATAGTGAGTGAATACGCGTTCGAAGCAAGCGAATGCGAATAACTGATGATGACAGCAATTAAATTTATGTTGCTGTATTTATGATTATCACTTATTTTATTTTATTTTTTTACCTTAAAAATTGAATAACCTATTCTTTTCGTTCACAACATAATTGTTTAGTTCCTGAACTTGCCATACATTTAATTTATATTATTTTTGAGATTAGAGTGCATATCTTTTTTATCTGTAATAACTATGCTTGTAAAAATAAGCAGTATATATGTGATTTAATAAAATAAACATTAATTCTTGTTCTTAAAAAATTCTTGTTTTTCACTAATTTTAATAGGTTTTGGAGATTAGGAACCAATCACCCATTTTTGTATACGATCAATGTCTTTTTTAGACGGTTTTTTTTTTACACGGCTTCTTCTGGAACCAATCTACCGTGTAAAAACAGACTTAGGTGTATATTTATACTCTGCCCCACTTGCGGCAAAGGGTATTTTAAGTTTGTGTGGATGTTTGTAATTCCTAAACGGTACACCCATCTTCTATTATGCCAATCGATTCAAAATCAAAATCTGAATTGTTTTAACCATGTCCGTCTGTCTGTCCATGTAAATTTGTACGCAAGCTGTAGGTCACATTTTTTGAGATATTTCGTTAAAATTTGGTACAAGAACATGTATTGCCCCAAAGAAAAACCCTATTGAAAATGGACCACATCGGACTATTTTTAGAATCCTCCCGCATATGAGGTCCTATTACAACGGAAATCTTTATACGGTTAAAAATCGAAATTCTTAATATTTTTTACAACATTTGGTGATTAATTAGCTTTTTATTTTGCCTTAGCCAAATTTGGACATGATCAGACCATTTTTAGAACCCCTTCCCGTATAATTATATTTCATGGAATAACTTATGTGGCAGTGTTTACAACTACAACTAAAATAAATGTAGCATAATTTAAGGAACTAAGTGATATAGGGTATTAAATGATTTTTTTATTTATTTGACAAGAATCTATTATCTGAAAATTGAGCTGTTTGATGTACTTGTATATTTTTTTATCCTCCAAAACTGGGCGCGGATACATTCAAAATTTCAAAAATTTTATTTGACTTATTTCTCCTTATATTTCAAAACATATCGATTGCAATAAATTGTATACGTTACTACGCATTAGTGTGTATGTATGGATTTTATACATTTTTATTTACTTCTCTATTTTTTAATAATATTAAAAATCATTTATGCGCCTTTTTTTTATCGTATTCACTCCATCACACGATGTGATCAAATATGATTAAATACACTTCTCAACTAAATACCAACTGTTCAGCCCGAATCGTTGTAAGCGACTAAAAGTCGTTGCAAACGACTAAAATTCCATGAGAACCGGTCATTTGTTTTCACTTTGATTAAAAACAGGTGTTATGTCGGCTAGAGCCTGGAAAGGAGTAAAGTTTAAATTAAAAGCTTAATCAATGTTTCCGCAGAGACTAATTTTATGAGAGAATAAAAATTAACAGGTATCAGGTGGAGGCTGTCATATATGTACATTAGAAAGGAATTATTAAAAGCTTTTATAAAAAATGTAGAATACTTTTGATGTGGAATATAAGGAAAAAATTGAATCCAGCTTAGCTTTACAGTTATAGCAAATATTTTGCTGGGAATTATTTAAACTCAGAATTTAACTTTAGAAGATAAATAATAAATCTTAAGAGCTTGATAATGAGATAAGAAGCTTTTATTGCAGAAATCAAGTAAATATTTATAATGTGTGTGTGATTGGTTTCATTTTATAAACATTCAACTGAATTTAATTGATATCGCCATCGCCACCTCACTTGGCTTTCATTTCGGTTTCTTCTTCTTCTATTTCTTTTCCTTAATTTTCGGATCCGGGTTTTTAATTTCCTTAGGATGCGATTTTTATCGATTTCTGGTACTTTCCGAATAACGTTGAACTTTCTTGTGTTTAGATGACTGTAGCTGTGGTATTTGCTGCTCTTCCTTTTTAACTACCATCTCACCGTCTAAAGTAGGCTGCCTTCGGGCTGCCTAATAACCGAATTATTATCACTCTCCTCTGTCATACGCAAGCGTGCCTTCAGTTTATAAATAGCGACAGAAGGTCGATCCCAAAGTATAAAAGAAGAATTCAATTAATTGGAGTTTAAGGCAAATAAAATGCTTAATTTGGCTAATCTTTGGTACCTTTCATATTTATGCATAATTTATGGGTGTGCCATGAATGAAATTAAACAACTTTTAAATTATTTGTTAAATTTTTCCCCTGTACCTTCGAAGAGTTTTTTTTTTATAAATTGTGGGCCTCGCCCTTATTTTTTTACAGCGTTGAATGGGATGCACCCCGTTGTAGGGTTTAAATTTTGGCTTTGCATATTTATTTTTACTTTTGTTAGTTGTGGGCGTGACTTTAAACCGATGTCACCGATTTTAAGTAGAAAATGTTTAGAGCAGATTATTGCTCGTTTCAATTTCAATTTTTGCGACCGTGAACGTTTTGGACTAAAGACCCATAGACACACAAACATCGCTAAACTGTTGATATAATAATCAATATATATATGTAAAAATACATTTGTTACTCTTAAAAACACAAGTTCACTATGAAATTTATAGAATTGTATGATTTATTATCCTTCATTATATGGTTATGGGCTTTTAATTAAAAATAGTCAAAATGTTTTCAAGCGAATTCAAATCGACGGTTAATAAATTAAATGAGACAAACTCTGCAGTTTGGAAGGTTAAAATGGAACTAATCCTTATAAAAGAAGATCTGTGGGATTTGGTTTCTAAAGAAAGCCCACAACAACCCGACGCCATCTCTTAAAGAGGGATGGACAGGCCAGGGCATGTATTGGTCTAATGATTGAAGATGAGCAATTCACATATCTTAAGGATGCGGTTACAGCTAAAGATTATTAGAATAAGCTCAAGGAGCATCATGAGAAATCATCGCTCGGGTTTTTATAATGAAAACAATTCGCGAAATGTAGCTAAATGATGACTCTAAAATGGAATCGCATGTCAATGATATGATCAGATACATTGATCAACTTTCTGTTATGGGTGACTCATTAAGTGAATCGTGGGCAGTCGCAATGCTATTGAGAAGTCTTCCTGAGTCTTATGACCCTTTAATTGTGGATCTAGAAGCTAGAAGCGATGACAAGCTGACTCTTAATTTTGTCAAGAGCAAGTTAATAGAAGAAGTTACACGAAAAGTCTATAAGAAGAATGAATCAGATACTGCAGTTTTGAAAGTACATAAAAGCAAACTACATAAAGAAAGCCAAACATCTAGTGGTAGAAAATGCTTTTACTGTGACAAAGTTGGACACATCGAAAAGAACTGCAAGTTTTGGAAGGAGCAATAGTTTTCAAATAAAAGCTAGTGGTAAAGGGTATGGTTTTCTGGATGTTTCAATTCGTAACGATCATTCAGAAAGGATACCAGTACAGAATGTGTTGTACGTACGTTGTACGTACCATCTATAGAGAGTAATCTATTATCAGTAAACTAGTTAACGGAAAGGGGTTACACAGTGGTTTTGCAAGAAAGTTTGTAAAATTACCAAAAATGAATCAATAGTAGCATATGGTGATTTAAAAAATGGTCCGTATAAACTGAGATGCAAAGAAAACGATGTCTTATAAAAAGTGCAGATCATAAAGGTTGTATCCATGACTGGCATAGAAAATTTGGTCACCGCGACCTTGAAGTGGTGAGAAAAATGATTGCAAACATTGGAATTAATTTAACGAAATGCGACAGTGAAACTGACTGTGAGGTGTATCTTAGCGGTAAAATGTGCCGGAAGCCTTTTCCAAAAGAATCAGGTGAACAGTCCAATGACGTGTTAGATCTGGTGCACACTGATATTGGTGTGATGAATGAAACAACTCCCGGTGGTTTTCGTTACTTCATTACATTCATAGACGGGTTTAGTCGATATTGTAAAGTTTACCTTCTAAAATGTAAAGCTGATGATCAAAAGAAATTGGAGGAGTTTCATTATGTAAATACTAAATTTTCAAAATTTCCCAAAATATTAAGATCTGATAGAGATGGTGAATATCTAAGCCGAGGTGTCAAAGAATTTTTGGTGAAGTGTGGTACACAGCAACAATTTATGTCACCATATACTCCGCAACAAGGGGGTGTTACAGAAAGGCGAAATCGTTATTTAGTAGAGATGGTGAGATGTATGTTGATTGATCTCAATTTAGAAGCATTTTTTTGAGAAGAAGCCATCTTAACAGCGAATTTTATTCAAAATCGCACATTTACAAGATCCAAAGCTAAGATTTCTTTTGAGGTGGACATAAGTAAATTTGAAAGGTTTGGTGCTGAAGCACACGTACTGATACCATCACAAAAACGGAAAAAGTTATATGACAAAACAGAAGTTTTGCTGTTTGTGGGGTATTCAGAAGAGTCCAAAGCACTGCGTTTTTTGAATAAAAACACTTTATCAATCCGAAAACAGATGGAGCTACTAAAAAGAAAGATAATTTTTCTGCATGGTGTGAATATATTGTTATAAAGAGATGGGGTGATACGAAAAGGAGTATAGTTAATAAACTCTTCTGTTACTTTATTATTTTTGTTATGATCAATAATTGTGGTCGTCGCGCAACGCGCAACTTCAAAATCCCGCGAATCGCAGAGTATTTCACAATTATTGATTTTATGAGTTCAATAATATGTTATATGTCAAGTTGAGTTTTTAGTCTGTTTTTATTTGAAAAATTTGTCTTCTTATATATTAAAATTATTACAAAGAATTGATTAGTAAGCATAAACTTAAACTAGGCTCTTTTAATCGGAAGTGAGTGTTATGTATGTGTGTCAGGTGTATTACAATTACAATTTTTATTAAAGTTAAGGTCAGTAAGAATATAATTACAATTTCTATTAAAGTTAAGGTCAGAATGAAAATACAATTACAATGAAATTAAATCATACTTAAGAACAGGTGTGCATTATTTTATTTGCACACTACAATATTCTGTGGGCGAAGACACTTATGAGGAAGAAAATAATATTGAAGAAAACGTTAATGAAGAACAAATACAAGTTAGAAGATCAGCACGAATTAGGAGTTCTACCAGCTCGGTTTGTATATGTAGTTACCACGGGTGTTGAACCTAAAACATTTGAACAAGCAATAGAATGTGTTGACAAAGATAAGTGGATTGAGGCCATGGACGATGAAATTAAGTCTTTACACTCAAATAAGACATGGAAAATCAAGTCCTTGCCTGAAAGAAGAAAACCTATTGGTTGTACGTGGATTTTTAAAATTAAGCGAGACGCAGATGGTCAAATAGTAAAATATAAAGCTCGTCTTGTGGCGCAGGGCTTTAGTCAAAAATACGGGCTTGATTATGACGAAGTATTTGCCCCAGTTGTTAGTCAAACGACTTTGAGAATGTTCTTAGTTATAGCTGGGACAAAAAATTATGATGTGCGGCACTATGATATAAAAACAGCTTTTCTCAATGGAGATTTAGAAAAACACATTTACATGAAGCAACCACCAGGTTACGAAGTTGCACAGGATAATAAGAAACTTGTTTGCAAATTACAAAAAAGCCTGTATGGTCTAAAACAAGCGGCGAGGTGTTGGAACTTAGAGCCTTTTCGTATTCTGAAAGAAGAAGGATTTGTCCAGTCAAGTTCCGATCCTTGTTTATTTCTTTTTTTGGAAAATGGTGAATACATTTACATTCTTGCATATGTAGATGGCATATTAGTCGCAATCAAAACCAAACATTTTTTCCAGAAAGAAGAGATCCTCTTAAAAGACAATTTTGAATTAAAAGAATTAGGCCAAGTTAGTTACTTTTTAGGAATCAAAATTGAAAGGGATGAGAATGGTTTCTATAGCCTTTCGCAAAGCCAATATATAAGATCAATTGCTGAAAGAACTTCGTTATCAGATAGTAAAACATCAAAAATACCTTTGGATCCTGGATACATTAATGCAGATCGAGAAAAAATGATTTTATTGGACAGCAACAGAAAATATCAAGAATTTATTGGATGTTTAATCTTTTTATCTGTTAACACTCGACCTGACATTTCAGCTGCAGTATCTTCAGTAGCTTTAGCCGAAGCAGCACAGGAAGCGAAATGGCTGAGGCAGCTCTTAGTTGATTTTGGCATATATAATGAAGCTCCAACTTTGATCTTTGAGGATAATCAAAGTTGCATCAAATTTGTTCATAATGAAAAGCGAAGTCGAAGAACGAAACATGTAGGCACAAAGTATCATTTCTTACGTGATCTTGTTTATAGAAATATTCTTGAAATCAAGTATTGTCCATCTGAAAACATGCAAGCAAATATTTTAACCAAACCTTTGAGTTTCCCCAAGTTTTCAAAATTAAGAAGCATGTTAATGTTATATTGATATGATATATTGATTAAGGAATGATGTTGATATAATAATCAATATATATATGTAAAAATACACTTGTTACTCTTAAAAACACAAGTTCACTATGAAATTTATGGAATTGTATGATTAATTATCTTTCATTCTTTAATAAAACTTTTGGCTTTTTATCATAAACTAATGTAGCTTTCTATACTTTTCAATATATATATTTTTCAATAGTGTCTATGACGCCTCCCTTTGGTACCCGCCGTCCTATGTGGAGAGTATACAAGAAAATAATGAAATCAATCACATATATCTTGTTGCGTATGCGCTTCTTTTCAGGTTTCTCTCGTTGTTGTTATTGCTGCTATTCTGACTGCTTTTGTAAATCATTGTTAATATTTGCCACTTTAGCTGATTTGCCACCATCACTATCTTCACTAAAATTTTTCGAGCCTACATTTTGTTGGATAATTTTTTGCTAATAATTGACACCAACAACAGTATCCTCTTCTCTTTTATTATTACTCATATTACTTGTGTCATCTTTCTCCTCTTCAGTGGCTGAAATTTCTGCCGCCTTTGTAATATGTTGGGCAGCCTGATATATAATATTCCTAACGGAATAATTTAATACGACCAGTTTCTTTAATATTTCTAATGGTTTCAAAAATTTCAGAACCTAGGGAAGGGCATAGGCAACGTTTCATCTCGCGAGATAACCGAATTCCACGCGGGTGAAGCCGCGGGAAACAGCTAGTATTACTATATGGTAGCAAACTTTTTTATTTTTTTTCTAATGAAATTTTAGTCACCGTACTATAGGACATAAAATAGTTGGCTTAACAGACAATAGCATTGCACTTTATACTAGAACGGGATATACTAAATTTGCAATTTTCCTTCATAGTGTTAAATCCATTTACACCTAAGTCTGTTTTTACACTGTCTTTTTTTACACGGTTTTGATATAACATGGTTTGAAAATTGAATATTTTTAATTTTTTACACGATTTTATTCCATTTAGCACGATTTAAAATTTTATGTGCTTAAATTTTTTTTGTCAAATTTAATTTTTGCAAAGTATGTTCATATCACAAAAAAGTAAAAGCAAGAGAAAGTCCAGTTCAAAATTATTCCAGCGATGATAGTGAGTGAATACGCGTTCGAAGCAAGCGAATGCGAATAACTGATGATGACAGCAATTAAATTTATGTTGCTGTATTTATGATTATCACTTATTTTATTTTATTTTTTTACCTTAAAAATTGAATAACCTATTCTTTTCGTTCACAACATAATTGTTTAGTTCCTGAACTTGCCATACATTTAATTTATATTATTTTTGAGATTAGAGTGCATATCTTTTTTATCTTTAATAACTATGCTTGTAAAAATAAGCAGTATATATGTGATTTAATAAAATAAACATTAATTCTTGTTCTTAAAAAATTCTTGTTTTTCACTAATTTTAATAGGTTTTAGAGATTAGGAACCAATCACCAATTTTTGTATACGATCAAGGTCTTTTTTAGACGGTTTTTTTTTACACGGCTTCTTCTGGAACCAATCTACCGTGTAAAAACAGACTTAGGTGTATATTTATACTCTGCCCCACTTGCGGCAAAGGGTATTTTAAGTTTGTGTGGATGTTTGTAATTCCTAAACGGTACACCCATCTTCTATTATGCCAATCGATTCAAAATCAAAATCTGAATTGTTTTAACCATGTCCGTCTGTCTGTCCATGTAAATTTGTACGCAAGCTGTAGGTCACATTTTTTGAGATATTTCGTTAAAATTTGGTACAAGAACATGTATTGCCCCAAAGAAAAACCCTATTGAAAATGGACCACATCGGACTATTTTTAGAATCCTCCCGCATATAAGGTCCTATTACAACGGAAATCTTTATACGGTTAAAAA
Organism: Ornithomya chloropus; assembly: GCA_963971445.1. Classification (NCBI taxonomy): domain Eukaryota; kingdom Metazoa; phylum Arthropoda; class Insecta; order Diptera; family Hippoboscidae; genus Ornithomya; species Ornithomya chloropus. Next base: position 40,776,714 of record OZ020531.1, read on the forward strand.
TCGAAATTCTTAATATTTTTTACAACATTTGGTGATTAATTAGCTTTTTATTTTGCCTTAGCCAAATTTGGACATGATCAGACCATTTTTAGAACCCCTTCCCGTATAATTATATTTCATGGAATAACTTATGTGGCAGTGTTTACAACTACAACTAAAATAAATGTAGCATAATTTAAGGAGCTAAGTGATATAGGGTATTAAATGATTTTTTTATTTATTTGACAAGAATCTATTATCTGAAAATTGAGCTGTTTGATGTACTTGTATATTTTTTTATCCTCCAAAACTGGGCGCGGATACATTCAAAATTTCAAAAATTTTATTTGACTTATTTCTCCTTATATTTCAAAACATATCGATTGCAATAAATTGTATACGTTACTACGCATTAGTGTGTATGTATGGATTTTATACATTTTTATTTACTTCTCTATTTTTTAATAATATTAAAAATCATTTATGCGCCTTTTTTTTATCGTATTCACTCCATCACACGATGTGATCAAATATGATTAAATACACTTCTCAACTAAATGAAGTACCAACTGTTCAACCCGAATCGTTGTAAGCGACTAAAAGTCGTTGCAAACGACTAAAATTCCATGAGAACCGGTCATTTGTTTTCACTTTGATTAAAAACAGGTGTTATGTCGGCTAGAGCCTGGGAAGGAGTAAAGTTTAAATTAAAAGCTTAATCAATGTTTCCGCAGAGACTAATTTTATGAGAGAATAAAAATTAACAGGTATCAGGTGGAGGCTGTCATATATGTACATTAGAAAGGAATTATTAAAAGCTTTTATAAAAAACGTAGAATACTTTTGATGTGGAATATAAGGAAAAAATTGAATCCAGCTTAGCTTTACAGTTATAGCAAATAATTTGATGGGAATTATTAAAACTCAGAATTTAACTTTAGAAGATAAATAATAAATCTTAAGAGCTTGATAATGAGATAAGAAGCTTTTATTGCAGAAGTCAAGTAAATATTTATAATGTGTGTGTGATTGGTTTCATTTTATAAACATTCAACTGAATTTAATTGATATCGCCATCGCCACCTCACTTGGCTTTCATTTCGGTTTCTTCTTCTTCTATCTCTTTTCCTTAATTTTCGGATCCGGGTTTTTAATTTCCTTAGGCTGCGATTTTTATCGATTTCTGGTACTTTCCGAATAACGTTGAACTTTCTTGTGTTTAGATGACTGTAGCTGTGGTATTTGCTGCTCTTCCTTTTTAACTACCATCTCACCGTCTAAAGTAGGCTGCCTTCGGGCTGCCTATTAACCGAATTATTATCACTCTCCTCTGTCATACACAAGCGTGCCTTCAGTTTATAAATAGCGACAGAAGGTCGATCCCAAAGTATAAAAGAAGAATTCAATTAATTGGAGTTTAAGGCAAATAAAATGCTTAATTTGGCTAATCTTTGGTACCTTTCATATTTATGCATAATTTATGGGTGTGCCATGAATGAAATTAAACAACTTTTAAATTATTTGTTAAATTTTTCCCCTGTACCTTCGAAGAGTTTTTTTTTTTGTAAATTGTGGGCCTCGGCCTTATTTTTTTACAGCGTTGAATGGGATGCACCCCGTTGTAGGGTTTAAATTTTGGCTTTGCATATTTATTTTTACTTTTGTTAGTTGTGGGCGTGACTTTAAACCGATGTCACCGATTTTAAGTAGAAAATGTTTAGAGCAGATTATTGCTCGTTTCAATTTTAATTTTTGCGACCGTGAACGTTTTGGACTGAAGACCCATAGACACACAAACATCGCTAAACTGTTGATATAATAATCAATATATATATGTAAAAATACATTTGTTACTCTTAAAAACACAAGTTCACTATGAAATTTATAGAATTGTATGATTTATTATCCTTCATTATATGGTTATGGGCTTTTAGTTAAAAATAGTCAAAATGTTTTCAAGCGAATTCAAATCGACGGTTAATAAATTAAATGAGACAAACTATGCAGTTTGGAAGGTTAAAATGGACTAATCATTATAAAAGAAGATCTGTGGGATTTGGTTTCCAAAGAAAGCCCACAACAACCCGACGCCATCTCTTAAAGAGGGATGGACAGGCCAGGGCATGTATTGGTCTAATGATTGAAGATGAGCAATTCACATATCTTAAGGATGCGGTTACAGCTAAAGATTATTAGAATAAGCTCAAGGAGCATCATGAGAAATCATCGCTCGGGTTTTTATAATGAAAACAATTCGCGAAATGTAGCTAAATGATGACTCTAAAATGGAATCGCATGTCAATGATATGATCAGATACATTGATCAACTTTCTGTTATGGGTGACTCATTAAGTGAATCGTGGGCAGTCGCAATGCTATTAAGAAGTCTTCCTGAGACTTATGACGCTTTAATTGGGGATCTAGAAGCTAGAAGCGATGACAAGCTGACTCTTAATTTTGTCAAGAGCAAGTTAATAGAAGAAGTTACACGAAAAGTCTATAAGAAGAATGAATCAGATACTGCAGTTTTGAAAGTACATAAAAGCAAACTACATAAAGAAAGCCAAACATCTAGTGGTAGAAAATGCTTTTACTGTGACAAGGTTGGACACATCGAAAAGAACTGCAAGTTTTGGAAGGAGCAATAGTTTTCAAATAAAAGCTAGTGGTAAAGGGTATGGTTTTCTGGATGTTTCAATTCGTAACGATCATTCAGAAAGGATACCAGTACAGAATGTGTTGTACGTACTATCTATAGAGAGTAATCTATTATCAGTAAACTAGTTAACGGAAAGGGGTTACACAGTGGTTTTGCAAGAAAGTTTATGTAAAATTACCAAAAATGAATCAATAGTAGCATATGGTGATTTAAAAAATGGTCCGTATAAACTGAGATGCAAAGAAAACGATGTCTTATAAAAAGTGCAGATCATAAAGGTTGTATCCATGACTGGCATAGAAAATTTGGTCACCGCGACCTTGAAGTGGTGAGAAAAATGATTGCAAACATTGGAATTAATTTAACGAAATGCGACAGTGAAACTGACTGTGAGGTGTATCTTAGCGGTAAAATGTGCCGGAAGCCTTTTCCAAAAGAATCAGGTGAACAGTCCAATGACGTGTTAGATCTGGTGCACACTGATATTGGTGTGATGAATGAAACAACTCCCGGTGGTTTTCGTTACTTCATTACATTCATAGACGGGTTTAGTCGATATTGTAAAGTTTACCTTCTAAAATGTAAAGCTGATGATCAAAAGAAATTGGAGGAGTTTCATTATGTAAATACTAAATTTTCAAAATTTCCCAAAATATTAAGATCTGATAGAGATGGTGAATATCTAAGCCGAGGTGTCAAAGAATTTTTGGTGAAGTGTGGTACACAGCAACAATTTATGTCACCATATACTCCGCAACAAGGGGGTGTTACAGAAAGGCGAAATCGTTATTTAGTAGAGATGGTGAGATGTATGTTGATTGATCTCAATTTAGAAGCATTTTTTTGAGAAGAAGCCATCTTAACAGCGAATTTTATTCAAAATCGCACATTTACAAGATCCAAAGCTAAGATTTCTTTTGAGGTTTGTGAAGGTAAAAAGATGGACATAAGTAAATTTGAAAGGTTTGGTGCTGAAGCACACGTACTGATACCATCACAAAAACGGAAAAAGTTATATGACAAAACAGAAGTTTTGCTGTTTGTGGGGTATTCAGAAGAGCCCAAAGCACTGCGTTTTTTGAATAAAAACACTTTATCAATCCGAAAACAGATGGAGCTACTAAAAAGAAAGATAATTTTTCTGCATGGTGTGAATATATTCTGTGGGCGAAGACACTTATGAGGAAGAAAATAATATTGAAGAAAACGTTAATGGAGAACAAATACAAGTTAGAAGATCAGCACGAATTAGGAGTTCTATCAGCTCGGTTTGTATATGTAGTTACCACGGGTGTTGAACCTAAAACATTTGAACAAGCAATAGAATGTGTTGACAAAGATAAGTGGATTGAGGCCATGGACGATGAAATTAAGTCTTTACACTCAAATAAGACATGGAAAATCAAGTCCTTGCCTGAAAGAAGAAAACCTATTGGTTGTACGTGGATTTTTAAAATTAAGCGAGACGCAGATGGTCAAATAGTAAAATATAAAGCTCGTCTTGTGGCGCAGGGCTTCAGTCAAAAATACGGGCTTGATTATGACGAAGTATATGCCCCAGTTGTTAGTCAAACGACTTTGAGAATGTTCTTAGTTATAGCTGGGACAAAAAATTATGATGTGCGGCACTATGATATAAAAACAGCTTTTCTCAATGGAGATTTAGAAAAACACATTTACATGAAGCAACCACCAGGTTACGAAGTTGCACAGGATAATAAGAAACTTGTTTGCAAATTACAAAAAAGCCTGTATGGTCTAAAACAAGCGGCGAGGTGTTGGAACTTAGAGCCTTTTCGTATTCTGAAAGAAGAAGGATTTGTCCAGTCAAGTTCCGATCCTTGTTTATTTCTTTTTTTGGAAAATGGTGAATACATTTACATTCTTGCATATGTAGATGGCATATTAGTCGCAATCAAAACCAAACATTTTTTCCAGAAAGAAGAGATCCTCTTAAAAGACAATTTTGAATTAAAAGAATTAGGCCAAGTTAGTTACTTTTTAGGAATCAAAATTGAAAGGGATGAGAATGGTTTCTATAGCCTTTCGCAAAGCCAATATATAAGATCAATTGCTGAAAGAACTTCGTTATCAGATAGTAAAACATCAAAAATACCTTTGGATCCTGGATACATTAATGCAGATCGAGAAAAAATGATTTTATTGGACAGCAACAGAAAATATCAAGAATTTATTGGATGTTTAATCTTTTTATCTGTTAACACTCGACCTGACATTTCAGCTGCAGTATCTTCAGTAGCTTTAGCCGAAGCAGCACAGGAAGCGAAATGGCTGAGGCAGCTCTTAGTTGATTTTGGCATATATAATGAAGCTCCAACTTTGATCTTTGAGGATAATCAAAGTTGCATCAAATTTGTTCATAATGAAAAGCGAAGTCGAAGAACGAAACATGTAGGCACAAAGTATCATTTCTTACGTGATCTTGTTTATAGAAATATTCTTGAAATCAAGTATTGTCCATCTGAAAACATGCAAGCAAATATTTTAACCAAACCTTTGAGTTTCCCCAAGTTTTCAAAATTAAGAAGCATGTTAATGTTATATTGATATGATATATTGATTAAGGAATGATGTTGATATAATAATCAATATATATATGTAAAAATACACTTGTTACTCTTAAAAACACAAGTTCACTATGAAATTTATGGAATTGTATGATTAATTATCTTTCATTCTTTAATAAAACTTTTGGCTTTTTATCATAAACTAATGTAGCTTTCTATACTTTTCAATATATATATTTTTCAATAGTGTCTATGACGCCTCCCTTTGGTACCCGCCGTCCTATGTGGAGAGTATACAAGAAAATAATGAAATCAATCACATATATCTTGTTGCGTATGCGCTTCTTTTCAGGTTTCTCTCGTTGTTGTTATTGCTGCTATTCTGACTGCTTTTGTAAATCATTGTTAATATTTGCCACTTTAGCTGATTTGCCACCATCACTATCTTCACTAAAATTTTTCGAGCCTACATTTTGTTGGATAATTTTTTGCTAATAGTTGACACCAACAACAGTATCCTCTTCTCTTTTATTATTACTCATATTACTTGTGTCATCTTTCTCCTCTTCAGTGGCTGAAATTTCTGCCGCCTTTGTAATATGTTGGGCAGCCTGATATATAATATTCCTAACGGAATAATTTAATACGACGGGTTTCTTTAATATTTCTACTAGTTTAGGAGGTAATTGGGGATTGGATGTAGAGGCTGTAGGTTGTTCTTTACGCTCTCTTTCATTGTCTCGCTCCTTTCCTTATGATCACGACGATGTCGCCTATTTTCTTTTTATCAGTGTGTTCCTCCTTTTTGGTGGCATTATTGTTCTATTTTGTTGTTGTTGTTGTTATTGTTGCTGCTGCTCTTCCAAACGTTTTTTAAATTCTTCAGAACGACGTCGATTGCGTTCAACTCAACGTCCTTTAGACGAACCGACTTTGTTTTCTTCTTTTTCTTTGCTTTTATTATTAGTTGATGTTTGCTGCCTGATCTCTAATGTTTTTGTCTTCCGCCTGTTTTACGGTGGATTTTTCTTGATTTTGTTGTTGTAATTTTACTTGTTCCTCCTCCTTTTGGCGTTTCTGTTCGGTGGTGCGTTTTTTCGGTTCTTCACGGCGTTTTTCCTTCTTGTTGGCCAAATTTTGCAACAAGGTTATGGGGACAATTTATATTTTTATGCTTTAAATTAAACTCCAATTTCCCTCCAGCTTTTTCAAAAACTCTTGATAATGTGACTCTAATTCAATAGTATTGACTTTATTATCACCGCCACGTGATTTATTCTTTAGGACACCTTGAAAGGGAGCAAACTCCACTATAGCTGGATATTCGTTGCCGCGATTGTCAACAAACATGTAAGCATCAAAACGATCCCGAAATAAGAAAATGTCGTTGTAGTTTTCAACGGTAATATAAGCGCGGCAAGTGGCACAAAGACCAATCAGCCGCAGCAAAATAATAAAAGACATGTTCAGGCAGTGGTTGTTTGTTTAAGAAATTCTTCTTCAGTCATTGTTGGTGGTAGGTGGGGTATAACAATCTATAAATGGGCCCCAAGAGAAACACATAAATTAATCATGATTAAGAATTTAATTCTTTTACCTTATGTGGAAGTTTTAATTTAATATTTCGGTCCTGATACTGAGGTTTTAACTTTTCTTTTGCTATTTTTTTGAAGGCTTATACAAAACCAATTTCTAAAATTATCTAAAACTTGGGATAGATGTTTACATTTGCAATGCTTGCACTTTTCTTTTCAACAGACTATGCTCACTAAGTTGATAGCAAAGAAAATTAATTATAATATGTCCAGACAAGTATTTATTTAGAAAATTTCGTAAAGGTGTATAATAAACTATATTTGTACTTTTGTTTCATGCAAGATTCCACTAAAAATATTAGATATTAATAGAAAGTATCTGCTCATGTACACTCTTCTTTTTTGTTTCTTGACATTCACCAAAAATAGTTAACGCATATGATTTTATCATTTGTCACTAATTTCGCCAAGGTAATAAGCTGTCTGGCTAACAAATATCTGCAAAATATTTGTCTAGAAGAAGAGAAATTTTAAAAAAATTGCTATTCCCCAATAATTTACACTTTGGATTAATGAATTATACGCAAAGTAATGTCTGCTAAAAAGCTGCAAGAGTTAATGGTTACAGCTGAAGAATTTGAGGATGTGGTCCCCGTGGTACCCATATACTGTTGCAAACGTTGCAACAAGGTGATTTCATTATTATGAATTTTGATTAAATTTTTGCATTTCAAAGTGAATCTCAACACAAAAATCCACTGTAGATATTTCCTTGCAAACGAGATCAATTGCTGCATAAGAAGGAGGTGCATTCGCAAACAAAGTCTTCGTACGAGTGCAAGATATGTGAAAAGTACTTTTGCAATAGCGGCAATTTGGAGCGCCATATGAAGGTGCACAACAATGTGCGGCCGTTCGAGTGTCGCATATGTGGCAAGGCTTTTGCTCAGTCGGTGAATTTAACGCGACACTATTCCGTGCATAACGGAGAACGGCCATATCAGTGCTCCTTTTGTAGCAAAGCATTCACCCAACAGAGCAACATGCAGCGGCATCAGTTGACGCATACTGGCGAAAAGCCGTTCCGTTGCAAACGTTGTGGTCGCTATTTCTCTCAAAGAGTGAATCTGAAAAAACATATAATGGGCCATTTGAACACCAAACCTTATGCATGCAAAATTTGTCAAAAGGCCTTCATACAAATGGGCAATTTCAAGAAGCACTTACAAAGTCACATTAAGGATGGTGTTGAAATCGATATGAAGACTACTTTAGCTGATGCTCAAGCTCGGGCTCATACCTTAGAAATGGCTGATGATCAACCGGTGTATGTTTTTTTTTAATTAACTCTATTTTGTTGTTGTTGTTTTTATTTAGTATTATGTTTATTTAGGGGTTTTGAGTGTGCCGTATGCCGTTCGGTATTCAATAATTTTACAGATTTTGAAATGCATGAGAGTGAGTGCAATGTGGATGGACAAAATGTTGACTCCTTAGACAATGTTACCCATGAGGTGGTGGTACAAGATGGTAACGAAAAGCACGTGGAGGAACATATTATACCAATGTCTGAACAAATCAACGCGTTTGCGCCCTTGAAGTATAGCGTCTCTCACTTGGATACTAATGAAATCATAATTGAGACCAGCCGATAAAATCTCTTCAATTTATCAAAAAAAGAAAAAATAAAAGCAATAACACAAAAGCACAGCTGGTCAGCTTTGGAGGGTAATACAAAATGGGAAGGTGTCCAAGCCAAAGTTTAAAAATGATATGAAATGAAATTTATAGCAAACGAGCGAAATTATGTAAAACAATTGTATCGAGAAGTGCGTAACCTTAACGTAATAATTATTAATGATGAAGGATATTAAACATAAAGTAAAATGAGAATAAGTTAAAGAAGGTAGCGTTTCAATAAACACAATAACAATAATAGCCGGTAAAAATATTTATTTCGCGAAAAATAAAACGATTTTTTATTTATTTGTTTAACTTAATTATAAACAAAAACAAGTGAAAATGTTATAGTCGGTCAAGCCCGACCATCAAACATCCTACACCACTTATTCAATTTAATTATTCAATTAAATTTTTTTCTTTGACAAGTTGAAAAGTTTTATTTTTTATACCCTCCACCTCAGTGATGAGGGTATACTAAGTTTGTTCTTCCGTTTACAAAACCCAGAAGGAGGCGTCAGAGGCCTTACAAAGTATATATATTCTTGATCAGCATCAAAAACTGAGTCGATATAGACATGTATGTCTGGGTGTCCGTCTGTTCTTGGCACTCTCAGTGGGCTGAAATTTTGTACACGCACTTTTAGTCTTTGCGCGCAGATCGCTATTTAAAATGGGCAAAATAGGTCAAGATCCACGCCCACAATAGACAAAAACCCATTAATCTACCACAAAATATGAGCTACAAACTTGAAATTTCGTATGTACATCTATGAATATTAGCTTCATCGGTATGCCAAAAATGGGCGTATTCGGATTACAGACGTGCCCACAATTAATAAAAATCTTTATATCTGCCACAAAAGTTGACCTAGGAATTTTAAATTTGTTTATTGTTTAATTTGTGCTACAATATTATTTAGCACCTTAAGAGCTAGTAAACAGGCAGTAAACAATATATATATATAAGAACAAAAAAAAAATAATAATAACAATAAATAATAACAAGTAATAATCCAAATCGCAGCAACCGCTACCGCCACAACAACAACAACAGCACAGCAACAGCAGCAAAAAACAAAAAAACAAAAAAAATAATATACGTAAACTATTAAGATTACTACAAACTATCTTATACTATCTTATATTAATAATAATAATAATTAGATTAACAAGGGTGAGTATAAAGTGATTTTCTCTGCATAAAGATTATGATAGTTGGTACGGCAATGATCGAGATATAAAGGAATGTAGTGCCTAGAGAAACGAGGGAGAATATTAAAAGAAATTTGGCTCAATAAGGAAGGGGACTTCACCTTTAATTAATTTTACTAAAATAGAAACATGTTAGGTGTTTCTATTTTATAACATGTTAGGTGTTTCTATTTTTCCCGTCTTTTCTCTAGAGTTGGTAACCCAATGAGCAATAATCTATCCTTATACGGTGGTAGGGCTAAACTTGGTAACCATACCACAACTGAATATTCAAGTATAGGTCTGACAAGGGAAACAAATAAGCTTTTAGTAACATAGGGGTCATTAAATTCCTTGGACCACCTCTTTATAAAGCCCAGCACTGATTTGGCTCTATTAACCGATGCTTCGATATGGATATTGAATCTTAGTTTTGAATCTAAAATAATACCCAAGTCATTAAAACTAGAAACATTTTCTAAAGTATAATTATTAAGGTTATACGACGTAGGAACAAAGTTGATCCATGTAAACGAAAGCTTTTTGCATTTTCTTAAGTTTAGAGACATTCCATTAAAATAACACCAGGAGGAAACAAACAAATCAAATCAAAGTGTAAAAAAGAAGCTTCACACAAGGAATCCAACGAAGAATAAATTTTAACATCGTCAGCAAACATAAGGACTCGAGAGAATGTAATACATTCAGGAAGATCATTTATAAACAATAAGAATAAGAGAGGACCAAGGTGACCACCCTGAGCGACACCCGAAGAAACAGGAATACTACGTGACAAACAGGATTTAAAGCATACTCTTTGAGTACGACCAGTGATGTAACTACAAAACCAGGACACCATATTGTCAGGAAACCGAACTTTTAAGTTTAAAAATCAAATGATTATGATTTACTCTATCAAATGCTTTCGAGAAGTCCGTATAGATAACATCCGTCTGTTTATGCTCAGCAAAAGCCCGGTAAATATCACCAGTTAGCTCAAGAAGATTGGTGGATGTAGACTTGCCTTTACAGAAGCCATGTTGGCAAGGAGATAAAATCTATCTTATCGACGGCGTGAGTCTTCTAGTAATAAGGAGTTCAAATAACTTCGGTAAGGCACTAAGCTTAGCAATACCCCTATAATTTTCAATACAATTCCTAGGACCATCCTTATATAATGGTATTTATTAATTATTACAATTCAGATATGGCTCATGAGCAGCCAATAATACAATTACAAATTCAGTTACAAAATCATAAACTTAAATTTTAAGAATGTACAACAAAGTACAAGATACAATTCAAAATTTATTTATGCAACTGTTGGGACACCTTGTGTACAAAGTTGCAAAAAGAGAAAAAAGAGTTGTTTATCTGAGTAGTAGACAAGAAAGGAAGCGAGAGAGAACGCAATAAAACTAGAAAGGATAGTAGTCGAATTTGTTAAATGAATTGTATGTGTTACATATTAAATTAAATAAAGGAAAATCAAAAACAAACGAAAGCAGTTCCTCCATAATTTTGGTCCTTCGAGCCGGATCGGTCTAATACCGGTAGAGTCAGCGCCTACCTTAAAACATATCTAACTCAGAAAATTACGCGTGTCGAACCGCCATATTGTTGGCTGATTGCGCATTTGCCATCTATATCTTATTGGTATCTACACAACTTTGTTGGCTAACTACCACTTAATCAATGTCACAGGAAGATTTGTCACTTCCACATCGATTTGAAGTACAGACACCACCGCAAAATATGGGAGAACTTCGTACAAAATTGCTACAACGTGAACAAATCACAAATCAAGTCCTACTTGAACACGAAAACATTCAAACCTCTTTATCCTCTCTTACGGTTCACCAGTTGGAGGTGAAATTATCGCTATTGGAGCGGAAATACGAAAGTTTCGATAGGATTCAAGCACAGCTTGAATCGCTCGATGAATCACAATTCGAAAGCAACCACAGGATGGACTTTGAAAATTCTTATTTCAACCTAAAATCTGCGTTATTGGAACGCATTGCAACTTTACGATCAGAAGCAGCAGAACCTAGTAGTAGCAGTACCTGGGTAATGACCAATACAACACAACGAGTAAAATTACCAAACTTACAAGTCCCAAAATTCTGCGGACATTTTAAAGACTGGCTAGAATTTATAAATATGTTCACAGTTTTAGTTCATGAAAACGATCAATTATCACCAGTAGAAAAATTTCAATACCTTCGCTCTTGTCTTACTGACAGCGCAGCTAAAGTTATACAATCGTTCGAAATCACTGCATCAAATTACACTCAAGCATTAGATGTGTTAAGAACGAGATATGATAACAAAAGGTTCATATTTAAATCACACATCAAACATTTATTTGATATCACAAAAATCAACAAACCAAATGAAACGACTTTGGGAGAATTGATTGATACCGTAAATTCGAATATAAGAGCGCTGAAATCTTTCGCATCGGATGTAGAAATAGCAGATGGAATTATGTTACATTTGGTCTGCTCCAAGTTAGATACAGCCACATTAACTAAATGGGAAGAAAACTTATCTTTAATTGAAGAAGGCGGCGTTGCCCAAAGTTCCAAGCTACCATCTTGGAACGAATTAGCAGATTTCCTAGAAAAACGATGTAAAACATTGCATATTATTAATGACAATCAAGCAACAAAACAATCATTTCAACAATTACCCTCATCAAAACAATCAGCATCACACGTAGCGTCTACGCAATACACCAAATGTATATTTTGTAAAATCTCGCCATATCACACTCCATTTCTATGTAAACAATTTACTACACACAGCACAAAGGAAAGATTTCGCACTGCAAAACAATTAAAATTATGTCTAAATTGTCTTGGAACCAAACATTTGGCAAATAGTTGTCCATCAGTACGTCGTTGCCGTCGTTGTAAAGAAAAACACCACACGTTGTTACACTTCGAAAATTCAGAAAAAAGTAAGTCATCTGAATCATTAACACCAAATGACGATCAAAATAACTCAAACCCAAATCAGTCCACTGACACACAAACTAGTCTACAGGTAAACCAATCATGTACTGATGTCATTATGGGAACAGCTAAGGTTGAATTGTGTACTCCACATGGCACATCTATTGTAATTCGTGCTCTGTTGGACTCAGGATCGCAATTGCATTTCATCACTGAACGCATAGCTCAACATTTAAAGGTTCCTAGACACAAAAATAACATAAATATCACAGGCCTTGGTTTAAATGGCACAAATGTATACCAAACGTGTGTTTGCACAGTAAAATCTACAAGAACCGGTTTTTCCACACAAATATTGTCAGCAATAATTCCACAAATTACGTCTTTTCAACCATTAGATTCAATTGATCGTTCTCAGTTGAACATACCCGAAAATATATCGAAGGGACTAGCTGATGATTCATTTGATATACCTGGCCCAATAGATTTATTAATTGATGCAGAATTATTTTACGATTTATTAATGATTGGGCAAGTAAAAACAAACTCATTGAGCATTTTACAAAAAACAAAACTTGGCTGGATTGTGTCTGGATCAGCAGTTCGCAGCATCATTAAATCAAATAACAATCGGGTGGCAACACTTGCATCTGCTCAGAAATGAGAAAATGAATCCCTTTCCAACGCTGAATTGTTATTAAATCAAATTGTAAACAAATTCTGGCAAATAGAAGAAGTACAAACAAATGATCGGCGAGAATTTACATCAGAAGAGCATGAATGTGAAAAATATTTTAAGGAAACTAGAAAAAGATGTTCTAAAACTAACAAAATCATTGTAAGACTGCCGTTCAAAATTCATCCGATTGAACTAGGTGCATCAAAGGAAACAGCCGAAAAGTGATACTTCAATTTAGAAAAAAGAATGAACAACAACAAAACAATGAAAATTGAATATAAAAATTCATGCAAGAATATGCAAATATGAAACACATGCTTCCAATAAAAAATGCAGAAAATGTTAATTACATCCCGTACCAATGTGTATTGCGGCCAGATAGTTCAAGCACAAAACTTCGCGTCGTATTTGATGCTTCGTGCCCTACTGCAAATGGAAAATCTCTTAACGATATTTTAAAAGTAGGTCCTACATTACAACAAGATATATTTAACATATTGGTTCGGTTTAGAACACATAAATTTGCATTAGTAGCAGACATTGTTAAAATGTATAGACAAGTCTTAGTAGATGAACGTGATGCCATGTGGCAATGCATATTGTGGAGAATATGTCTCAATGACGAGTTACTCACGTATTCTCTTAGAACAGTGACATATGGAACAAGTTGTGCACCTTATTTGGCTGTTAAATGTTTAATGCAATTAGCTGAAGAAGAAATTGCACATTATCCAATCGGTTCAGCCACAATTAAAAATGATTTTTACGTTGACAATTTAATGACTGGAGCATCTTCAGTTGAAGATTTAACGGAAATTAAACGTCAAACAACAGAGCTTTTGTTAAAGGGTGGATTTCCACTTAAAAAATTCGCTTCAAATAGCAAAACAGTGATGAATTGTATACCTCCATCTGATAGAGAGCAGATCGTATATTTCGATAATATAGATTACATCAAGACATTGGGTCTTAGATGGTCACCTAGTAAAGATTGTTTTGGCTATAACTACAAAGAAGAGCACAACATAGATTCATCAGAAATCACGAAACGAACCATTTTGGCGGAAATAGCGAGACTGTTTGACCCTCTTGGCTTGATTAGTCCAATCATTGTGAGATGCAAACTTTTGCTACAAACGCTCTGGTGTCTCAAATTTCATTGGGATGAAGGGCTACCTCTGTCCACTCTAAAAGAATGGAAGCAATTAAGACATGATCTCTCATTGATAGCACACATGAAATTGCCAAGGTACGCACCGTTAAATTCAACTACTAACATTCATGCCTTTGCAGACGCCAGTGGCAAAGCATACGGTGCTTGCATTTATGTCGTTACATACAACGGTGAAAGATTTGTATCATCATTAATGTGTGCAAAATCCAAAATAGCTCCTTTAAAAAAGCTCAGTCTGCCAAGACTAGAATTATGTGCGGCTTTACTCTTAGCAGAACTCTTAAAATCAACTTTAAAAAGCATTTCAATTTCGCCTAATCAAATTTACTGTTGGTTAGATTCAATGGTTGCACTGTGTTGGATCAAAGGTGATGCTTCACGTTGGAAGCCCTTTGTAGCTAACAGAGTTACAAGAATAAACGATCTTACAAATGGTGCGATATGGTCACACGTACCTTCTGAACTTAATGCAGCCGATATACTTTCTCGTGGTACGACTTACAATTCATTAGTTAAAAACACATTATGGTTTCATGGTCCGCCGTTTATTGTACAATCAAAGGAAAATTGGCCACCAAATGTTTTGTTACACGATTTAGAAGACGTTCCGGAAACGCGTAAATCAAAATTATTAGTTGCAGTTCAAACCGTTGAAACAGACATGTTATTGGAACATAAATTCATTAACAGTTACAATAAACTTTTATATATGTTCGCATACATAAATCGATTCATTAATAATACTCGTCAACGTCATAAACACACTGGCCAAATCAATGTATTTGAGCTCAACAATGCACTTTTAACTATTTGTAAAATTGTGCAAACATCATCATTTTCTTTGGAATTAAAACGTTTACAATCAAACAAACAAGTACATCATTCTTCAAAACTACGACAACTGTCTCCATTCATTCACGAAGGTTTAATCAGAGTTGGTGGTAGACTTTCACATTCAAATTTACCGTTTACAACGAAACATCCAGTCGTTTTGCCAGGTTCGCATGCATTTGTCAAAACCTTAATTGATATCCTTCATCGTAAGCACATGCATGCAGGTATACTGACACTTCATAACATAATTAGAGATCAATTTTGGATCATTAATGCTAAAAATACAATAAAACAAGTAATTCATCGCTGTATTCTATGTTACCGTATGCGACCATTCACTGCGCAACAAATTATGGGTTCGCTACCTATTGAAAAAGTTACACAAACATATCCATTTCAAGTATGTGGTGTGGATTATTGCGGTCCCTTTTTAGTCACCAGTCAAATTCGTGGAAGATCGCCAACCAAGGTTTACATAGCAATATTTATTTGTTTTGTCGTTAAAGCTGTTCATTTGGAACTGGTCCCAGATCTTACAACAGCAGCATTCATTTCTGCACTAAAACGATTCATTTCACGTCGAGAACGATGTACGAAAATTTATTCCGATAATGCTACAAATTTCGTTGGAGCCAATAATGAACTACGTGAATTATTGAATTCATTTTGTTCAGAAAATCATAAAAAACAGGTAGTAGAAGCTTGTTGCCAACAAGGTATATCGTGGAGTTATATTCCTCCTAGATCTCCGCACTTTGGAGGATTGTGGGAAAGTGCGGTGAAACAAGCCAAATATTATCTTCGTCGTACAGTTCAAAATTATGTTCTTAACTTTGATGCCTTGCATACGTTATGTTGTCAAGCTGAAGCCATGATCAATAGCCGTCCTATAACTCCTCTGTCAAGTGATCCGAACGATTTTGACGCGCTCACGCCAGCGCATTTTTTAATTGGACGAACGTTAACAGCTCTGCCTGAACCATCCGCCAAAGAAATAAATATGAACTCTTTAAAGCATTATCATAAATCAAAATGGATTCAACAACAATTTTGGAATCGATGGAGAAATGAATATTTGAAAACTTTGCAACAAACAACAAAATGGCCTATTGCTCAAAACAACATACAAGTTAATGATATGGTACTTCTACAAGAGGATAGTACACCTCCTCTCACTTGGCCCTTGGGTCGTGTGATTGCAACGTGTCCTGGTGCAGATGGAAAGGTTCGAGTGGTGGAGGTAAAAACGTCAAAGGGCATATACAAAAGAGCGATAATGAAGCTTTGCAAGTTACCTATTGAACAGGGTTCAAATGATATAACTGTCTAAAGTTTGGTTGAAAGTTTCTCTTTCAACAGGGGGGAGTATGTTGGGACACCTTGTGTACAAAGTTGCAAAAAGAGAAAAAAGAGTTGTTTATCTGAGTAGTAGACAAGAAAGGAAGCGAGAGAGAACGAAATGACGCCTCCTTCTGAGTGTTGCTAACGGAAGAACAAACTTAGTATACCCTCATCACTGAGGTGGAGGGTATAAAAAATATTTTTTGAGATATTTCGATGAAATTTGATACGCAGAAAAGCGTTTAATTTTTTCCTTTGATAAATAAAAAGTTTTATTTTTTGTACTGCTTTTAATTTTTATACCCTGCACCACCCTGTGGAAAAGGGTTACGTGAGGATGTTTGTAATTCCTAAACGGCAAATGCCACACCTATTTTCAATTATACCGATCGATTCAGAATCAAAATCTGAATCGATTTAACCACGTCCGTCTGTCCATCTAAATTTGTGCGCAGGCTACAGGTCAAATTTGGTACAAGTAACATGTATTTGCCCAAAGCGGAACCCTATTGAAAATAGACCGGATTGGACCATTTTTAGAACTCCTCCCCATATGAGGTCCTATTATTTTTTGAGATATTTCGATGAAATTTGTTACGATGATATTGGCTCAAAGGAGAACTCTATTGAAAGTGAACCAGATTGGACCATTTTTAGAACCCGCCCCCATATGAGGTCTTATTATTTTTGCTACAGGTCGCATTCTTTGAGATATTTTGATGAAATTTGGTACAAGCACATGTATTGGCTCAAAAGACAACTCCATTGAAAGTGGACCAGATTAGACTCCCCCTGATACCTCAGTCTTATTATTTTTTGTGATATTTCGTTGAAATTTGGTACAAGAATGTATATTGATTCAAAGAAGAACTCTATTGAAAATTAATATATCAGGATCGGACCATTTTTAGATCCTCTCCCCATATAAGACCTTAATATAATTGAGGTTTTTTTACGGCAAAAAGTCTAAATTCTTAATATTTTTCACAATATTTGGTGAAGAATAGATAATTGGCCTAATAATTGGTTGTGCCCAATTTGGACCAGATCGGACCATTTTTAGATACCCCCTCCTCTGGTTACAGGTCTCCGTTAATTTATCATCTCGTTAGTTAACAAAATGTTATTGAAAACGGCCCTAAGAATAATAAATAAAATTTTTAATTTTAGAAATTACGAATAAAAATTTCTTTTAATAACAAATATTTTTTTGTGACAGTGAAATCATTTCGTTTTTAGAAAAAGAAATAACATATATATATAAAAAATAATTTTTTTTCGTTTAAAAAAAATTTTTTTTTGATAATCCAAGTAGGTATAAAAAGTAAAAGTTTTTATTTGTTAAAAAAGAAAATTAAATTGATATTTCATTACAAACTAGTACCTGCATAGAAATAATGCCACAGAGAAGAATTCAAAGTATTAGACATTAGTATTAGGCGTCGGTTACAGAGGGATAGGATGCGCCAAATACGTAAAAATGTTATTCAAAGATCACGTTATAATAATAATTGGTGCAGGAACCGTAGACAGGATGCGCAATTTCGCAGTCAAGAACAATTGCAGGATACTCTTCGGCATCGCAATCTTTGAACAGATTCTGTTTACCGTTTTCTTTCTGTATACCGCCGTTGCGGAATACAGAAAGACGAAATATGCGTATGCAAGATGGCGAATATCGGCAAAGGGAACAATCTCGTAATATCAGAAATCATATTATAAGGCGGAGCGATATTCATTATCGTGAAGCAGAACAGTTGCGAGACACGGAAAGACGAAGAAATCTCCGCAGCCAAAATGTCGAATATCAAGAAATGAAACAATCTCGCAATACTATAGAACATTTCACGAGGCGGAGAGATATTCATTATCGAGAAGCAAAACAGTTGCGAGACACGGAAAGACGAAGAAATCTCCGCAGCCAAAATGTCGAATATCGAGAAATGGAACAATCTCGCAATACTATAGAACATATTACGAGGCGGAGCGATATTCATTATCGAGAAGCCTACTGCTCGGCGAGTCACAGAAAGGCGAAGAAATCTTCGCAGCCAAAATGTGGAATTTTGAGAAGGAGAACAATCTCGTAATACCGCACAATACGTCTTGAGACGCAACGATTCTCAACATAGGGAAACAGAACGGCTGCGTGAAAGAGAGGCAAGGGCGTTGCGTAGACGAGATAATGGTTATTGTGATATCGAACAATTGAGAAATACAGAACGGATGAAGTTCCTGCGTTCCCAAGTTCGAGAAATTCTCCAAAATAGACAACTCCGTGCCGATTTACTTAGAGTCGATGATTCTCGACAAAGAGTACGTAACCAAAACATGCGAGAAAACCGTCTAAGTGAAGAACGTCAAAGAGATCAATCGTTAAACAATATCAGACGTCAACAAGACATTTACATTAATTATAATTCCATAATTAAACAAGGTCCAACAATCGTGTGTATATGTTGTGGAGGTTTGTGGTTCCCTCACCAAGTAGAAAAATTAAGTCGTCTAAACATTACAGGAATTGAAGATATAGTTGAAGAAGTATTTTACCTTTCATCTAAATTTCCTTCAGAAAATAACGAGTACAATTTCTGCAAAACGTATAGTAGATCAATTAAAAATAAGAGGAAACCAAATATATGTCTAGCCAACGGATTAGACTATCCGGATGTACCAGAGAGCCTTCAAGGCTTACCAAAAATAAAGGAGCGCTTAATAACAGCTAGGCTACCTTTTATGATAATTGTTGCCTTGGATTTTACAATGCTACCTTACACTGAACGACAAAGTGCTATTTGCGGTGCTGTCATTATTGTTCCGGTTTCCAAAAATCATATTATAACATCTCTTCCAAGAGAATTACATGAAGCGCAGGTTATTCAGTTGCATCTTAAGCGCAGGATAGAGTATAGGCACGATTACATGACTGAAACGATTAGACCTGCAAAAATTGTTGAAGCGATGCAGTTTTTAATTATAAAGGAATTATATATAAAGCATGGAATTACACTAGATGAAGAATGACTCAGAAATTACAGTCATCAAACTATTATATCTTTTGTTGCAAATGATCTAGATCGAGGCACAATAAATGATATTTTTGAAAATCAAATTCGCAATCAAAATGACGATGAAAATATTGCTCAAAGTGAAATAGATGTTAATAAGTTTGAAATAGAACGACTTAATCCAGGAGGTCAAGAAACTCTACTGGACAACATACCAGCCGAAAATATACCACTTCAACGCGTCATAATGGCACCTGGTGAAAATCAGCGCCCACTGGACATGATTAACGATGACGTTTCCGAAGAATTATCATTGCAAGGAAACATATAGCAAAATAATACTATCGGAATTACGAAGATACGAAGAGCTTGTAGGATCGATAAATGATTGTTTAGCTACAAAAAATTCGAGTTATTAACAATAAAAAATGCAACATCTATTGCTTTGCGGAAACACGTACGATCCAGAAACATTACTGTTGACAATGCTTTAAATAATAATTTTATGAACAACTTAATTCAACACGATGATGGATATCGTATTCTAAAAGGCGTACGGTCATCACCTACACACTGGGAAGCTGAGAAAAAAAAAGTTGTAGCTATGATCCGACAATTTGGTCTACCAACTTTCTTTATTACTCTTTCTGCGGCAGAAACCAAATGAACCGAATTATTAGTTATCTTAAAAAAAAAAGGTCGACAAAGTAGATATTACGGAAGAGGATGCTAGAGGTCTTTCATTTGGTGAAAAGGCTAGGCTAATAAGGAGCGATTCTATAACATGTGCCAGATATTTTGATTTCAGATTCAAGCAATAATTCAGACTTTTAAAACGGAGGATGGCGTATTCGAAAATAACTACGTGGAAAAGCACTATTGGAGAGTAGAATTTCAACAAAGAGGATCTCCTCATATTGTTGGCATGTTTTGGTTGAAGGATTCACCCAAAATCGATTCAAATAATGATTCAAGTTTCCCAAATGTTATAAATTTCATTGACAAGTTTATCACAATCGACGCAAACAATGAAGAAATGAGGGAATATATGCTATATCGAACGCATAGTCATAACCGGTCATGTTTACGTGATTATAAAGGTACGAAAGTCTGCCGTTATGATATGCCCTGTCCTCCTTTTCCACAAACAGAAATTCTTACGCCACTCCCAGAGAATTTTGAGGGGAAGGTTCATTTTAAAAATGCAAATTTGTGTGAAATGGAAATTAATAACCTAAATAATTTTGAGCCCTTTTTAAGGAACGAACATGTAAAGATGACCTATGAAGAATATAAGCTGTCTATTAGAGCAGGTATAAAGAAACCACAAATTTTCTTGAGTAGAAAATTTTTAGACAGGATGATTAATGCGCTTAATAAGAAGATTTTATCTCTTCATCGAGCCAATACAGTTCATTTTAGATGCCTACGCTTGCTGCAGCTACATTGTCAATTATATAAACAAATCCAATCGTGGCATATCACGGATTCTATGGAAGAAATTCACAAGGAAAATTATACCGTTAAGCAGAAACTGCAACACATTGGGCATAAATTTATTTCAGGTGCTGAAATTTTCGCTCAAGAAGCTGCGTATTGTTATTTGGGAATGCACCTCTCAGAGGGAAGTCATTCAGAAATTTATATAGGCACTTGTAAACCTGAGGAGAGAGTATTTATGTTGCGTTCGAGAGAACAACTTCAAGTTTTACCATTAGAGTCAACGGATATATACGCAAAAGGTCTTCTTGACCATTACTTACAAAGACCAGACGAATTAAATGATATGTGCTTAGCCGATTTTGCAGTAAACTATAAATACTCTAGAACAAATCGTAACGTTAGGGCGAGCGAAAATTACGAGGAAAGTCACAGTGATTAAATAGATGTCGGGTAGATTTCTTCAACTAAAGCACAACAGTGGTTTCATTAAAAGAAAAGTTAAACCACATATTATAAGATACAGGAGATACAACATAAATACTCATAGAACAGATTACTTTAGAGAGCTTGTTATGTTGTACTTTCCATGGAGAAATGAAGAAGAAGATTTGGTTCAAAATGACAACGAAGTCACTTACAATGTTAATGCAGAAATAATTGATTTGAACAGAAAAAAATATGATACTTTTGAACAACGAGAGATTGAGGATGCACTTGACGAACTTCGTGAAGAAGAAACACGAGAAAATACAAATAATCAACAAAATGAAAATGCTGATTTAGACGAGGAGTATAGAGTTTTAGAAATTCCAGAAGTTAACCCAAACGTCAACATACTTAACTTGGACGCAGGAGATACAAATGAAGGTTCGTCAGAAGAAACAATACGACTAATAAAACTTCCACCTTTAATATCTCAATCAGATTTGCTGGGTATGATTAGAACGTTAAACTATAAACAGAAATTACATTTAACGAATATTATCCATAACATAAAATGTGGGAGTGTGTTTCATGAATACGTAGGTGGAGGAGCCGGAGTTGGTAAAAGCAGGCTAATTGCAACATTTTACCAATCAATTAATTATAGATTAAATTATATACCCGGAACTGATCCGAATTTGATTAAAGTTTTGCTTTGCGCGCCAACAGGAAAAGCAGCTTTTGGTATCGGTGGTGCCACCTTACATTCGATGTTTTCACTTCCAGTAAATCAATTAGCGTCGGAAATAAGACCTTTAAATCATGATACCGTGAATTCATTATATACAAAACTAATGTGCTTGAAACTCTTAATTATTGATGAAATATCAATGGTAGGAGCAAAAATGTTTTCTCAACTAGACTTCAGGTTAAAACAAATCTTCAAGAGTACAGATTATTTGGAGGTATTTCAGTGATAGTATTCGGAGATTTGAGGCAACTTTCACCCGTGGGAGATAAATGGATATTTTGTCCCCCTACAAATGATGCTTACAGCACTATATACGCAACCTTCATATGGAATAGATTTAAATATTTCGAATTAGAGGAAATAATGCGTCAAAGAGAGGATGAATCTTTCGCTAGAGCATTAAATAATATGTCTAATGGTCAAATGACACCAGAAGATATACAAATAATAACGTCTAGAGAATGCAATGAATTGGAAGTCCCAACAGATTTTATTTATTTATTTTTAACTAATGAGGATAGATTTAATAGACAGAAATTGGGAGAAGTTCCTAATGAGCAATTTATTTCTAAGTCAACGGGACTTACATATGCAAATATTGGAAGCCGTGAAGAATTTTAAAATATCAGAATGTCAAGGACTTCCCCAAAGTATAATTTTAAAAACAACTGCTAAGTATATGGTAACGGTAAACATAAACACAAGCAATGGATTGGTGAATGAAGTTACAGGACAATTAATGGCAATAGATTTGGATACCGAACGGAAACCGTTTACTTTGTGGATAAAATTTGCCGATAAATCTGTAGGAGCTTTAACAAGATCACAACAAGATGACAGACGACAATTTCCAGTTGTACCTGCAGAAGGTATAACAATACATAAAAGCCAAGGTGCCACATATCAATCTGTTGGTGTACATTTGAAGCCGCGAATGAATAGGACATCACTCTATGTCGCCTGCAGTAGAGCTACCCAAGGCACTGGATTTATATTTGATAGGGAAGTTTACAGCTCCTAGACAATTTTTGGACACAGATGCGGTTCAGATAGAATTGAATAATCTTCGAACGGATAAAAAATTATTAACAAACTTTGACTACTTAGATAACAACACAAATTCGTTAAAAAAATTTTATCAAGATGTACAAAGCTTACATGCCCATATTGATGATTTGCGACAATATAAATTATTACTTCAATGTGATATATTATGCTTTGTTGAAAGTTGGACTTTAAGTCACGAAATTTGTAATATTCCAGGCTACACATCTTCGTGTAATATGATAGGTTGGATAGTGACAAAAATGGAGAGAGGTCTAAGCGTGGAATTATAATATTTGTCAAAAATGAGGTATTACAGAAGGTTGCTCATAGCTTCATTTAAATTTAAATGTGATGACATTACTATTATGGTATTGTATAGAAATAGTAGATTTTCTTTGAGAGAATTAAACACATAGTTAGAAAACATTATTGCAGAGAATGCAAATATAAAAACAATCAATTTAGGAGATTTCAACACATGCAGAAGGAATATATCTTTAAATACAGAACGATGGATGGCATCTAACAACTTTAGATCAATAATAGAATGTGGTACTACAAAGAGCAATACGCATATAGATTGGTGCCTTTCAAACATTAACACTTGCAACATTTATGCGAATACGTATGAAATAATTCATAGTCTTCATGATGCTATATGTGTATGTGTAGAAAGAATAACTAAATAATTTTATAAACGTATTTTTAGTTATTATAATCTACATTTAATTTTATTGTTGTTAAATGTGTGATATTAAAATCTTCTGAAGAATTAAAGAAAATATAAATAAACCTAAATCAATTAAAACAACAATAAAACACTTAGTTTTTTTTTTAATGTACATGAATAATACATCAAGTGGTGTAGGGTATTTAATGGTCGGGCTTGACCGAATATAATATTTTCACATGTTTTCTTTGAAAAATAAAAAATTTTATTTTTCTATACCTACTTGTATTTTCAAAAATTTCAAAATTATACATAAGTCAGAAATTTTTTTTTTTATATTTTGTTTGTTTATGATATCAACAAAAAAAAAAATTTATATTGGGAGGGGTTCTAAAAATAATCCAATCCGGTCCACTTTTTAAAAGGTTTTTTTGGGCCAACACATGTCCTTGTACTAAATTTCATCGACATATCTCAAAAAATAATAGGAATTCATATGGGTAGGGGTTCTGAAAATGGTCCAATCCAGTCCATTTTCAACAGGGTTCTCCTTTGAACCAATACTTGTTTTTGTACCAAATTTCATCAAAATATCCCAAAAAGTGGGATCTGTAGCTTGCGCACAAATTTAAATGGACAGGCGGACATGGTTAAATCGATTCAGATTTTGATTCTGAATCGATCGGAATAATTGAAGATGGGTGTGGCATTTGGAAAATTCTATTGTAGGCTGATTGAGAAGAAGTTGAGTTTTCGCTTCGTTCCATTATGCTGTTTTGGCATTTTTATACATCTATGGGGAAAAAGTCTTTGAGCAAGGTGGTGCTTCGTTTCTCCGCTATGTCCATTTCATTCTCCAAATCTCCCAAATCCGTAGTTTCGGCCCGTTCGATTTTTCACGACAAGTTCTCAATTTCAGCTTCAAGTTGAGACTGAAAATATATTTTGTATTTGAATGAAAATACCTCTTCTTCTTTTTCTATCTATATAATGTATACCTGTTGATATTCAAAGAGATCCATGCGTAACACGCTCTCCATAAAATACGCATACGGATAAGTGTACTGAAAGGTGTACCGGCATTTGGCTAATAGAGCTGCGGCATTAAACAAATATTGCCAATCGATTCAAGTGCCCCTACCCTTCATCACTTTTTCGTTAATGCGTTGACGTAAACGACCCAATGTCTGTTGCTCCAATTGCAGAGATTTCGAGTGATTCTCCCATCTTTCGTAGTAGTGTAAATACTTCTTTAAAGCGTCACGAGCCTGATCATGTACCGATTCATTAACAATATTGGGATTATCTTTATACCGAAAACACTCATAGTACTCAGACCCATGGGTCTTCCAATCACCCAAATACATCCAACAGAAATCGTATTTACAGTTGAAGCATTGCATGTGGTTGCAGCCGCCATTCTTCTCTATACAAATGTGACACTTGGGACAGTCTTTAGTGTTGGCACTTATATAATTGGCCGTTTCGCTGTCATCGGCGCACTTGGTCAGCCATTTTTTAATAACCAGACAATCGGTGGGCGCATGATAATCGGTGCTGCACTTAAAACAAAATGAGGTATGACACGAGGTGCATATTGCACGCTTTGGCGTTATGTTTTGAGAGCGTACAATAATCTGGCAATTGGGTCCCGGACAAAAGCGCAACTCCGGGTGCGTCTTTACATAATACCTGAAAGCGAATTGTTGATATTTTTCACGCATTACCGGCCGCGTGACTAAGGTTAGTACCAAATCTTCCCGTACCCGGACATTACACATTTGCGCCATAAAACCTATTTGTGTAGAAATTGCCTAAATATTATAGAAAAAAAAAAGAATCCGGCATAAATGATCGCTTATAATGGACATTACGGAAAACTCACTCACACTTACTTGAAATATTTGCGTGTCAAAGTACCTGGACCAGCAGTCTTTACAGAACGAATGACCGCATGAAAGGCTGTAGAATTGATCGCCTAATTGTACGGTGGCACACACGGCACACATTTGACTGCGATATATGCTAGACGCTGTACTACTACTATAATTATTATTATTAGTATTGTGGTTATTATCATTTTTGCTACCACTGATTGCTGACGTTTTACGGTAATGTGTTAACGCCGATGACGAGGAAGCCTGAGCAGCTGCTGCGCTGGTACTGGGCATAGTATTGATAACATCCTTGTTAACTACCACACCACTCGACGCTTGTGGTTTTGGTGGTTTAATGCGTGTTTCTATAAGCAAAGCATTGGAATCTTGCCGATATTTATCTATCACCAACTTGATCATCCATTCATGTTCGATGAGTAAAACTTTGGCCAGTGAAGGTGTTATCTGCAGTATGGTGCTAAGTTTTTCCACCGACTCATTTAATAGCTTTTCCACATCCTCTACGGTCAGGCAAATATATTCAAAATATTCGGGATCAGCCTTCTTGGGATCTAAACGTTCCACATCACTGTCTTCGGCTACAGAAAAAATAAAATTAAACAAATTATTATCAAAATTTTAATCGTAATTCGTAAGTTTATGAATAAATATATTTGTGTAATATTCGTAAGGTCTTTAAGATCAGTCAGCCGTAACTTTAGCACGTAATGACTGTAGTCATTATTACTTTGTAATTGTATGTATAAAAATGTTGTAAACCCTGATTACTAAGCCATAAATTAAACAAGGTTATATTATTGAGTATTGTGTTGTTGTTGCTGTTGTTGTCTTTGGCTAATATTACTTATCCTCAATGGTTTCCTCTAAACTTGATAATGACTCTTAATCACGTTATTTTGTTTGTTGGTATTTTTTTTAATATATATATTCTGTCTTTACTTTCTACCTCTTTTGGCTAATGGGCTGCTTTGTTTACAAATATTACACGGTTTGGTTTAAGGTTCCTCTTCATAAACGTAAAAATGTTCAAACGTATGTTCGTATAAATCGTTGTAAGCAAGTTTTATTTTATTTGTTTATATTTTCAATCGATATAAAGTCCGTTATCATCTGCTTTACATTTTCTCAGTGTTACGTTTGTGTAGTTCTTATGTCATGTTACTCATTAACCTTCACGAGTTCGATTGTATTCTCATGAACATAATAATGCGTGAATAGTAATAATTACCTGCATTATAATAATCATCGTATTCATAATCATTATCTGAATATTCCATATCTGAATCTGTAGACATATTGCTGCCAACAATGACTGAGAGAGAGAGACAGGGAAGCTTCTGTAAAGCAATGACCCTTGGATTATAAACAAAAACCAGACAGGATTTAAAGTTGTTATACACACAATGCACACCCACCACTTCCACGCACGGGTTTTTCTTTTAAGATAAATCGATTTTGTAAATTTAATACAAGTTGGACTAAAGTCTAAGGGTATCAAAGTTAGAATGTTATTTTAAGGCTTAACCGCTCGGTTAGGCAACGCTGTAAGCAGCAACTGTATTTAAAAATAAAATAATCGTAGCCGGGGGTGGTTGTGAAACAGAGAAAACAATACTAATTCCAAATGGAGGCGTAGTCTTGAACTTGTTAAGGTGCTCAATATAAATTGTAATTAATCCTTTTAATAAAGCACTTTAATTGTTGGTTAATTTGTAGTATAGTTCTCTTCTTAAGAATTTACAACTTTTTACAAAATAATCTCAGTACTAGAAACTGTTGCCACTTTTCCTTTTTTGTAAAATACTTTTTTCTTATTATTATATCATTATTTATATTTTATGTTATTTTTATCCTTTTTTTGTATTATTGTAACATTTTTAGTAAAATTAATAATCTCTACAAATATATAATTGCATAAAAAAGTTCTACAAATTACTCTTGTTCTTTTTACACAATTGACATGCATTGCGATGTGTTAGCATAAACAACCACCATATTCATTGATTTTCTTTTAAAATACCGGGATATTTAGATAATGATGCAGTTAATTTTTACAATTGCGGTATTACGTTGCTTTTCAATTTTATTTTTAATATACATATAAAAAAATGGAATATAAAAGTTTAAAATAATTAAATTCTTGTATTAGAAGTAAAAGGAAGTATTTTTTTAAAAAACCTTGTTGAATATAGAATTTATATGTGTGTTAAAATTTTTTTATAAAATGGTGCGACAAGTGTTTGTAAAAAGATACGAAAAGAGGAAGAATATTTCTTTACGCTTTTTTGTTTTTGCCCTAATTCGTTAGCAAGTGTTAATTTATGGGAACATTTAGCAGTAATTCTATTTACAGTAAAGGGGGGTCATTGCGTAATTTTCAAACGATATCATTTTTCAACGATATCGTTTTTATGACAAAAACTAATTGAGTAACATAATATTTTCTATAGTCTCGTTTTGACGATTTTTTTTCTATTTGTGTAAGCACTAAACGATTGAATTCTATCGCCAAATTGTGTCAAATGAAATGATTGAATATTTGGCGTCGTTTTAGTGAAATTTGATATTAAAATTAGCAAAATTATTGAAAACAGATTTAACAAGTAAGAAAACTAAATTTGGCTTAGACCAAATCTTAAATACCCTCCACCTCTACAAGAAAGGGCGTGGCAAATATATTGTTAATCATATATACCTATATATGTATCAAACAAAGCATTCAATAATCATTATGTCAATGTTCAATGTATCATAAGTTAGTTTAATAAAAACTCCAATAGGTTATGGCACCAGCTCTCTGATATTACTGCCAAATAAAGAAAAAGAAAAATTTTCCTTAACAAGAAATTTTCTTCATATAAAAAAAATTTTTCTCTAACAAGAAAAATTCAATTTTCTATGAAATAAAAATGAGCTTTTCGATTAAAATCGAACCGCTGAACAAAGAAAATTTTGACACCTGGAAAATACAGGTAAAGGCATTGCTTACGAAAAACGAAACGTGGAAGTATGTTTCTGGCAAAATGGAAAAACCAACCGAATCAGCAACTGCAATTGCCGAATGGGAAGATAATGATGAAAAGGCGAAAGCTGATTTAATATTGTCCATCAGCCCATCCGAATTACCACAAATAAAAAATTGTGTCACATCAAAAGATATTGTATTATCTGCAAAAAGGAAGGGTAATTTATATTACATAAATAAAAAAGAAGACGTCACATCTGTAGTATCTCAGAAAAGAACTCTACAAGATTGGCATGAAATACTTGGCCATGTAAACGAAAAGGATTTAAAAACCATAATCAAGAATTTTAACGTAGATGTAGACACAAAGAGTACACTACAACAGTGTGAAGTGTGTATTCAAGGTAAACAGTCGCAAAAACCGTTTAGTTTATCCGAACATAGAAGCACAGAACTGTTGAACATAGTACATACCGACGTTTGTGGACCTATGCGTACCCGATCCCTTGCCGGATCAAAGTACTTCATCACGTTTATCGATGACAAAAGCAGATGGTGCGAGGTTTACTTCCTAAAAAGCAAAAATGAAGCATTTAGCAAATTTGTTGAATACAAAAACATGGTAGAACGCAAAACAGGTTTCAAAATAAAATGCTTAAGAAGTGATAATGACACAGAATATGTTAACAACGAAATGCAACAATTATTAAAATCCGAAGGAATAAAACATGAATTATCCATCGAATATACCCCACAGCAAAACGGAGTAAGTGAACGAAAAAATAGAACTCTTTTGGATATGGCTAGGTGTATGATGATAACTTCAGGACTCCCTCCTAGTTTTTGGGCCGAAGCGATAAATATGGCAAATTACATTCGAAACCGTTGTCCATCACAAAGTTTGAAAGGTAAAACATCATACGAAATATGGAACGGATGAAAACCAGTTTTTACTTATATGCATAACTTTGGATGCCATGCATACAAGTTAGACAAAATAAATAATAAAGGTAAATTTGAACCACGATCGAAAAAATGCGTATTTGTTGGATACTCTAACGTATCAAAAGGCTATCGTCTATGGAACCCCGAATCTAATAAAGTAGAACGCAGTCGTGATGTCATATTCACAGAAAATTTTAACAAAAATCCAGTTTTCCACAATAGGACGAAACATGTCGATATCAGGCATCACTTCATACGAAATTCAGTAGAAAACGGCGAAATAGACATATTATACATGAAAACGGAAGATATGCCTGCAGACTTTTTAACCAAAGGGTTAAACACTCCAAAACATTTCAACTGCATGAAAAATCTTGGAGTTCAAATCGTGATCAACAACCAGTAATGCAGCGACAAACACCCGAAATTTTATTTTATTTTACTTTTGTACCAATGCCTTGTTTGAGGGGAGGTGTTAATCATATATACCTATATATGTATCAAACAAAGCATTTAATAATTATTATGTCAATGTTCAATGTATCATAAGTTAGTTTAATAAAAACTCCAATAAATATATATATATTGCGCCTTCTAATAGTGTACTTATTACGTATCAGGATGCAAGTCTACTTTTACGTTAAATATGGTTTTTTTTAATTGTGGGCGTGTCTGTTATCCGACCGCGTCCATTTTTGGCACATCGGTAGATGGGATAACTATGTATACGCCTACCAAATTTAAAGTTCCTAGGTCAACTTTTGTGGCAGATATAAAGATTTTTATTAATTGTGGGCGTGTCTGTAATCCGAATATGCCTGTTTTTGGCATATCGAAAAAGATAATATTCATAGATGTACGTACCAAATTTCAAGTTTGTAGCTCATATTTTGTGGTAGATAAATAGATTTTTGTCGATTGTGGGCGTGGCTCTTGACCTATTTTGCCCATTTTAAATAGCGATCTGCGTGCAAAGACTGAAAGTGCTTGTACAAAATTTCAGCTCAATATCTCAAAATTTACGCCCGTGAGAGTGCCATAACACAGACGGACACACGGACACACGGACATACATATCTAAATCGACTCAGTTTTTGACGCTGATCAAGAATATATATACTTTGTAGGGTCTCTGATACCTCCTTCTGGGTGTTGCAAACAGAGGAACAAACTTAGTATACCCTCATCACTGAGGTGGAGGGTATAAAAGGGCAAGACACTCATAGCTTTTAAAGATTATATGTATCTCTGTAGGCAGAAAATATTGTACAATGAACACAACGCACAAGCTTTATATGCATCCATGCATGTCTATATGCGTTTGTTCGAACAAAATGTGTGATGCTTATGATTTTCACCTTTAAAATGGAAACTTTTCTAAACCAACAACAACAACAACAGGCATAGGTTGGTTATATTCGGCAGAAAGAGAAGAGAAAGTGAATGTGAAAGGGAGAAATAAAAAGTTAAGAGGTATACAAAGATTGTGATTATATGACACCGTTGCTATTGTTATATTTGGTATGAATTGACATGTGTTTACACCACAACGCAACAACAACAACACCAATACCAATAACATACTACACAGTCAGCCAACAATTATAAACAGACCAACATGAATATAGCATATACACCTGTGACTCATGAGGTTCAACCAACCAAGCTTCATGTAGCGACTGACTGACTGAGTATGGCTGGCTTTTATTCCATCTATTCATTCAGTCGCCCAACGTATACGTACTCTTGCAATATTTCATGTGTAACGTGAGAATAAAGTAATGTCAGTTTTTATACCGTACCGTGTACATCCATGTACATGCATACGTATGTATATATATATTTTTTTTTCCTAACGAAGGGAAAGCTTTGAAAGCCCAGTCAGTGTGGAACTCTTACCCACTAAAACCCCTTCCACGTCCGACGGCAGGTCTCGTGGGACTTCCGTTAAGTATTACGTCAGGAGAACCGTCTGAGCCTTAGCTCAAATCGTGCGTATCATGTCAGTCGTTCTCCGTCGGTATCTTTACTAGATATTCTATAATAATATAATATAATAAAATAATGTAGTAATATAATATAATACTATAATATTCAATAATAGTAGAACATACATACCAATGAATGTTAGTTTGTGATCAGAGAGATCTGAATTGATTTAATCATGTCCGCCTATGTGTACGTGTAAGCTTGTCTAAGCTGCAGGTCGAAATTTTTGGAGGCTTTCTGCTGAAGGATTAAAAGGAACCCTACTGAAATGTATCGCCTTTGAACTTGGGCGAAACTTTATACGTCCTAATATGTTTTGCAAGACTTTAGGTAATCAAACGATGCAGTCATATAATATTACCTCGCAGGAGGAGATTCGCCGTTACGCGTGTTTGAGTCCCTGTATTGTTGTTCCAGTCTCCGTAGCACTGTGACTACAAATACTGCTATGTCGCTGGTCATTTGCCAGTTTTGCACGTTCTCTGTCATAAATTTAATTATATTTTTCACTGTAGGCATTGGGGAAGTCTTGTCTCTGAAGCGCCTGCAATAATAAAAAACATGTTCTGCAATCTCCTCATGGTTGCAAGATGGGCACAGAGAAGACGTGCATCTTCCAATCTTATGTAAGTAGTTCCTGTAAACTCCATGACCGGATAAGAACTGCGTGATGTAAAAATATACCTCCCCGAGGTTCCTCTTTATCCATGTATCTATACTTGGCAGCAACTTGTAAGTCCACTTTCCTTTAGTTGACGCATCCCATCTATTCTGCTACTGGTTTAGAGAATTTTGACGCTCTTCTTTCTTAATAAGTTTCACCTGTTGGGAAGCGTTAACCTTTCTTGTAAAGATGCGCTTCATTTCATCCGTCAATATGTCCATTGGGATAGCTCCTGCTATGACATTTGCTGCATCTTCAGAAATTGTCCGAAATCCACTAATTGTTCTTAACGAACTGATCGTTTGTACTGAACACAGTTTTTGTTTCAGCTGTTCAGTTTTCAGACAGTGAGCACATACTGGGCATTCGTAGAGAAGCCTTGAGGTAACTACGTTTGCTAGCAGGGCTCTCTTTGCGGGTTTTGATCCATCTACGTTGGGTAGCATCCTAGATAAGGCCGATTGCATCTTAGTATCTTTGTTGCATGCGCAGTTTATATGGTTTTTGAAGCTTAATCTGCAGTCCAGCATAACACCCAAGTATTTGATGGCTTGTTTGGAAATTATGGTAACGTTACCTACTTCCACATGGATTGGACTATAATTTTCACTCCTCGGGGTACGGGCAGATTTAGAACGTCATTGTACATCAAGTTCCACATCAATAGTCCAAGAATTGAGCCTTGCGGTACTCCTGCGGATATGTTATAAGACTCCGTTCCCTCATCGGTATTATACAGTAATTCTCTGTCTTTAAAGTAGCTCCCAATTAATTTAAACAAGTATTTGGGGCCTTTAACTTTTTTAATTGCGTTTAGGATGACACGCCAGCTTGCCGTATTGAATGCGTTTTTGATGTCTAGGGTTACCACTGAGCAATATTCTTTGGCACCCCCTTTCCACCTTTTTCTGTCAATGGTTGTTGCTGCTATTTTGGTAACAAAGTCCACTGCGTCGATGGTAGATCTGCCTTTCCTAAATCCAAACTGGTATTGAGACAAAGCGCCTGCTTCTTCCACTAGCGGGAGAAGGCAGTTGTATATGATTCTCTCCAGTATCTTGCCCAAAGTGTCCAGCATGCGTATTGGACGGTATGTCTGCACTGCGCCCGCTTCTGGTTTAGCTTTCGGTATAAGCACCAGGCTTTGTCTTTTCCAGCATTTTGGGAAAGTACCTTCCTCCAGACATTTTTGGTATGTTTTAACAAATGAATCGGGCCTGTCCTCGATCATCGCTTTAAGTGCTTTATTAGGTACGCCATCAGGTCCTGGTGCCTTGGAGTCGGCTATATTTTTGATGGCCATTCTAAGCTCATCAATGGTGATAGATTGTAATTCTTCACCCGAAAGATCAACAATTGTTTCGAATCGAGCCGGTCTCTTTGGAAAAAGAATATCAATAATACTTCTTACAGCCACTGGGTCCGTAGGCTGGGGGTTACCTTTGCCAAATTTTTTCGTAACCACCTTATAGGCTGTTCCCCAGGGGTTTACATTTGCTTCCGCGCAAATTTGTTCAAAGCACCGTCTTTTGCTTGTTTTTATGGCCAATTGTAAGGCTTTCCTTAGCGTTCTTAATTCACTTAGGCGCTCTATAAACCCTGGTCTATACCGTGACCTCTGCATTTTTCTTCTGGCTTTCAAGCATGTCCTTAGGGACTTGATTTCATTATTCCACCAATAACATGGGCTCTTTCGCCTATTTCTGCTCCTTCTAGGCATCGAAGCATCGCAGGCGTCCTTTACTATCGAGACTAAGTCTTCAGCCATCTTTTCTGCTGGGTTCTGATTGATTACAGTCGTTCTTAGGACTTCTTTCAATATTTCTCTGTCAAAGCATGAGACTTTCCATTTGGGCCCATTTGCCATAACGTGCTGCCCGTTCTCGTTTGCAGCATTTCTAATGGAATATATATTTGCTTGGTGGTCGCTATAGGTGTATTCCTCGCTGACCCACCACGATATATTTCTGGCAAGAGAGCTAGGGAGGCTAAAGTTTCAAGTAAACTACGGCCGCTTGTGTTCGTGGATTTACTCCCCGAGTTTGTTGCCCAAGCGTTGAAATCCCCACTCTGGGCAGAATGAAACGCAGTTTGTGGTTATCGAAAAGAAAGTGAAGAATTTATTGACAAGTTTATTGACAAATAAGCAAAGGGTTCTAACAAATCTTTTCGTAAATACTAGTACAGTAGTTTTGTAACATAATGTGTCTAATACCCCCACTCGAACAGATTTGTTTTAACCTTTTAATTTGATGTTAACCCCATAGCCGATGAACAAAAAATATGTTTATCTGTAGGAACAGGTTTCGTTAAATTGTCGGCCACCATATTTTGTGTTGCTATGGCTTTGAAACAAACGATGTTATTTTCTTTCTTCTCTCGAACAAAGTGATGACGCACATCAATATGCTTTGTTCTAGCCAAATATTTGCTCGTAGAGGCCAAATGTTGTGCACTATGATTGTCTGTAAAAACTGCGGTTGGAACATCTTTAAATTCTGGGTTAAGTTCGCTATCTAATCCTCGTAACCAAACAGTCTCCTGAGTTGTTGCAGACAGAGCCATGTATTCAGCTTCTGTAGTAGACAAGGCAATTGTTGGTTGACGTTTTGATGCCCAAGAAATTGCGCCACCTTGAAGTAAGCAAACATAACCCGTTACGGAACGCCTCTCATCGATGTCGCTTGCCCAATCTGAATCGGAATATACTTGAAAACTACCGATAGACGACTTTGAATACTTTAATTTAAAATCCTTGGTTCCTTTCAAATAACGAAGAACCCTTTTAACTGCTGACCAATGCTCTTGGCCAAAGTAATTATTAAATTTACTAAGGTTGTTTACTGCGAAACAAATGTCAGGTCTCGTGCATTGAGAAGCAAACATTAGACTACCAATTGCTTGCTGATAAGGTATTCTCTTCATATATTCTTCTTCATCCTTTGTTTTAGGGGCCTTCGGTTTAGATAATTTGACATCAACATCGAATGGCGTTGACACAGGATTACAATTAGTCATGTTGAATCTTTCTAATAAGTCGTTTATATAATTTTCTTGATCTAAATATATATCATCTCCTTTCCGGGTAATTCTTATTCCTAAGCATTGTTTAGCTTCGCCAATTATTTTCATTTTGAAATCGCTCATCAATTTGGATATTAATTCATCACGAAAATTTTTATCATTGCTAAATATCAGGATATCGTCTACATATATTGCTACAAAAGTCATCTTTTCATTTGAATGATTGTAGTAAACACACGTATCCACTTTGGAACGTTTCAAGTTATATGTTCTAAGAGCTCCGTCCAACTTAGTATTCCATACAAGACTTGATTGTTTCAGGCCATATATAGCCTTTTTCAACTTAAGTACTTGTCCATGATTACCAACACGTATGCCCTCGGGCCTTTCAATATATATGTCTTCACTTAAGTCTCCCTGAAGGAAAGCAGTGACTGCATCCATTTGAAATATTTCTAAACCGAACTTGACAGATAAGGCCATTAAGTATCTTATGGAGGTATATCGTACAACAGGTGAAAAAACTTCTTCGTAGTCTATTCCGTGTTTTTGTGCATAACCTTTTGCGACCAAACGTGCCTTATAGCGAACGGTATTCTCTTGCTCTTTTTTAATTTTGAACACCCACTTTGTCTTCACTACGTTTACATTATTCGGTTTATCTACAACTTCCCAAGTTTTATTTTCTGTTAAAGAGTCGATTTCGTTTTTCATTGCTTCCTGCCATTTCCGTTTGTCTGTCCGAGATAATGCATCTTTAACTGTCAAGGGATCTGATGTGATATCAATTTCATCCTGTGTAACTGTGAAAGCTTTTCGGTTGTAAACTATTCGAGGTTTGTTTTTCAATCTTTCACTCCTACGTGGGACCACTACTTCATTTTCGGTATCCCCCACTTCAGAAGTTTCGTCCTCAAATTCATTTAAATCATTCATTTCTTCCCCTTCAGGTTCATTCATTTCTTTTGATGAACATGACATGTAATCATTATCTATTTCAACAACAGGTTGGTCAGTGTGAACTGTAGTTACGTAAGTAGGATTAATTACTTCTTCAGGTTGCATTTGCCCTTTATAGTGAAAGTCATTTTCATGAAAGACAACATCACGGCTAACAAACACATCTTTTCGCTTAAAACTGTACAAACGGTAACCTTTAGAAGTTTCTGAGTATCCCACAAAAATTGTTTTTTCTGATTTAAAGTCTAATTTGCGACGTTTTTCTTTGGGAATATGCGACATTGCAGTGCAACCAAAAATACGAAAATAGCTTACATTTGGTTTCTTTCCTCCCCACAATTCTTCAGGGGTTTGATTTAGCCTTTTATGTGGCGATCTATTAATTAAGTAACAAGCGGTATTTACAGCTTCTGCCCAAAAAAACTTAGGCATGTTTGCATCAAACAGCATCGCTCGAGCCTTTTCCAATAAATTACGGTTCATCCTTTCGGCAAGACCGTTTTGTTCAGGCGTGTACGGTACAGTGGTTTGATGTATGATACCACATTTCTTTAGTTCAATTTCCATTGCCTTGTTCACATACTCGGTCCCATTGTCCGTACGAAAAATTTGAATGGAAGCCCCTCTTTGGTTTTCCACTTCTGTTTTGAACTCACGAAAACAATTTAAAACTTCATTTTTATGTTTAATGAAATATACATACGCTTTTCGGGTAAAATCATCTATAAAAGTGACGAAATAAAGACTTCCTTTTATTGATTTTACCTCCATCGGTCCACATACATCTGAATGGATTACGTGGAGCGGTTTCGAAGACCTGGAACCTTCTTTGGGGAAGCTTTTTCTGTGTTGTTTAGCTTTATCGCATACTTGACAAGATAATGTATTTTCTCCTTTTGTACTGATACCATTCACAAGACCATTTTCAAGTAATTTAATATTCTCTGTTCCTAAGTGTCCATAACGACGATGCCAAAGATTATGATTATTACTTTGTCCAATGTAAGCTTGTTTAGTATCAATATTCAGTTTGTACAGCCCATTTACAATAGACGCGGTAGCAATAATTTCATCTTGAGAATTCCTTATTTGACATCCTTGTTTGTTGAACACTACTGTATTATTTTTGTTAACAATTTTGGCAATGGATAACAAGTTCACACCCAAGTCTGGTACATATAAAACTTCATGCACTTGTATTTTTCTGGAACCTCCTGGAGTACTACAGCTGAGTTCAACTTCCCCTTTTTTGTCCGCTTTCATTGTTGCATTATTTGCTGTCTTTATTTCACCGTCGAACATTTCATCATTCGTTAAGTACGATAAATCTGATGTCATGTGGTCTGTAGCTCCACTATCAATGTACCACTCTTTAGAAAACTTTTGAGAACGATATGCAGCAAACATTGAATCACCATGGTACTTTGCAGATTTGTTTTTAGGTTTGGAGGGACAATGAGAAGCAAAATGTCCAACACCCTCGCAATTAAAACAACGAACGTTTTCCTTTTTAAAATTTCTTATGTTTTTCGGCATACTAGGCTGATGGGCTTTATGATGATGCGACTTTTTGGAAATTAAAGCAGAATTCACATGTGGCTCAATTTTCACATCTTGAAGAAGTTTCATTTTTATTTGGTCAGCGGAAATTGGTTTACCATTGCTCCCAATACTCATTATCATTGGTTTATATTGATCTGGTAGACCCTTTAATAGTAGGCTGCCAATCCATTCATCGTTTACAACAAAACCAATTTCGTTTAACTTTTGTGCAGTTGATATAATTTGGTTCACATAATCTTCTATAGATGAACATTTCAACAATTGAACAGAACACAACTTTTGCAACAAGCCAATCCTTCTGTCCAAGCCACTATCTTGAAAAAGATTCTTTAAAGCTGTCCACACTTCTTTTGCGGATTTGGCATCTCTAACATGCACGTACAGACTCTTATCTAAAGCCATTACCATTCTGCAGCGGGCATTTTTGTCTTTTACAACATCTATCTGTGCACCTTCTTGTGGTTCCACGCACTTCCAGGAATCGTCTAATTCCAATTGTGTCTTCATGGCAAAACTCCATGTCGACCAGTTTTCTGAGCCGACAAGTTTCTCTATATGGTTTACCGTTGTAACCGAATTCATGACTCTTTATTTTAAACTCACAAGCACTCTGGGCCCATAACCTCTGGGCAGAATGAAACGCAGTTTGTGGTTATCGAAAAGAAAGTGAAGAATTTATTGACAAGTTTATTGACAAATAAGCAAAGGGTTCTAACAAATCTTTTCGTAAATACTAGTACAGTAGTTTTGTAACATAATGTGTCTAATACCCACCAATAATATAATAGGGAATCTAGCGTCCGCTGCCAGAGCATCTAGAAAGTCTTGATATTCATTGTGCGTCCATCTGGGTGGAGCGTAACAGATATAGAAGAAGATCCCTTTGATTTTAACTCTAATAAAACCCCTTGATGGGTATCCGACATCTTCCTGTGCGTGAAGTCCACATGACCAAACCGCGACGCATTCAGTTTGGTCTTTAACCCATGTGGTATTGTCTAAGTGTATGTATGGCTCAATTATTAGAGCGATGTCCACCTCCTTATCCCTGATTGTTTGCTCTAGTAGGCTTTGAGCGGCTTCACAGTGGTTAAGGTTTATTTGTAATATCTTTAATATTTTTGGCTCGATAAAGCTTTCTTAAGTACTAGACATCATCCACTCCCTGCTACATGCTTTGCGTCGATGCTAGGATTATCCGTACAGAACATGCAAAGGGGGTCTTTAACGCAGTTTTTGGCAATATGTCCTTCAAGACCACAGCGGCGGCACAACTTCGAACGATCCGTGTTGCTTTTACAAGCTCTAGCTGTATGTCCAAACTTAAGACATTTGAAACATTTTTTCAATAATTTTTGTTCCCTTATGCGGGCAATGACCCATCCCATCTTTGTTTTCCCTAATTCCAGGAGTTTTTTTGACCGTATCTGCCGGAACTCTGATAGAGGCAGTCTGTGTATTGCCATAATCTTTTCGAAGGTTTAAAACTTCGCATATGCTCTGCGTC
Source organism: Ornithomya chloropus (assembly GCA_963971445.1). Classification (NCBI taxonomy): domain Eukaryota; kingdom Metazoa; phylum Arthropoda; class Insecta; order Diptera; family Hippoboscidae; genus Ornithomya; species Ornithomya chloropus. Next base: position 40,816,134 of record OZ020531.1, read on the forward strand.
CGATTATCGCAGTGAAGGTTTAAGGCCTCAATTATGTCGTTGGCTGTTGTGACTTCATCTAGGTCTTTTATTTTCACAACTTGTTTCTCCGTAAGGTTTTTAACATGCGCCTGTTCCCCCAAAAAATTACTAATTATGTCTTTAATTTTTCCTGCTTTATCCCCGGTGTCACTTAGCTGAAGTAGCAAATCGCCTTTATGTGTCCTCCTAATTTTCGTGACCGTTTCGCTTAAATCTGACATATCTGAATATCTGCATACGATAGTTGGCCCTTTCACTCTATCACTATTGCGTCTGGCCTTGGCTTACTTGGTTTTGGCGGTTGTTTGCCTTGTTTGCCCACCACTTTGACCCATGACTTTTTTTTTGTAGTCGGCTTATTTTTCTCTTGTTCCCTTTGGAAATTAGCGCTTTCCTGTTTGCTTTTCTTCGCTGGGGTTTCGCAAGCAGAAGTAGACTTTTCCGCCCAGCTTCTTTTTTCTCCTCTGACTCTTGGAGTCATCAAAGGTGAGGTTTGCGTGGTGGTGTCATTTCCCAAGCTCCTTACGTTCACACTTTTTTGACGTCTCTTTGGGTTGGCCTGCTACCGCTATTGGATTTGGCGAATCAAACACTTGTTTATCCCCACCTCCACGGGGAGGTGTGCGCCCTATGCCCATATTATACAAAAAATATAAAACTGCGGGCTACGGACTACAGACTGTGGACAGTAGAGGAATAATGAAATGAAATAATATTATAGTAATATAATGATATAATAATAAATAATATGAGAAAAAAAAAACTTAATAATATAGTGATACAAAAGTAATGCAACAATATATACTGTAATCAAATAAAAAATAAAAATATATTATTATTATTATATAATATGTAATGCCTAAAGTATAATATGTGCGCACGCTCAGCATGCACTGTGCATGCAATGAGTGTGATAGCACCTTTAAGGTGATTTTTAAATTCTTATTCTACTTTGCCGAGGGAGATGAATATATTAAGTGAGGTGAATTAAAGCAGGAGATAGGGAGAAGAAAAGAGTATGGCTGTAAATTATAATTATATGTTTATGGCACTATATGTATATATGTGTATGTTAATTTCTCTATAAATGAAAAAAGTATGGAAAAAAAGAGGATATTTTATATGTAAAAAAAAAAAAGACAGTGACAAAGCTATTCGAAAAAGAATTTAATTGTACTTATTTTAGATGGTGTTCGTGACTAGCACCCGTCCGTTCCGGGGCAAGTAATTAGTATATGTATGACCCTATGAAGGGTGTCTGCTTTATACGTTTTTTGGCTCCTTATACACAAATGGGAAAGAACACTATCAATTTAATTAATTGATGCGACAACCAATTTACGTTTAAGTTAATATGAAAGAGTCCGTCCTTTGCGCTAAATCGATCAAAAAAAATCGCGGAAAAGCAATAATTTCGGATTTATTTATAAGCACAGAAATTTTAGCACTTTTCACCACAAGAGAATATCTCTTGTATATGTATGTATATATGTATTTATATGTTTTTTTTTTTTTGCGATAGGTGGAAAGCTTCGAAAGCCGGAGGAGCGAGACTTTAACCCGCTAAAAACACCTCTGCGTCAATTCCCAGGTCCCTGTGGCACCACCGCAAGGTATTCCTTCGCAGGGGGGAAAGGACGTTGACTGGACTACGTCTATTATGACAACAACCTATCTAGTCGAACGAACATCTAACCAACGACGCCGGAGAAATCTGGATTCGCTCGATTCCTTTCCAGAAATCGGAGCCGTTTCATTATCACTGCCGAAAGGTCTTTTACTGCTTGCCATCTACTACTGGAAATGAGCATGTGCCATACTATATTTTCGGAAGTAGGGGTTTCTCTTATTAGTAGCGCCAACCTGTTTCTCTGTTACTCAAAGCGGGACAGTAGAAAAACGTATATCCTACGTCCTCTTCTACACCACAAATGGTGAAGCAAGGGTTGTCGTCGTACATAAAGCGATGCAAAACACTCATGACCCGATAGGAATTGCGTGAGGTAGAAGTTGACTTCGCCTTGCTTGCGCAATAACCAATCACTTATATTAGGTATTAGAGGGTTCGTCCACCTGCCCTTTTCGGAAGAGCTCCATCTTCTGTGCCATTACCCCAGTGATCTACTTCGAGCGAGTTATTTGCCGATGCCTTGAGCAACATATGGTGTATGCATGTATTATTCGCTGGGTATTTTACAATTAAAGATTTGTAAGTTTTTGAATGAGATGCTACAACACGAAGTTAAGTTTTAAGTCTGATATTATTTTTCAAATTTCATTTCTTATATAATAATTTACAATGCTACCTTACACTAACAAATAATAATAAAATTGTATTGCGTACCTAGCTAATTTTAATTTGGGTTATTAAACTAGATCGTATTGAAAAAGGAGAAGAAAGTTATTGACATAGTAATGTGTTTTGATTCATTAAGAGTGAGTGTGTTTGTGTGTCAGGTGTGTTACAATTATTAAAGCTTAGCTTAAACTGTAAGTTTGTGTTGTGAAGTAGGTTATAATTTTTATTAAAGTTAAGGTCAGTAATAAATAAATGAAGAATGAGAAAAAAGAATACGATTATAGTGTGTTACAATTTTTCTTAACGTAAGCGTAGTATGTACGGCAAAGTTTTATGGGAATTCCCTTTCTGTTTAATGAGGTTAGAGAAAACCAACAATAGCGTACTTTTTGTTCAAGTTAACAAGATTTGAGGTGTACAAAATAAAATAAAATTTTATTTTATATAAAATCAAAATAAAAAATATATTACTAATATAATTTTTAGATTATTAATTCAAATATGAGCGATAACAAAAGAAGGAAAAATCGTTTAAATGAAAATTAAAAAAAATAGTTTTCGTTCATTTTGGTTAAAAATCGAAATGATGACTCCTTGGTTATGTGCACAATCTGCAATAGGGAATTTTCAATTGCAATTCATGGATGTAGTGCAATAACGGCACACATTGAAACTAAAGTACATAAAACGTCTCATGACACAGCAGCGTCAACATCCAAACTGACAACATTTTTTAAAGGGAATACTTTTGAAACTAATGAAAAAAATTGGCAGTTATGGAGAATACTTTCGCTTTTCACACAATAATCCATAATCAAAGTTTTCGTAGCATGGACTGCACTACTAAATTATTAAAAAAAATTTGTGACGAAAAATTTTCTTGTGCGCGAACAAAATGTAAGTCTATCGTAACCAGCGTATTTAATGAATACTGTAAGGAAATGCTATCAGAAAATCTGGATTCTGTATCATATATATCTATTTTATCAGACGCATCGAATCACAATGAAATAAAACTTTATCCAATTTTAGTAAGGTATTTCGATATTAAGAACGGTATTCAAATTAAGATTTTAAATTTGGAATCAATCGAAGGGAAAACATTAGACATTTTGTCTAATCACTTATTTCGACAGACAAAAATTTGAATAAGAAAATTTTGGCGCTCTCGGCTGATAACAGAAATACTAATTTTTGAGGACGCACCCGTAAAGATGTCAATAATGTGTACACAAAATTACAAGATCTTATGAAACGAAATATTTTGGGAATTGGTTGTAATGCTCACATTATATCAAATGCCATCAATACAGCATCAAGTTTAATGTCAATAGATGTGGAAGTAATTATTACAAATATATATTTATATTTCAATCGGTTTACAGTACGGGTAGCAAGTTTGAAAGAATTTTGTGAAGAGGCTGGTGTTCAATACAAAAAACTACTTGGATATTCCAAAGTCAGATGGCTTGCTTTAACTCCAGCATTAGAACGCGTTTTGCAGTTATATGATCCACTACGTTCATATTTTTTAAGCCTTGACAAATGTCCTACAATTTTGAAGAAATTCTTTCAAAACGATATGTCAGAACCTATGCTTTATTTTATTCACAGTCAGGCGTCGTTGTTTCATAAAATTACTCTACAAATTGAAGGAGATAAAATTTCAGCAGCAGAAGTTTGTATTATATTAAACGACTTTATACTGCAATGTAAATCAAGATTTAATGATGGATTTTTACCACTAATTCTAAAGGATAAACTGACCGTTTTGGAAGATTCCAATCCCGGAATAAAAAATGAATTTTTAAAAGAAGTTAAAATTTTTTATAAAATTTGCTACGAATATATCGAAGAATGGATAGTGAACTTTAGAGCATTAAGTTGTTTCAAATGGACCCTTCTAAATAGTAAAATTGAATGGAAAGAAGTTTCTTCAGTAGTCGAATTTATAATGAAGGAAGTAAAAGATATTGTTATTAATAACAATTTTCTCTTCGAAGACTAAATTTATATTTAAATGAAGAAAAATTGAACAAATGGAACGATGAGAAAATAGAACTTGACAAAAGATGGGTAGAAACCTTTCGGAATTTTAGAGTAGAACATATCCCACGTAAAAATTTAAAAGTTTTAATAGAAATTTCCTTATGTTGTCCAGGCGCCAATGCTGCTGTTGAGAGGGTATTTTCACTAGGGAATGATTATTGGAGCAGTGAGAAGTCGCAACTTTCTGTAAAAACATTATCTGCCGTCTTAACAGTCAAATTTAATATGTAAAATGAAAGTTGTCCGATATGGCTACATCCTCATTTAGCAAAAAAAATTCACTCCGAAGAAAAATGAGTTTTTAAAAGAAAATAAAATTTTTATCGTTTTTTCTTCTTTTTTTTTCACCTATGAAATATTTGCAAAGTATAGTCTTTTTGAACAAAAAATAGTTGGTCATCTTAAGTGTAGTGCCTGAACAAACATGATCTTGTACCCAATGACTTCTTTACTTTTGTTTTTATTTTTTCCTAGGTGTTCCTTTTTCGGTTTTTTTTTACGCATAACAAATATTCACATAAATGTCATCGTAAATGTATGTGTATGTTTGTGTATGTAATATGAATCTATACAAAGTGATATTGTTGATGTTGTAAGTGGCAGTGGTCATAAAATATGTACCAATGTGTACATATGAGCCCATAAATGCCCAGACAAAGCACTTTTCCTGTCCGAATTAAAATTATAAATTTGTCCCCGCATTTAGGGTTACCAACCAATATACACTTTCCTTCATTTCTATTTCACTGTTCTACACCATTTTAAGGTTAAATTGAGAACTTCCAAATTATAATTGAGAACTTCCAAGTTCATATTGAGAAAACCAAATTGAAATTGAGAACTTTCAAATTGAAATTGATAAAACCAAATTGAAATTGAGAAAACCAAATTGAAATTGAGAAAACCAAATTCAAATTAAGAACTTCCAAATTATAATTGAGAACTTCCAAGTTCATATTGAGAAAACCAAATTGAAATTGAGAACTTCCCAATTCAAATTGAGAAAACCAAATTGAAATTGAGAAAACCAAATTGAAATTGGGAATTTCCAAATTCAAATTGAGAACTTCCAAATTATAATTGAGAAATTCCAAATTGAAATTGAGAACTTCCAAATTCAAATTGAGAAAACCAAATTGAAATTGAGAAAACCAAATTGAAGTTGGGAACTTCCAAATTCAAATTGAGAACTTCCAAATTATAACTGAGAACTTCCAAGTGGCTCAATTATTAGAGCGATGTCCACCTCCTTATTCCTGATTGTTTGCTCTAGTAGGCTTTGAGCGGCTTCACAGTGGTTAAGGTTTATTTGTAATATCTTTAATATTTTTGGCTCGATAAAGCTTTCTTAAGTACTAGACATCGTCCACTCCCTGCTACATGCTTTGCGTCGATGCTAGGATTATCCGTACAGAACATGCAAAGGGGGTCTTTAACGCAGTTTTTGGCAATATGTCCTTCAAGACCACAGCGGCGGCACAACTTCGAACGATCCGTGTTTCTTTTACAAGCTCTAGCTGTATGTCCAAACTCAAGACATTTGAAACATTTATTCAATAATTTTTGTTCCCTTATGCGGGCAATGACCCATCCCATCTTTGTTTTCCCTAATTCCAGGAGTTTTTTTGACCGTATCTGCCGGAACTCTGATAGAAGCAGTCTGTGTATTGCCATAAGCTTTTCGAAGGTTTAAAACTTCGCATATGCTCTGCGCCCGATTATCGCAGTGAAGGTTTAAGGCCTCAATTATGTCGTTGGCTGTTGTGACTTCATCTAGGTCTTTTATTTTCACAACTTGTTTCTCCGTAAGGTTTTTAACATGCGTCTGTTCCCCCAAAGAATTACTTATTATGTCTTTAATTTTTCCTGCTTTATCCCCGGTGTCACTTAGCTGAAGTAGCAAATCGCCTTTATGTGTCCTCCTAATTTTCGTGACCGTTTGGCTTAAATCTGACATATCTGAATATCTGCATACGATAGTTGGCCCTTTCACTCTATCACTATTGCGTCTGGCCTTGGCTTACTTGGTTTTGGCGGTTGTTTGCCTTGTTTGCCCACCACTTTGACCCATGACTTTTTTTTTGTAGTCGGCTTATTTTTCTCTTGTTCCCTTTGGAAATTAGCGCTTTCCTGTTTGCTTTTCTTCGCTGGGGTTTCGCAAGCAGAAGTAGACTTTTCCGCCCAGCTTCTTTTTTCTCCTCTGACTCTTGGAGTCATCAAAGGTGAGGTTTGCGTGGTGGTGTCATTTCCCAAGCTCCTTACGTTCACACTTTTTTGACGTCTCTTTGGGTTGGCCTGCTACCGCTATTGGATTTGGCGAATCAAACACTTGTTTATCCCCACCTCCACGGGGAGGTGTGCGCCCTATGCCCATATTATACAAAAAATATAAAACTGCGGGCTACGGACTACAGACTGTGGACAGTAGAGGAATAATGAAATGAAATAATATTATAGTAATATAATGATATAATAATAAATAATATGAGAAAAAAAAAACTTAATAATATAGTGATACAAAAGTAATGCAACAATATATACTGTAATCAAATAAAAAATAAAAATATATTATTATTATTATATAATATGTAATGCCTAAAGTATAATATGTGCGCACGCTCAGCATGCACTGTGCATGCAATGAGTGTGATAGCACCTTTAAGGTGATTTTTAAATTCTTATTCTACTTTGCCGAGGGAGATGAATATATTAAGTGAGGTGAATTAAAGCAGGAGATAGGGAGAAGAAAAGAGTATGGCTGTAAATTATAATTATATGTTTATGGCACTATATGTATATATGTGTATGTTAATTTCTCTATAAATGAAAAAAGTATGGAAAAAAAGAGGATATTTTATATGTAAAAAAAAAAAAAGACAGTGACAAAGCTATTCGAAAAAGAATTTAATTGTACTTATTTTAGATGGTGTTCGTGACTAGCACCCGTCCGTTCCGGGGCAAGTAATTAGTATATGTATGACCCTATGAAGGGTGTCTGCTTTATACGTTTTTTGGCTCCTTATACACAAATGGGAAAGAACACTATCAATTTAATTAATTGATGCGACAACCAATTTACGTTTAAGTTAATATGAAAGAGTCCGTCCTTTGCGCTAAATCGATCAAAAAAAATCGCGGAAAAGCAATAATTTCGGATTTATTTATAAGCACAGAAATTTTAGCACTTTTCACCACAAGAGAATATCTCTTGTATATGTATGTATATATGTATTTATATGTTTTTTTTTTTTTGCGATAGGTGGAAAGCTTCGAAAGCCGGAGGAGCGAGACTTTAACCCGCTAAAAACACCTCTGCGTCAATTCCCAGGTCCCTGTGGCACCACCGCAAGGTATTCCTTCGCAGGGGGGAAAGGACGTTGACTGGACTACGTCTATTATGACAACAACCTATCTAGTCGAACGAACATCTAACCAACGACGCCGGGGAAATCTGGATTCGCTCGATTCCTTTCCAGAAATCGGAGCCGTTTCATTATCACTGCCGAAAGGTCTTTTACTGCTTGCCATCTACTACTGGAAATGAGCATGTGCCATACTATATTTTCGGAAGTAGGGGTTTCTCTTATTAGTAGCGCCAACCTGTTTCTCTGTTACTCAAAGCGGGACAGTAGAAAAACGTATATCCTACGTCCTCTTCTACACCACAAATGGTGAAGCAAGGGTTGTCGTCGTACATAAAGCAATGCAAAACACTCATGACCCGATAGGAATTGCGTGAGGTAGAAGTTGACTTCGCCTTGCTTGCGCAATAACCAATCACTTATATTAGGTATTAGAGGGTTCGTCCACCTGCCATTTTCGGAAGAGCTCCATCTTCTGTGCCATTACCCCAGTGATCTACTTCGAGCGAGTTATTTGCCGATGCCTTGGGATATGAGATATCTTTCCTTGAGCAACATATGGTGTATGCATGTATTATTCGCTGGGTATTTTACAATTAAAGATTTGTAAGTTTTTGAATGAGATGTTACAACACGAAGTTAAGTTTTAAGTCTGTTTTATTTTTCAAATTTCATTTCTTATATAATAATTTACAATGCTACCTTACACTAACAAATAATAATAAAATTGTATTGCGTACCTAGCTAATTTTAATTTGGGTTATTAAACTAGATCGTATTGAAAAAGGAGAAGAAAGTTATTGACATAGTAATGTGTTTTGATTCATTAAGAGTGAGTGTGTTTGTGTGTCAGGTGTGTTACAATTATTAAAGCTTAGCTTAAACTGTAAGTTTGTGTTGTGAAGTAGGTTATAATTTTTATTAAAGTTAAGGTCAGTAATAAATAAAAGAAGAATGAGAAAAAAGAATACGATTATTATTATTACAATTTTTCTTAACGTAAGCGTAGTATGTACGGCAAAGTTTTATGGGAATTCCCTTTCTGTTTAATGAGGTTAGAGAAAACCAACAATAGCGTACTTTTTGTTCAAGTTAACAAGATTTGAGGTGTACAAAATAAAATAAAATTTTATTTTATATAAAATCAAAATAAAAAATATATTACTAATATAATTTTTAGATTATTAATTCAAATATGAGCGATAACAAAAGAAGGAAAAATCGTTTAAATGAAAATTAAAAAAAATAGTTTTCGTTCATTTTGGTTAAAAATCGAAATGATGACTCCTTGGTTATATGCACAATCTGCAATAGGGAATTTTCAATTGCAATTCATGGATGTAGTGCAATAACGGCACACATTGAAACTAAAGTACATAAAACGTCTCATGACACAGCAGCGTCAACATCCAAACTGACAACATTTTTTAAAGGGAATACTTTTGAAACTAATGAAAAAAATTGGCAGTTATGGAGAATACTTTCGCTTTTCACACAATAATCCATAATCAAAGTTTTCGTAGCATGGACTGCACTACTAAATTATTAAAAAAAATTTGTGACGAAAAATTTTCTTGTGCGCGAACAAAATGTAAGTCTATCGTAACCAGCGTATTTAATGAATACTGTAAGGAAATGCTATCAGAAAATCTGGATTCTGTATCATATATATCTATTTTATCAGACGCATCGAATCACAATGAAATAAAACATTATCCAATTTTAGTAAGGTATTTCGATATTAAGAACGGTATTCAAATTAAGATTTTAAATTTGGAATCAATCGAAGGGAAAACATTAGACATTTTGTCTAATCACTTATTTCGACAGACAAAAATTTGAATAAGAAAATTTTGGCGCTCTCGGCTGATAACAGAAATACTAATTTTTGAGGACGCACCCGTAAAGATGTCAATAATGTGTACACAAAATTACAAGATCTTATGAAACGAAATATTTTGGGAATTGGTTGTAATGCTCACATTATATCAAATGCCATCAATACAGCATCAAGTTTAATGTCAATAGATGTGGAAGTAATTATTACAAATATATATTTATATTTCAATCGGTTTACTGTACGGGTAGCAAGTTTGAAAGAATTTTGTGAAGAGGCTGGTGTTCAATACAAAAAACTACTTGGATATTCCAAAGTCAGATGGCTTGCTTTAACTCCAGCATTAGAACGCGTTTTGCAGTTATATGATCCACTACGTTCATATTTTTTAAGCCTTGACAAATGTCCTACAATTTTGAAGAAATTCTTTCAAAACGATATGTCAGAACCTATGCTTTATTTTATTCACAGTCAGGCGTCGTTGTTTCATAAAATTACTCTACAAATTGAAGGAGATAAAATTTCAGCAGCAGAAGTTTGTATTATATTAAACGACTTTATACTGCAATGTAAATCAAGATTTAATGATGGATTTTTACCACTAATTCTAAAGGATAAACTGACCGTTTTGGAAGATTCCAATCCCGGAATAAAAAATGAATTTTTAAAAGAAGTTAAAATTTTTTATAAAATTTGCTACGAATATATCGAAGAATGGATAGTGAACTTTAGAGCATTAAGTTGTTTCAAATGGACCCTTCTAAATAGTAAAATTGAATGGAAAGAAGTTTCTTCAGTAGTCGAATTTATAATGAAGGAAGTAAAAGATATTGTTATTAATAACAATTTTCTCTTCGAAGACTAAATTTATATTTAAATGAAGAAAAATTGAACAAATGGAACGATGAGAAAATAGAACTTGACAAAAGATGGGTAGAAACCTTTCGGAATTTTAGAGTAGAACATATCCCACGTAAAAATTTAAAAGTTTTAATAGAAATTTCCTTATGTTGTCCAGGCGCCAATGCTGCTGTTGAGAGGGTATTTTCACTAGGGAATGATTATTGGAGCAGTGAGAAGTCGCAACTTTCTGTAAAAACATTATCTGCCGTCTTAACAGTCAAATTTAATATGTAAAATGAAAGTTGTCCGATATGGCTACATCCTCATTTAGCAAAAAAAATTCACTCCGAAGAAAAATGAGTTTTTAAAAGAAAATAAAATTTTTATCGTTTTTTCTTCTTTTTTTTTCACCTATGAAATATTTGCAAAGTATAGTCTTTTTGAACAAAAAATAGTTGGTCATCTTAAGTGTAGTGCCTGAACAAACATGATCTTGTACCCAATGACTTCTTTACTTTTGTTTTTATTTTTTCCTAGGTGTTCCTTTTTCGGTTTTTTTTTACGCATAACAAATATTCACATAAATGTCATCGTAAATGTATGTGTATGTTTGTGTATGTAATATGAATCTATACAAAGTGATATTGTTGATGTTGTAAGTGGCAGTGGTCATAAAATATGTACCAATGTGTACATATGAGCCCATAAATGCCCAGACAAAGCACTTTTCCTGTCCGAATTAAAATTATAAATTTGTCCCCGCATTTAGGGTTACCAACCAATATACACTTTCCTTCATTTCTATTTCACTGTTCTACACCATTTTAAGGTTAAATTGAGAACTTCCAAATTATAATTGAGAACTTCCAAGTTCATATTGAGAAAACCAAATTGAAATTGAGAAAACCAAATTGAAATTGAGAAAACCAAATTGAAATTGAGAAAACCAAATTGAAATTGAGAAAACCAAATTGAAATTGAGAAAACCAAATTCAAATTAAGAACTTCCAAATTATAATTGAGAACTTCCAAGTTCATATTGAGAAAACCAAATTGAAATTGAGAACTTCCCAATTCAAATTGAGAACTTCCAAATTATAATTGAGAAATTCCAAGTTCAAATTGAGAAAACCAAATTGAAATTGAGAACTTCCAAATTGAAATTGAGAAAACCAAATTGAAATTGAGAAAACCAAATTGAAATTGGGAATTTCCAAATTCAAATTGAGAACTTCCAAATTATAACTGAGAACTTCCAAGTGGCTCAATTATTAGAGCGATGTCCACCTCCTTATTCCTGATTGTTTGCTCTAGTAGGCTTTGAGCGGCTTCACAGTGGTTAAGGTTTATTTGTAATATCTTTAATATTTTTGGCTCGATAAAGCTTTCTTAAGTACTAGACATCGTCCACTCCCTGCTACATGCTTTGCGTCGATGCTAGGATTATCCGTACAGAACATGCAAAGGGGGTCTTTAACGCAGTTTTTGGCAATATGTCCTTCAAGACCACAGCGGCGGCACAACTTCGAACGATCCGTGTTTCTTTTACAAGCTCTAGCTGTATGTCCAAACTCAAGACATTTGAAACATTTATTCAATAATTTTTGTTCCCTTATGCGGGCAATGACCCATCCCATCTTTGTTTTCCCTAATTCCAGGAGTTTTTTTGACCGTATCTGCCGGAACTCTGATAGAAGCAGTCTGTGTATTGCCATAAGCTTTTCGAAGGTTTAAAACTTCGCATATGCTCTGCGCCCGATTATCGCAGTGAAGGTTTAAGGCCTCAATTATGTCGTTGGCTGTTGTGACTTCATCTAGGTCTTTTATTTTCACAACTTGTTTCTCCGTAAGGTTTTTAACATGCGTCTGTTCCCCCAAAGAATTACTAATTATGTCTTTAATTTTTCCTGCTTTATCCCCGGTGTCACTTAGCTGAAGTAGCAAATCGCCTGTATGTGTCCTCCTAATTTTCGTGACCGTTTGGCTTAAATCTGACATATCTGAATATCTGCATACGATAGTTGGCCCTTTCACTCTATCACTATTGCGTCTGGCCTTGGCTTACTTGGTTTTGGCGGTTGTTTGCCTTGTTTGCCCACCACTTTGACCCATGACTTTTTTTTTGTAGTCGGCTTATTTTTCTCTTGTTCCCTTTGGAAATTAGCGCTTTCCTGTTTGCTTTTCTTCGCTGGGGTTTCGCAAGCAGAAGTAGACTTTTCCGCCCAGCTTCTTTTTTCTCCTCTGACTCTTGGAGTCATCAAAGGTGAGGTTTGCGTGGTGGTGTCATTTCCCAAGCTCCTTACGTTCACACTTTTTTGACGTCTCTTTGGGTTGGCCTGCTACCGCTATTGGATTTGGCGAATCAAACACTTGTTTATCCCCACCTCCACGGGGAGGTGTGCGCCCTATGCCCATATTATACAAAAAATATAAAACTGCGGGCTACGGACTACAGACTGTGGACAGTAGAGGAATAATGAAATGAAATAATATTATAGTAATATAATGATATAATAATAAATAATATGAGAAAAAAAAAAACTTAATAATATAGTGATACAAAAGTAATGCAACAATATATACTGTAATCAAATAAAAAATAAAAATATATTATTATTATTATATAATATGTAATGCCTAAAGTATAATATGTGCGCACGCTCAGCATGCACTGTGCATGCAATGAGTGTGATAGCACCTTTAAGGTGATTTTTAAATTCTTATTCTACTTTGCCGAGGGAGATGAATATATTAAGTGAGGTGAATTAAAGCAGGAGATAGGGAGAAGAAAAGAGTATGGCTGTAAATTATAATTATATGTTTATGGCACTATATGTATATATGTGTATGTTAATTTCTCTATAAATGAAAAAAGTATGGAAAAAAAGAGGATATTTTATATGTAAAAAAAAAAAAAAGACAGTGACAAAGCTATTCGAAAAAGAATTTAATTGTACTTATTTTAGATGGTGTTCGTGACTAGCACCCGTCCGTTCCGGGGCAAGTAATTAGTATATGTATGACCCTATGAAGGGTGTCTGCTTTATACGTTTTTTGGCTCCTTATACACAAATGGGAAAGAACACTATCAATTTAATTAATTGATGCGACAACCAATTTACGTTTAAGTTAATATGAAAGAGTCCGTCCTTTGCGCTAAATCGATCAAAAAAAATCGCGGAAAAGCAATAATTTCGGATTTATTTATAAGCACAGAAATTTTAGCACTTTTCACCACAAGAGAATATCTCTTGTATATGTATGTATATATGTATTTATATGTTTTTTTTTTTTTGCGATAGGTGGAAAGCTTCGAAAGCCGGAGGAGCGAGACTTTAACCCGCTAAAAACACCTCTGCGTCAATTCCCAGGTCCCTGTGGCACCACCGCAAGGTATTCCTTCGCAGGGGGGAAAGGACGTTGACTGGACTACGTCTATTATGACAACAACCTATCTAGTCGAACGAACATCTAACCAACGACGCCGGAGAAATCTGGATTCGCTCGATTCCTTTCCAGAAATCGGAGCCGTTTCATTATCACTGCCGAAAGGTCTTTTACTGCTTGCCATCTACTACTGGAAATGAGCATGTGCCATACTATATTTTCGGAAGTAGGGGTTTCTCTTATTAGTAGCGCCAACCTGTTTCTCTGTTACTCAAAGCGGGACAGTAGAAAAACGTATATCCTACGTCCTCTTCTACACCACAAATGGTGAAGCAAGGGTTGTCGTCGTACATAAAGCAATGCAAAACACTCATGACCCGATAGGAATTGCGTGAGGTAGAAGTTGACTTCGCCTTGCTTGCGCAATAACCAATCACTTATATTAGGTATTAGAGGGTTCGTCCACCTGCCCTTTTCGGAAGAGCTCCATCTTCTGTGCCATTACCCCAGTGATCTACTTCGAGCGAGTTATTTGCCGATGCCTTGGGATATGAGATATCTTTCCTTGAGCAACATATGGTGTATGCATGTATTATTCACTGGGTATTTTACAATTAAAGATTTGTAAGTTTTTGAATGAGATGTTACAACACGAAGTTAAGTTTTAAGTCTGTTTTATTTTTCAAATTTCATATCTTATATAATAATTTACAATGCTACCTTACACTAACAAATAATAATAAAATTGTATTGCGTACCTAGCTAATTTTAATTTGGGTTATTAAACTAGATCGTATTGAAAAAGGAGAAGAAAGTTATTGACATAGTAATGTGTTTTGATTCATTAAGAGTGAGTGTGTTGTGTGTCAGGTGTGTTACAATTATTAAAGCTTAGCTTAAACTGTAAGTTTGTGTTGTGAAGTGGGTTATAATTTTTATTAAAGTTAAGGTCAGTAATAAATAAAAGAAGAATGAGAAAAAAGAATACGATTATAGTGTGTTACAATTTTTCTTAACGTAAGCGTAGTATGTACGGCAAAGTTTTATGGGAATTCCCTTTCTGTTTAATGAGGTTAGAGAAAACCAACAATAGCGTACTTTTTGTTCAAGTTAACAAGATTTGAGGTGTACAAAATAAAATAAAATTTTATTTTATATAAAATCAAAATAAAAAATATATTACTAATATAATTTTTAGATTATTAATTCAAATATGAGCGATAACAAAAGAAGGAAAAATCGTTTAAATGAAAATTAAAAAAAATAGTTTTCGTTCATTTTGGTTAAAAATCGAAATGATGACTCCTTGGTTATATGCACAATCTGCAATAGGGAATTTTCAATTGCAATTCATGGATGTAGTGCAATAACGGCACACATTGAAACTAAAGTACATAAAACGTCTCATGACACAGCAGCGTCAACATCCAAACTGACAACATTTTTTAAAGGGAATACTTTTGAAACTAATGAAAAAAATTGGCAGTTATGGAGAATACTTTCGCTTTTCACACAATAATCCATAATCAAAGTTTTCGTAGCATGGACTGCACTACTAAATTATTAAAAAAAATTTGTGACGAAAAATTTTCTTGTGCGCGAACAAAATGTAAGTCTATCGTAACCAGCGTATTTAATGAATACTGTAAGGAAATGCTATCAGAAAATCTGGATTCTGTATCATATATATCTATTTTATCAGACGCATCGAATCACAATGAAATAAAACTTTATCCAATTTTAGTAAGGTATTTCGATATTAAGAACGGTATTCAAATTAAGATTTTAAATTTGGAATCAATCGAAGGGAAAACATTAGACATTTTGTCTAATCACTTATTTCGACAGACAAAAATTTGAATAAGAAAATTTTGGCGCTCTCGGCTGATAACAGAAATACTAATTTTTGAGGACGCACCCGTAAAGATGTCAATAATGTGTACACAAAATTACAAGATCTTATGAAACGAAATATTTTGGGAATTGGTTGTAATGCTCACATTATATCAAATGCCATCAATACAGCATCAAGTTTAATGTCAATAGATGTGGAAGTAATTATTACAAATATATATTTATATTTCAATCGGTTTACAGTACGGGTAGCAAGTTTGAAAGAATTTTGTGAAGAGGCTGGTGTTCAATACAAAAAACTACTTGGATATTCCAAAGTCAGATGGCTTGCTTTAACTCCAGCATTAGAACGCGTTTTGCAGTTATATGATCCACTACGTTCATATTTTTTAAGCCTTGACAAATGTCCTACAATTTTGAAGAAATTCTTTCAAAACGATATGTCAGAACCTATGCTTTATTTTATTCACAGTCAGGCGTCGTTGTTTCATAAAATTACTCTACAAATTGAAGGAGATAAAATTTCAGCAGCAGAAGTTTGTATTATATTAAACGACTTTATACTGCAATGTAAATCAAGATTTAATGATGGATTTTTACCACTAATTCTAAAGGATAAACTGACCGTTTTGGAAGATTCCAATCCCGGAATAAAAAATGAATTTTTAAAAGAAGTTAAAATTTTTTATAAAATTTGCTACGAATATATCGAAGAATGGATAGTGAACTTTAGAGCATTAAGTTGTTTCAAATGGACCCTTCTAAATAGTAAAATTGAATGGAAAGAAGTTTCTTCAGTAGTCGAATTTATAATGAAGGAAGTAAAAGATATTGTTATTAATAACAATTTTCTCTTCGAAGACTAAATTTATATTTAAATGAAGAAAAATTGAACAAATGGAACGATGAGAAAATAGAACTTGACAAAAGATGGGTAGAAACCTTTCGGAATTTTAGAGTAGAACATATCCCACGTAAAAATTTAAAAGTTTTAATAGAAATTTCCTTATGTTGTCCAGGCGCCAATGCTGCTGTTGAGAGGGTATTTTCACTAGGGAATGATTATTGGAGCAGTGAGAAGTCGCAACTTTCTGTAAAAACATTATCTGCCGTCTTAACAGTCAAATTTAATATGTAAAATGAAAGTTGTCCGATATGGCTACATCCTCATTTAGCAAAAAAAATTCACTCCGAAGAAAAATGAGTTTTTAAAAGAAAATAAAATTTTTATCGTTTTTTCTTCTTTTTTTTTCACCTATGAAATATTTGCAAAGTATAGTCTTTTTGAACAAAAAATAGTTGGTCATCTTAAGTGTAGTGCCTGAACAAACATGATCTTGTACCCAATGACTTCTTTACTTTTGTTTTTATTTTTTCCTAGGTGTTCCTTTTTCGGTTTTTTTTTACGCATAACAAATATTCACATAAATGTCATCGTAAATGTATGTGTATGTTTGTGTATGTAATATGAATCTATACAAAGTGATATTGTTGATGTTGTAAGTGGCAGTGGTCATAAAATATGTACCAATGTGTACATATGAGCCCATAAATGCCCAGACAAAGCACTTTTCCTGTCCGAATTAAAATTATAAATTTGTCCCCGCATTTAGGGTTACCAACCAATATACACTTTCCTTCATTTCTATTTCACTGTTCTACACCATTTTAAGGTTAAATTGAGAACTTCCAAATTATAATTGAGAACTTCCAAGTTCATATTGAGAAAACCAAATTGAAATTGAGAACTTCCAAATTGAAATTGATAAAACCAAATTGAAATTGAGAAAACCAAATTGAAATTGAGAAAACCAAATTGAAATTGAGAAAACCAAATTCAAATTAAGAACTTCCAAATTATAATTGAGAACTTCCAAGTTCATATTGAGAAAACCAAATTGAAATTGAGAACTTCCCAATTCAAATTGAGAAAACCAAATTGAAATTGAGAAAACCAAATTGAAATTGGGAATTTCCAAATTCAAATTGAGAACTTCCAAATTATAATTGAGAAATTCCAAATTGAAATTGAGAACTTCCAAATTCAAATTGAGAAAACCAAATTGAAATTGAGAAAACCAAATTGAAGTTGGGAACTTCCAAATTCAAATTGAGAACTTCCAAATTATAACTGAGAACTTCCAAGTGGCTCAATTATTAGAGCGATGTCCACCTCCTTATTCCTGATTGTTTGCTCTAGTAGGCTTTGAGCGGCTTCACAGTGGTTAAGGTTTATTTGTAATATCTTTAATATTTATGGCTCAATAAAGCTTTCTTAAGTACTAGACATCGTCCACTCCCTGCTACATGCTTTGCGTCGATGCTAGGATTATCCGTACAGAACATGCAAAGGGGGTCTTTAACGCAGTTTTTGGCAATATGTCCTTCAAGACCACAGCGGCGGCACAACTTCGAACGATCCGTGTTGCTTTTACAAGCTCTAGCTGTATGTCCAAACTCAAGACATTTGAAACATTTTTTCAATAATTTTTGTTCCCTTATGCGGGCAATGACCCATCCCATCTTTGTTTTCCCTAATTCCAGGAGTTTTTTTGACCGTATCTGCCGGAACTCTGATAGAAGCAGTCTGTGTATTGCCATAAGCTTTTCGAAGGTTTAAAACTTCGCATATGCTCTGCGCCCGATTATCGCAGTGAAGGTTTAAGGCCTCAATTATGTCGTTGGCTGTTGTGACTTCATCTAGGTCTTTTATTTTCACAACTTGTTTCTCCGTAAGGTTTTTAACATGCGTCTGTTCCCCCAAAGAATTACTAATTATGTCTTTAATTTTTCCTGCTTTATCCCCGGTGTCACTTAGCTGAAGTAGCAAATCGCCTGTATGTGTCCTCCTAATTTTCGTGACCGTTTGGCTTAAATCTGACATATCTGAATATCTGCATACGATAGTTGGCCCTTTCACTCTATCACTATTGCGTCTGGCCTTGGCTTACTTGGTTTTGGCGGTTGTTTGCCTTGTTTACCCACCACTTTGACCCATGACTTTTTTGTTGTAGTCGGCTTATTTTTCTCTTGTTCCCTTTGGAAATTAGCGCTTTCCTGTTTGCTTTTCTTCGCTGGGGCTTCGCAAGCAGAAGTAGACTTTTCCGCCCAGCTTCTTTTTTCTCCTCTGACTCTTGGAGTCATCAAAGGTGAGGTTTGCGTGGTGGTGTCATTTCCCAAGCTCCTTACGTTCACACTTTTTTGACGTCTCTTTGGGTTGGCCTGCTACCGCTATTGGATTTGGCGAATCAAACACTTGTTTATCCCCACCTCCACGGGGAGGTGTGCGCCCTATGCCCATATTATACAAAAAATATAAAACTGCGGGCTACGGACTACAGACTGTGGACAGTAGAGGAATAATGAAATGAAATAATATTATAGTAATATAATGATATAATAATAAATAATATGAGAAAAAAAAAAACTTAATAATATAGTGATACAAAAGTAATGCAACAATATATACTGTAATCAAATAAAAAATAAAAATATATTATTATTATTATATAATATGTAATGCCTAAAGTATAATATGTGCGCACGCTCAGCATGCACTGTGCATGCAATGAGTGTGATAGCACCTTTAAGGTGATTTTTAAATTCTTATTCTACTTTGCCGAGGGAGATGAATATATTAAGTGAGGTGAATTAAAGCAGGAGATAGGGAGAAGAAAAGAGTATGGCTGTAAATTATAATTATATGTTTATGGCACTATATGTATATATGTGTATGTTAATTTCTCTATAAATGAAAAAAGTATGACCCTATGAAGGGTGTCTGCTTTATACGTTTTTTGGCTCCTTATACACAAATGGGAAAGAACACTATCAATTTAATTAATTGATGCGACAACCAATTTACGTTTAAGTTAATATGAAAGAGTCCGTCCTTTGCGCTAAATCGATCAAAAAAAATCGCGGAAAAGCAATAATTTCGGATTTATTTATAAGCACAGAAATTTTAGCACTTTTCACCACAAGAGAATATCTCTTGTATATGTATGTATATATGTATTTATATGTTTTTTTTTTTTTTGCGATAGGTGGAAAGCTTCGAAAGCCGGAGGAGCGAGACTTTAACCCGCTAAAAACACCTCTGCGTCAATTCCCAGGTCCCTGTGGCACCACCGCAAGGTATTCCTTCGCAGGGGGGAAAGGACGTTGACTGGACTACGTCTATTATGACAACAACCTATCTAGTCGAACGAACATCTAACCAACGACGCCGGAGAAATCTGGATTCGCTCGATTCCTTTCCAGAAATCGGAGCCGTTTCATTATCACTGCCGAAAGGTCTTTTACTGCTTGCCATCTACTACTGGAAATGAGCATGTGCCATACTATATTTTCGGAAGTAGGGGTTTCTCTTATTAGTAGCGCCAACCTGTTTCTCTGTTACTCAAAGCGGGACAGTAGAAAAACGTATATCCTACGTCCTCTTCTACACCACAAATGGTGAAGCAAGGGTTGTCGTCGTACATAAAGCAATGCAAAACACTCATGACCCGATAGGAATTGCGTGAGGTAGAAGTTGACTTCGCCTTGCTTGCGCAATAACCAATCACTTATATTAGGTATTAGAGGGTTCGTCCACCTGCCCTTTTCGGAAGAGCTCCATCTTCTGTGCCATTACCCCAGTGATCTACTTCGAGCGAGTTATTTGCCGATGCCTTGGGATATGAGATATCTTTCCTTGAGCAACATATGGTGTATGCATGTATTATTCGCTGGGTATTTTACAATTAAAGATTTGTAAGTTTTTGAATGAGATGTTACAACACGAAGTTAAGTTTTAAGTCTGTTTTATTTTTCAAATTTCATTTCTTATATAATAATTTTACAATGCTACCTTACACTAACAAATAATAATAAAATTGTATTGCGTACCTAGCTAATTTTAATTTGGGTTATTAAACTAGATCGTATTGAAAAAGGAGAAGAAAGTTATTGACATAGTAATGTGTTTTGATTCATTAAGAGTGAGTGTGTTGTGTGTCAGGTGTGTTACAATTATTAAAGCTTAGCTTAAACTGTAAGTTTGTGTTGTGAAGTGGGTTATAATTTTTATTAAAGTTAAGGTCAGTAATAAATAAAAGAAGAATGAGAAAAAAGAATACGATTATAGTGTGTTACAATTTTTCTTAACGTAAGCGTAGTATGTACGGCAAAGTTTTATGGGAATTCCCTTTCTGTTTAATGAGGTTAGAGAAAACCAACAATAGCGTACTTTTTGTTCAAGTTAACAAGATTTGAGGTGTACAAAATAAAATAAAATTTTATTTTATATAAAATCAAAATAAAAAATATATTACTAATATAATTTTTAGATTATTAATTCAAATATGAGCGATAACAAAAGAAGGAAAAATCGTTTAAATGAAAATTAAAAAAAATAGTTTTCGTTCATTTTGGTTAAAAATCGAAATGATGACTCCTTGGTTATATGCACAATCTGCAATAGGGAATTTTCAATTGCAATTCATGGATGTAGTGCAATAACGGCACACATTGAAACTAAAGTACATAAAACGTCTCATGACACAGCAGCGTCAACATCCAAACTGACAACATTTTTTAAAGGGAATACTTTTGAAACTAATGAAAAAAATTGGCAGTTATGGAGAATACTTTCGCTTTTCACACAATAATCCATAATCAAAGTTTTCGTAGCATGGACTGCACTACTAAATTATTAAAAAAAATTTGTGACGAAAAATTTTCTTGTGCGCGAACAAAATGTAAGTCTATCGTAACCAGCGTATTTAATGAATACTGTAAGGAAATGCTATCAGAAAATCTGGATTCTGTATCATATATATCTATTTTATCAGACGCATCGAATCACAATGAAATAAAACTTTATCCAATTTTAGTAAGGTATTTCGATATTAAGAACGGTATTCAAATTAAGATTTTAAATTTGGAATCAATCGAAGGGAAAACATTAGACATTTTGTCTAATCACTTATTTCGACAGACAAAAATTTGAATAAGAAAATTTTGGCGCTCTCGGCTGATAACAGAAATACTAATTTTTGAGGACGCACCCGTAAAGATGTCAATAATGTGTACACAAAATTACAAGATCTTATGAAACGAAATATTTTGGGAATTGGTTGTAATGCTCACATTATATCAAATGCCATCAATACAGCATCAAGTTTAATGTCAATAGATGTGGAAGTAATTATTACAAATATATATTTATATTTCAATCGGTTTACAGTACGGGTAGCAAGTTTGAAAGAATTTTGTGAAGAGGCTGGTGTTCAATACAAAAAACTACTTGGATATTCCAAAGTCAGATGGCTTGCTTTAACTCCAGCATTAGAACGCGTTTTGCAGTTATATGATCCACTACGTTCATATTTTTTAAGCCTTGACAAATGTCCTACAATTTTGAAGAAATTCTTTCAAAACGATATGTCAGAACCTATGCTTTATTTTATTCACAGTCAGGCGTCGTTGTTTCATAAAATTACTCTACAAATTGAAGGAGATAAAATTTCAGCAGCAGAAGTTTGTATTATATTAAACGACTTTATACTGCAATGTAAATCAAGATTTAATGATGGATTTTTACCACTAATTCTAAAGGATAAACTGACCGTTTTGGAAGATTCCAATCCCGGAATAAAAAATGAATTTTTAAAAGAAGTTAAAATTTTTTATAAAATTTGCTACGAATATATCGAAGAATGGATAGTGAACTTTAGAGCATTAAGTTGTTTCAAATGGACCCTTCTAAATAGTAAAATTGAATGGAAAGAAGTTTCTTCAGTAGTCGAATTTATAATGAAGGAAGTAAAAGATATTGTTATTAATAACAATTTTCTCTTCGAAGACTAAATTTATATTTAAATGAAGAAAAATTGAACAAATGGAACGATGAGAAAATAGAACTTGACAAAAGATGGGTAGAAACCTTTCGGAATTTTAGAGTAGAACATATCCCACGTAAAAATTTAAAAGTTTTAATAGAAATTTCCTTATGTTGTCCAGGCGCCAATGCTGCTGTTGAGAGGGTATTTTCACTAGGGAATGATTATTGGAGCAGTGAGAAGTCGCAACTTTCTGTAAAAACATTATCTGCCGTCTTAACAGTCAAATTTAATATGTAAAATGAAAGTTGTCCGATATGGCTACATCCTCATTTAGCAAAAAAAATTCACTCCGAAGAAAAATGAGTTTTTAAAAGAAAATAAAATTTTTATCGTTTTTTCTTCTTTTTTTTTCACCTATGAAATATTTGCAAAGTATAGTCTTTTTGAACAAAAAATAGTTGGTCATCTTAAGTGTAGTGCCTGAACAAACATGATCTTGTACCCAATGACTTCTTTACTTTTGTTTTTATTTTTTCCTAGGTGTTCCTTTTTCGGTTTTTTTTTACGCATAACAAATATTCACATAAATGTCATCGTAAATGTATGTGTATGTTTGTGTATGTAATATGAATCTATACAAAGTGATATTGTTGATGTTGTAAGTGGCAGTGGTCATAAAATATGTACCAATGTGTACATATGAGCCCATAAATGCCCAGACAAAGCACTTTTCCTGTCCGAATTAAAATTATAAATTTGTCCCCGCATTTAGGGTTACCAACCAATATACACTTTCCTTCATTTCTATTTCACTGTTCTACACCATTTTAAGGTTAAATTGAGAACTTCCAAATTATAATTGAGAACTTCCAAGTTCATATTGAGAAAACCAAATTGAAATTGAGAACTTCCAAATTGAAATTGATAAAACCAAATTGAAATTGAGAAAACCAAATTGAAATTGAGAAAACCAAATTGAAATTGAGAAAACCAAATTCAAATTAAGAACTTCCAAATTATAATTGAGAACTTCCAAGTTCATATTGAGAAAACCAAATTGAAATTGAGAACTTCCCAATTCAAATTGAGAAAACCAAATTGAAATTGAGAAAACCAAATTGAAATTGGGAATTTCCAAATTCAAATTGAGAACTTCCAAATTATAATTGAGAAATTCCAAATTGAAATTGAGAACTTCCAAATTCAAATTGAGAAAACCAAATTGAAATTGAGAAAACCAAATTGAAGTTGGGAACTTCCAAATTCAAATTGAGAACTTCCAAATTATAACTGAGAACTTCCAAGTGGCTCAATTATTAGAGCGATGTCCACCTCCTTATTCCTGATTGTTTGCTCTAGTAGGCTTTGAGCGGCTTCACAGTGGTTAAGGTTTATTTGTAATATCTTTAATATTTTTGGCTCGATAAAGCTTTCTTAAGTACTAGACATCGTCCACTCCCTGCTACATGCTTTGCGTCGATGCTAGGATTATCCGTACAGAACATGCAAAGGGGGTCTTTAACGCAGTTTTTGGCAATATGTCCTTCAAGACCACAGCGGCGGCACAACTTCGAACGATCCGTGTTTCTTTTACAAGCTCTAGCTGTATGTCCAAACTCAAGACATTTGAAACATTTATTCAATAATTTTTGTTCCCTTATGCGGGCAATGACCCATCCCATCTTTGTTTTCCCTAATTCCAGGAGTTTTTTTGACCGTATCTGCCGGAACTCTGATAGAAGCAGTCTGTGTATTGCCATAAGCTTTTCGAAGGTTTAAAACTTCGCATATGCTCTGCGCCCGATTATCGCAGTGAAGGTTTAAGGCCTGAATTATGTCGTTGGCTGTTGTGACTTCATCTAGGTCTTTTATTTTCACAACTTGTTTCTCCGTAAGGTTTTTAACATGCGTCTGTTCCCCCAAAGAATTACTTATTATGTCTTTAATTTTTCCTGCTTTATCCCCGGTGTCACTTAGCTGAAGTAGCAAATCGCCTTTATGTGTCCTCCTAATTTTCGTGACCGTTTGGCTTAAATCTGACATATCTGAATATCTGCATACGATAGTTGGCCCTTTCACTCTATCACTATTGCGTCTGGCCTTGGCTTACTTGGTTTTGGCGGTTGTTTGCCTTGTTTGCCCACCACTTTGACCCATGACTTTTTTTTTGTAGTCGGCTTATTTTTCTCTTGTTCCCTTTGGAAATTAGCGCTTTCCTGTTTGCTTTTCTTCGCTGGGGTTTCGCAAGCAGAAGTAGACTTTTCCGCCCAGCTTCTTTTTTCTCCTCTGACTCTTGGAGTCATCAAAGGTGAGGTTTGCGTGGTGGTGTCATTTCCCAAGCTCCTTACGTTCACACTTTTTTGACGTCTCTTTGGGTTGGCCTGCTACCGCTATTGGATTTGGCGAATCAAACACTTGTTTATCCCCACCTCCACGGGGAGGTGTGCGCCCTATGCCCATATTATACAAAAAATATAAAACTGCGGGCTACGGACTACAGACTGTGGACAGTAGAGGAATAATGAAATGAAATAATATTATAGTAATATAATGATATAATAATAAATAATATGAGAAAAAAAAAACTTAATAATATAGTGATACAAAAGTAATGCAACAATATATACTGTAATCAAATAAAAAATAAAAATATATTATTATTATTATATAATATGTAATGCCTAAAGTATAATATGTGCGCACGCTCAGCATGCACTGTGCATGCAATGAGTGTGATAGCACCTTTAAGGTGATTTTTAAATTCTTATTCTACTTTGCCGAGGGAGATGAATATATTAAGTGAGGTGAATTAAAGCAGGAGATAGGGAGAAGAAAAGAGTATGGCTGTAAATTATAATTATATGTTTATGGCACTATATGTATATATGTGTATGTTAATTTCTCTATAAATGAAAAAAGTATGGAAAAAAAGAGGATATTTTATATGTAAAAAAAAAAAAAGACAGTGACAAAGCTATTCGAAAAAGAATTTAATTGTACTTATTTTAGATGGTGTTCGTGACTAGCACCCGTCCGTTCCGGGGCAAGTAATTAGTATATGTATGACCCTATGAAGGGTGTCTGCTTTATACGTTTTTTGGCTCCTTATACACAAATGGGAAAGAACACTATCAATTTAATTAATTGATGCGACAACCAATTTACGTTTAAGTTAATATGAAAGAGTCCGTCCTTTGCGCTAAATCGATCAAAAAAAATCGCGGAAAAGCAATAATTTCGGATTTATTTATAAGCACAGAAATTTTAGCACTTTTCACCACAAGAGAATATCTCTTGTATATGTATGTATATATGTATTTATATGTTTTTTTTTTTTTTGCGATAGGTGGAAAGCTTCGAAAGCCGGAGGAGCGAGACTTTAACCCGCTAAAAACACCTCTGCGTCAATTCCCAGGTCCCTGTGGCACCACCGCAAGGTATTCCTTCGCAGGGGGGAAAGGACGTTGACTGGACTACGTCTATTATGACAACAACCTATCTAGTCGAACGAACATCTAACCAACGACGCCGGAGAAATCTGGATTCGCTCGATTCCTTTCCAGAAATCGGAGCCGTTTCATTATCACTGCCGAAAGGTCTTTTACTGCTTGCCATCTACTACTGGAAATGAGCATGTGCCATACTATATTTTCGGAAGTAGGGGTTTCTCTTATTAGTAGCGCCAACCTGTTTCTCTGTTACTCAAAGCGGGACAGTAGAAAAACGTATATCCTACGTCCTCTTCTACACCACAAATGGTGAAGCAAGGGTTGTCGTCGTACATAAAGCAATGCAAAACACTCATGACCCGATAGGAATTGCGTGAGGTAGAAGTTGACTTCGCCTTGCTTGCGCAATAACCAATCACTTATATTAGGTATTAGAGGGTTCGTCCACCTGCCCTTTTCGGAAGAGCTCCATCTTCTGTGCCATTACCCCAGTGATCTACTTCGAGCGAGTTATTTGCCGATGCCTTGGGATATGAGATATCTTTCCTTGAGCAACATATGGTGTATGCATGTATTATTCGCTGGGTATTTTACAATTAAAGATTTGTAAGTTTTTGAATGAGATGTTACAACACGAAGTTAAGTTTTAAGTCTGTTTTATTTTTCAAATTTCATTTCTTATATAATAATTTTACAATGCTACCTTACACTAACAAATAATAATAAAATTGTATTGCGTACCTAGCTAATTTTAATTTGGGTTATTAAACTAGATCGTATTGAAAAAGGAGAAGAAAGTTATTGACATAGTAATGTGTTTTGATTCATTAAGAGTGAGTGTGTTGTGTGTCAGGTGTGTTACAATTATTAAAGCTTAGCTTAAACTGTAAGTTTGTGTTGTGAAGTGGGTTATAATTTTTATTAAAGTTAAGGTCAGTAATAAATAAAAGAAGAATGAGAAAAAAGAATACGATTATAGTGTGTTACAATTTTTCTTAACGTAAGCGTAGTATGTACGGCAAAGTTTTATGGGAATTCCCTTTCTGTTTAATGAGGTTAGAGAAAACCAACAATAGCGTACTTTTTGTTCAAGTTAACAAGATTTGAGGTGTACAAAATAAAATAAAATTTTATTTTATATAAAATCAAAATAAAAAATATATTACTAATATAATTTTTAGATTATTAATTCAAATATGAGCGATAACAAAAGAAGGAAAAATCGTTTAAATGAAAATTAAAAAAAATAGTTTTCGTTCATTTTGGTTAAAAATCGAAATGATGACTCCTTGGTTATATGCACAATCTGCAATAGGGAATTTTCAATTGCAATTCATGGATGTAGTGCAATAACGGCACACATTGAAACTAAAGTACATAAAACGTCTCATGACACAGCAGCGTCAACATCCAAACTGACAACATTTTTTAAAGGGAATACTTTTGAAACTAATGAAAAAAATTGGCAGTCATGGAGAATACTTTCGCTTTTCACACAATAATCCATAATCAAAGTTTTCGTAGCATGGACTGCACTCTAAAATTATTAAAAAAAATTTGTGACGAAAAATTTTCTTGTGCGCGAACAAAATGTAAGTCTATCGTAACCAGCGTATTTAATGAATACTGTAAGGAAATGCTATCAGAAAATCTGGATTCTGTATCATATATATCTATTTTATCAGACGCATCGAATCACAATGAAATAAAACTTTATCCAATTTTAGTAAGGTATTTCGATATTAAGAACGGTATTCAAATTAAGATTTTAAATTTGGAATCAATCGAAGGGAAAACATTAGACATTTTGTCTAATCACTTATTTCGACAGACAAAAATTTGAATAAGAAAATTTTGGCGCTCTCGGCTGATAACAGAAATACTAATTTTTGAGGACGCACCCGTAAAGATGTCAATAATGTGTACACAAAATTACAAGATCTTATGAAACGAAATATTTTGGGAATTGGTTGTAATGCTCACATTATATCAAATGCCATCAATACAGCATCAAGTTTAATGTCAATAGATGTGGAAGTAATTATTACAAATATATATTTATATTTCAATCGGTTTACAGTACGGGTAGCAAGTTTGAAAGAATTTTGTGAAGAGGCTGGTGTTCAATACAAAAAACTACTTGGATATTCCAAAGTCAGATGGCTTGCTTTAACTCCAGCATTAGAACGAGTTTTGCAGTTATATGATCCACTACGTTCATATATTTTAAGCCTTGACAAATGTCCTACAATTTTGAAGAAATTCTTTCAAAACGATATGTCAGAACCTATACTTTATTTTATTCACAGTCAGGCGTCGTTGTTTCATAAAATTACTCTACAAATTGAAGGAGATAAAATTTCAGCAGCAGAAGTTTGTATTATATTAAACGACTTTATACTGCAATGTAAATCAAGATTTAATGATGGATTTTTACCACTAATTCTAAAGGATAAACTGACCGTTTTGGAAGATTCCAATCCCGGAATAAAAAATGAATTTTTAAAAGAAGTTAAAATTTTTTATAAAATTTGCTACGAATATATCGAAGAATGGATAGTGAACTTTAGAGCATTAAGTTGTTTCAAATGGACCCTTCTAAATAGTAAAATTGAATGGAAAGAAGTTTCTTCAGTAGTCGAATTTATAATGAAGGAAGTAAAAGATATTGTTATTAATAACAATTTTCTCTTCGAAGACTAAATTTATATTTAAATGAAGAAAAATTGAACAAATGGAACGATGAGAAAATAGAACTTGACAAAAGATGGGTAGAAACCTTTCGGAATTTTAGAGTAGAACATATCCCACGTAAAAATTTAAAAGTTTTAATAGAAATTTCCTTATGTTGTCCAGGCGCCAATGCTGCTGTTGAGAGGGTATTTTCACTAGGGAATGATTATTGGAGCAGTGAGAAGTCGCAACTTTCTGTAAAAACATTATCTGCCGTCTTAACAGTCAAATTTAATATGTAAAATGAAAGTTGTCCGATATGGCTACATCCTCATTTAGCAAAAAAAATTCACTCCGAAAAAAAATGAGTTTTTAAAAGAAAATAAAATTTTTATCGTTTTTTCTTCTTTTTTTTTTCACCTATGAAATATTTGCAAAGTATAGTCTTTTTGAACAAAAAATAGTTGGTCATCTTAAGTGTAGTGCCTGAACAAACATGATCTTGTACCCAATGACTTCTTTACTTTTGTTTTTATTTTTTCCTAGGTGTTCCTTTTTCGGTTTTTTTTTACGCATAACAAATATTCACATAAATGTCATCGTAAATGTATGTGTATGTTTGTGTATGTAATATGAATCTATACAAAGTGATATTGTTGATGTTGTAAGTGGCAGTGGTCATAAAATATGTACCAATGTGTACATATGAGCCCATAAATGCCCAGACAAAGCACTTTTCCTGTCCGAATTAAAATTATAAATTTGTCCCCGCATTTAGGGTTACCAACCAATATACACTTTCCTTCATTTCTATTTCACTGTTCTACACCATTTTAAGGTTAAATTGAGAACTTCCAAATTATAATTGAGAACTTCCAAGTTCATATTGAGAAAACCAAATTGAAATTGAGAACTTCCAAATTGAAATTGATAAAACCAAATTGAAATTGAGAAAACCAAATTGAAATTGAGAAAACCAAATTCAAATTAAGAACTTCCAAATTATAATTGAGAACTTCCAAGTTCATATTGAGAAAACCAAATTGAAATTGAGAACTTCCCAATTCAAATTGAGAAAACCAAATTGAAATTGAGAAAACCAAATTGAAATTGGGAATTTCCAAATTCAAATTGAGAACTTCTAAATTATAATTGAGAAATTCCAAGTTCAAATTGAGAAAACCAAATTGAAATTGAGAACTTCCAAATTCAAATTGAGAAAACCAAATTGAAATTGAGAAAACCAAATTGAAGTTGGGAACTTCCAAATTCAAATTGAGAACTTCCAAATTATAACTGAGAACTTCCAAGTGGCTCAATTATTAGAGCGATGTCCACCTCCTTATTCCTGATTGTTTGCTCTAGTAGGCTTTGAGCGGCTTCACAGTGGTTAAGGTTTATTTGTAATATCTTTAATATTTATGGCTCAATAAAGCTTTCTTAAGTACTAGACATCGTCCACTCCCTGCTACATGCTTTGCGTCGATGCTAGGATTATCCGTACAGAACATGCAAAGGGGGTCTTTAACGCAGTTTTTGACAATATGTCCTTCAAGACCACAGCGGCGGCACAACTTCGAACGATCCGTGTTGCTTTTACAAGCTCTAGCTGTATGTCCAAACTCAAGACATTTGAAACATTTTTTCAATAATTTTTGTTCCCTTATGCGGGCAATGACCCATCCCATCTTTGTTTTCCCTAATTCCAGGAGTTTTTTTGACCGTATCTGCCGGAACTCTGATAGAAGCAGTCTGTGTATTGCCATAAGCTTTTCGAAGGTTTAAAACTTCGCATATGCTCTGCGCCCGATTATCGCAGTGAAGGTTTAAGGCCTCAATTATGTTTTGGCTGTTGTGACTTCATCTAGGTCTTTTATTTTCACAACTTGTTTCTCCGTAAGGTTTTTAACATGCGTCTGTTCCCCCAAAGAATTACTAATTATGTCTTTAATTTTTCCTGCTTTATCCCCGGTGTCACTTAGCTGAAGTAGCAAATCGCCTGTATGTGTCCTCCTAATTTTCGTGACCGTTTGGCTTAAATCTGACATATCTGAATATCTGCATACGATAGTTGGCCCTTTCACTCTATCACTATTGCGTCTGGCCTTGGCTTACTTGGTTTTGGCGGTTGTTTGCCTTGTTTACCCACCACTTTGACCCATGACTTTTTTGTTGTAGTCGGCTTATTTTTCTCTTGTTCCCTTTGGAAATTAGCGCTTTCCTGTTTGCTTTTCTTCGCTGGGGCTTCGCAAGCAGAAGTAGACTTTTCCGCCCAGCTTCTTTTTTCTCCTCTGACTCTTGGAGTCATCAAAGGTGAGGTTTGCGTGGTGGTGTCATTTCCCAAGCTCCTTACGTTCACACTTTTTTGACGTCTCTTTGGGTTGGCCTGCTACCGCTATTGGATTTGGCGAATCAAACACTTGTTTATCCCCACCTCCACGGGGAGGTGTGCGCCCTATGCCCATATTATACAAAAAATATAAAACTGCGGGCTACGGACTACAGACTGTGGACAGTAGAGGAATAATGAAATGAAATAATATTATAGTAATATAATGATATAATAATAAATAATATGAGAAAAAAAAAACTTAATAATATAGTGATACAAAAGTAATGCAACAATATATACTGTAATCAAATAAAAAATAAAAATATATTATTATTATTATATAATATGTAATGCCTAAAGTATAATATGTGCGCACGCTCAGCATGCACTGTGCATGCAATGAGTGTGATAGCACCTTTAAGGTGATTTTTAAATTCTTATTCTACTTTGCCGAGGGAGATGAATATATTAAGTGAGGTGAATTAAAGCAGGAGATAGGGAGAAGAAAAGAGTATGGCTGTAAATTATAATTATATGTTTATGGCACTATATGTATATATGTGTATGTTAATTTCTCTATAAATGAAAAAAGTATGGAAAAAAAGAGGATATTTTATATGTAAAAAAAAAAAAAGACAGTGACAAAGCTATTCGAAAAAGAATTTAATTGTACTTATTTTAGATGGTGTTCGTGACTAGCACCCGTCCGTTCCGGGGCAAGTAATTAGTATATGTATGACCCTATGAAGGGTGTCTGCTTTATACGTTTTTTGGCTCCTTATACACAAATGGGAAAGAACACTATCAATTTAATTAATTGATGCGACAACCAATTTACGTTTAAGTTAATATGAAAGAGTCCGTCCTTTGCGCTAAATCGATCAAAAAAAATCGCGGAAAAGCAATAATTTCGGATTTATTTATAAGCACAGAAATTTTAGCACTTTTCACCACAAGAGAATATCTCTTGTATATGTATGTATATATGTATTTATATGTTTTTTTTTTTTTGCGATAGGTGGAAAGCTTCGAAAGCCGGAGGAGCGAGACTTTAACCCGCTAAAAACACCTCTGCGTCAATTCCCAGGTCCCTGTGGCACCACCGCAAGGTATTCCTTCGCAGGGGGGAAAGGACGTTGACTGGAATACGTCTATTATGACAACAACCTATCTAGTCGAACGAACATCTAACCAACGACGCCGGAGAAATCTGGATTCGCTCGATTCCTTTCCAGAAATCGGAGCCGTTTCATTATCACTGCCGAAAGGTCTTTTACTGCTTGCCATCTACTACTGGAAATGAGCATGTGCCATACTATATTTTCGGAAGTAGGGGTTTCTCTTATTAGTAGCGCCAACCTGTTTCTCTGTTACTCAAAGCGGGACAGTAGAAAAACGTATATCCTACGTCCTCTTCTACACCACAAATGGTGAAGCAAGGGTTGTCGTCGTACATAAAGCAATGCAAAACACTCATGACCCGATAGGAATTGCGTGAGGTAGAAGTTGACTTCGCCTTGCTTGCGCAATAACCAATCACTTATATTAGGTATTAGAGGGTTCGTCCACCTGCCCTTTTCGGAAGAGCTCCATCTTCTGTGCCATTACCCCAGTGATCTACTTCGAGCGAGTTATTTGCCGATGCCTTGGGGTATGAGATATCTTTCCTTGAGCAACATATGGTGTATGCATGTATTATTCGCTGGGTATTTTACAATTAAAGATTTGTAAGTTTTTGAATGAGATGTTACAACACGAAGTTAAGTTTTAAGTCTGTTTTATTTTTCAAATTTCATTTCTTATATAATAATTTTACAATGCTACCTTACACTAACAAATAATAATAAAATTGTATTGCGTACCTAGCTAATTTTAATTTGGGTTATTAAACTAGATCGTATTGAAAAAGGAGAAGAAAGTTATTGACATAGTAATGTGTTTTGATTCATTAAGAGTGAGTGTGTTGTGTGTCAGGTGTGTTACAATTATTAAAGCTTAGCTTAAACTGTAAGTTTGTGTTGTGAAGTGGGTTATAATTTTTATTAAAGTTAAGGTCAGTAATAAATAAAAGAAGAATGAGAAAAAAGAATACGATTATAGTGTGTTACAATTTTTCTTAACGTAAGCGTAGTATGTACGGCAAAGTTTTATGGGAATTCCCTTTCTGTTTAATGAGGTTAGAGAAAACCAACAATAGCGTACTTTTTGTTCAAGTTAACAAGATTTGAGGTGTACAAAATAAAATAAAATTTTATTTTATATAAAATCAAAATAAAAAATATATTACTAATATAATTTTTAGATTATTAATTCAAATATGAGCGATAACAAAAGAAGGAAAAATCGTTTAAATGAAAATTAAAAAAAATAGTTTTCGTTCATTTTGGTTAAAAATCGAAATGATGACTCCTTGGTTATATGCACAATCTGCAATAGGGAATTTTCAATTGCAATTCATGGATGTAGTGCAATAACGGCACACATTGAAACTAAAGTACATAAAACGTCTCATGACACAGCAGCGTCAACATCCAAACTGACAACATTTTTTAAAGGGAATACTTTTGAAACTAATGAAAAAAATTGGCAGTCATGGAGAATACTTTCGCTTTTCACACAATAATCCATAATCAAAGTTTTCGTAGCATGGACTGCACTCTAAAATTATTAAAAAAAATTTGTGACGAAAAATTTTCTTGTGCGCGAACAAAATGTAAGTCTATCGTAACCAGCGTATTTAATGAATACTGTAAGGAAATGCTATCAGAAAATCTGGATTCTGTATCATATATATCTATTTTATCAGACGCATCGAATCACAATGAAATAAAACTTTATCCAATTTTAGTAAGGTATTTCGATATTAAGAACGGTATTCAAATTAAGATTTTAAATTTGGAATCAATCGAAGGGAAAACATTAGACATTTTGTCTAATCACTTATTTCGACAGACAAAAATTTGAATAAGAAAATTTTGGCGCTCTCGGCTGATAACAGAAATACTAATTTTTGAGGACGCACCCGTAAAGATGTCAATAATGTGTACACAAAATTACAAGATCTTATGAAACGAAATATTTTGGGAATTGGTTGTAATGCTCACATTATATCAAATGCCATCAATACAGCATCAAGTTTAATGTCAATAGATGTGGAAGTAATTATTACAAATATATATTTATATTTCAATCGGTTTACAGTACGGGTAGCAAGTTTGAAAGAATTTTGTGAAGAGGCTGGTGTTCAATACAAAAAACTACTTGGATATTCCAAAGTCAGATGGCTTGCTTTAACTCCAGCATTAGAACGAGTTTTGCAGTTATATGATCCACTACGTTCATATTTTTTAAGCCTTGACAAATGTCCTACAATTTTGAAGAAATTCTTTCAAAACGATATGTCAGAACCTATACTTTATTTTATTCACAGTCAGGCGTCGTTGTTTCATAAAATTACTCTACAAATTGAAGGAGATAAAATTTCAGCAGCAGAAGTTTGTATTATATTAAACGACTTTATACTGCAATGTAAATCAAGATTTAATGATGGATTTTTACCACTAATTCTAAAGGATAAACTGACCGTTTTGGAAGATTCCAATCCCGGAATAAAAAATGAATTTTTAAAAGAAGTTAAAATTTTTTATAAAATTTGCTACGAATATATCGAAGAATGGATAGTGAACTTTAGAGCATTAAGTTGTTTCAAATGGACCCTTCTAAATAGTAAAATTGAATGGAAAGAAGTTTCTTCAGTAGTCGAATTTATAATGAAGGAAGTAAAAGATATTGTTATTAATAACAATTTTCTCTTCGAAGACTAAATTTATATTTAAATGAAGAAAAATTGAACAAATGGAACGATGAGAAAATAGAACTTGACAAAAGATGGGTAGAAACCTTTCGGAATTTTAGAGTAGAACATATCCCACGTAAAAATTTAAAAGTTTTAATAGAAATTTCCTTATGTTGTCCAGGCGCCAATGCTGCTGTTGAGAGGGTATTTTCACTAGGGAATGATTATTGGAGCAGTGAGAAGTCGCAACTTTCTGTAAAAACATTATCTGCCGTCTTAACAGTCAAATTTAATATGTAAAATGAAAGTTGTCCGATATGGCTACATCCTCATTTAGCACAAAAAATTCACTCCGAAGAAAAATGAGTTTTTAAAAGAAAATAAAATTTTTATCGTTTTTTCTTCTTTTTTTTTTCACCTATGAAATATTTGCAAAGTATAGTCTTTTTGAACAAAAAATAGTTGGTCATCTTAAGTGTAGTGCCTGAACAAACATGATCTTGTACCCAATGACTTCTTTACTTTTGTTTTTATTTTTTCCTAGGTGTTCCTTTTTCGGTTTTTTTTTACGCATAACAAATATTCACATAAATGTCATCGTAAATGTATGTGTATGTTTGTGTATGTAATATGAATCTATACAAAGTGATATTGTTGATGTTGTAAGTGGCAGTGGTCATAAAATATGTACCAATGTGTACATATGAGCCCATAAATGCCCAGACAAAGCACTTTTCCTGTCCGAATTAAAATTATAAATTTGTCCCCGCATTTAGGGTTACCAACCAATATACACTTTCCTTCATTTCTATTTCACTGTTCTACACCATTTTAAGGTTAAATTGAGAACTTCCAAATTATAATTGAGAACTTCCAAGTTCATATTGAGAAAACCAAATTGATATTGAGAACTTCCAAATTGAAATTGATAAAACCAAATTGAAATTGAGAAAACCAAATTGAAATTGAGAAAACCAAATTCAAATTAAGAACTTCCAAATTATAATTGAGAACTTCCAAGTTCATATTGAGAAAACCAAATTGAAATTGAGAACTTCCCAATTCAAATTGAGAAAACCAAATTGAAATATAGAAAACCAAATTGAAATTGGGAATTTCCAAATTCAAATTGAGAACTTCTAAATTATAATTGAGAAATTCCAAGTTCAAATTGAGAAAACCAAATTGAAATTGAGAACTTCCAAATTCAAATTGAGAAAACCAAATTGAAATTGAGAAAACCAAATTGAAGTTGGGAACTTCCAAATTCAAATTGAGAACTTCCAAATTATAACTGAGAACTTCCAAGTGGCTCAATTATTAGAGCGATGTCCACCTCCTTATTCCTGATTGTTTGCTCTAGTAGGCTTTGAGCGGCTTCACAGTGGTTAAGGTTTATTTGTAATATCTTTAATATTTATGGCTCAATAAAGCTTTCTTAAGTACTAGACATCGTCCACTCCCTGCTACATGCTTTGCGTCGATGCTAGGATTATCCGTACAGAACATGCAAAGGGGGTCTTTAACGCAGTTTTTGACAATATGTCCTTCAAGACCACAGCGGCGGCACAACTTCGAACGATCCGTGTTGCTTTTACAAGCTCTAGCTGTATGTCCAAACTCAAGACATTTGAAACATTTTTTCAATAATTTTTGTTCCCTTATGCGGGCAATGACCCATCCCATCTTTGTTTTCCCTAATTCCAGGAGTTTTTTTGACCGTATCTGCCGGAACTCTGATAGAAGCAGTCTGTGTATTGCCATAAGCTTTTCGAAGGTTTAAAACTTCGCATATGCTCTGCGCCCGATTATCGCAGTGAAGGTTTAAGGCCTCAATTATGTTTTGGCTGTTGTGACTTCATCTAGGTCTTTTATTTTCACAACTTGTTTCTCCGTAAGGTTTTTAACATGCGTCTGTTCCCCCAAAGAATTACTAATTATGTCTTTAATTTTTCCTGCTTTATCCCCGGTGTCACTTAGCTGAAGTAGCAAATCGCCTGTATGTGTCCTCCTAATTTTCGTGACCGTTTGGCTTAAATCTGACATATCTGAATATCTGCATACGATAGTTGGCCCTTTCACTCTATCACTATTGCGTCTGGCCTTGGCTTACTTGGTTTTGGCGGTTGTTTGCCTTGTTTACCCACCACTTTGACCCATGACTTTTTTGTTGTAGTCGGCTTATTTTTCTCTTGTTCCCTTTGGAAATTAGCGCTTTCCTGTTTGCTTTTCTTCGCTGGGGCTTCGCAAGCAGAAGTAGACTTTTCCGCCCAGCTTCTTTTTTCTCCTCTGACTCTTGGAGTCATCAAAGGTGAGGTTTGCGTGGTGGTGTCATTTCCCAAGCTCCTTACGTTCACACTTTTTTGACGTCTCTTTGGGTTGGCCTGCTACCGCTATTGGATTTGGCGAATCAAACACTTGTTTATCCCCACCTCCACGGGGAGGTGTGCGCCCTATGCCCATATTATACAAAAAATATAAAACTGCGGGCTACGGACTACAGACTGTGGACAGTAGAGGAATAATGAAATGAAATAATATTATAGTAATATAATGATATAATAATAAATAATATGAGAAAAAAAAAACTTAATAATATAGTGATACAAAAGTAATGCAACAATATATACTGTAATCAAATAAAAAATAAAAATATATTATTATTATTATATAATATGTAATGCCTAAAGTATAATATGTGCGCACGCTCAGCATGCACTGTGCATGCAATGAGTGTGATAGCACCTTTAAGGTGATTTTTAAATTCTTATTCTACTTTGCCGAGGGAGATGAATATATTAAGTGAGGTGAATTAAAGCAGGAGATAGGGAGAAGAAAAGAGTATGGCTGTAAATTATAATTATATGTTTATGGCACTATATGTATATATGTGTATGTTAATTTCTCTATAAATGAAAAAAGTATGGAAAAAAAGAGGATATTTTATATGTAAAAAAAAAAAAAGACAGTGACAAAGCTATTCGAAAAAGAATTTAATTGTACTTATTTTAGATGGTGTTCGTGACTAGCACCCGTCCGTTCCGGGGCAAGTAATTAGTATATGTATGACCCTATGAAGGGTGTCTGCTTTATACGTTTTTTGGCTCCTTATACACAAATGGGAAAGAACACTATCAATTTAATTAATTGATGCGACAACCAATTTACGTTTAAGTTAATATGAAAGAGTCCGTCCTTTGCGCTAAATCGATCAAAAAAAATCGCGGAAAAGCAATAATTTCGGATTTATTTATAAGCACAGAAATTTTAGCACTTTTCACCACAAGAGAATATCTCTTGTATATGTATGTATATATGTATTTATATGTTTTTTTTTTTTTGCGATAGGTGGAAAGCTTCGAAAGCCGGAGGAGCGAGACTTTAACCCGCTAAAAACACCTCTGCGTCAATTCCCAGGTCCCTGTGGCACCACCGCAAGGTATTCCTTCGCAGGGGGGAAAGGACGTTGACTGGAATACGTCTATTATGACAACAACCTATCTAGTCGAACGAACATCTAACCAACGACGCCGGAGAAATCTGGATTCGCTCGATTCCTTTCCAGAAATCGGAGCCGTTTCATTATCACTGCCGAAAGGTCTTTTACTGCTTGCCATCTACTACTGGAAATGAGCATGTGCCATACTATATTTTCGGAAGTAGGGGTTTCTCTTATTAGTAGCGCCAACCTGTTTCTCTGTTACTCAAAGCGGGACAGTAGAAAAACGTATATCCTACGTCCTCTTCTACACCACAAATGGTGAAGCAAGGGTTGTCGTCGTACATAAAGCAATGCAAAACACTCATGACCCGATAGGAATTGCGTGAGGTAGAAGTTGACTTCGCCTTGCTTGCGCAATAACCAATCACTTATATTAGGTATTAGAGGGTTCGTCCACCTGCCCTTTTCGGAAGAGCTCCATCTTCTGTGCCATTACCCCAGTGATCTACTTCGAGCGAGTTATTTGCCGATGCCTTGGGATATGAGATATCTTTCCTTGAGCAACATATGGTGTATGCATGTATTATTCGCTGGGTATTTTACAATTAAAGATTTGTAAGTTTTTGAATGAGATGTTACAACACGAAGTTAAGTTTTAAGTCTGTTTTATTTTTCAAATTTCATTTCTGTTGTTATTTTGTATTTTGTATTAAAATACATTTTGTTTTTAAGTCACCTTTTTTGTCAAAATTTTTCACTTCTAGTAATAAAAACATCTCTTCCTGTAAATAAACTTTTTGTGTTTATTAAATAAAATAATAATTCTCGCTATCTATTAATTATCAAATAAGAGGTTATGGGCGATAACAAAATGGATAAAACGGGAATTATGCAGTTTGCTGGGTCAAATTTCCAAATATGGAAATTTCGTGTAGAAAAGCATCTCAATGCTTGTGGGTGTTTAAAAGCTGTTGATATGTCAGCACCACAAGATGAAACTCAGTTGTCAGAATTTAAGAAGATAGATGTAAAAGCTCAAGACATCATCACATCTTATATTCATGATGATTATATTGAATACATAAGAGATGCTCGGTCAGCAAAAGAAATGTGGGAGATGTTGTCGGTATCATTCGACCGAAAGTCAGCGCAAACTCAAACACTAATTAGGAAAGAGTTGGCAGTATTACGCTTACGCGAAGAAGAAGATTTAACTGCACATTTACTCAAGTTTGAGGGATTAATTAGGCAGTTAAAGTCTGCTGGAGCCAAACCAGAAGAAGCAGACATAATTTCTCAACTTTTCTTAACACTTCCAGAGTCATATGATGCGGTAGTTACTGCTCTGGAAAATTTACCGGTAGAAAATTTAACTTTATCGCTGGTAAAAGTACGATTGCTAGCTGAAGAGGCCAAAAAGAAACAGCGTAACAGCGAAAATTCTTTTGAGAAAAATGCTGCTTTCAATTCAAGAAAGAAATTAAATCGTTTTAATGGCAAATGCCATAAATGTGGCAAATATGGACATAAAAAGGCTGAATGTCGAGTCAAAGAGGTAAAAAGAGCTAATGCTGCAAGTATAAGCTTTATGGCAGATTCAAACTCAATATGTTCAACGAAATGTAACAATAATAAAGTGTTGTTTGCTCTAGATTCAGGAGCAACTGATCATTTTGTAAATGATTCTTCGTTATTTTATAATATAAAAAATTTAGCTGAACCAAAACATATCTGCATAGCGAAAAATGGTGAAAACGTTATTGTAACCAAAATTGGACAAATTCAATGTGTAACAAGTTATGGAGTGAATATAACACTTAAAAATGTTCTGTACAGCCCCAGTTTTCGGGAAAATTTACTTTCTGTGAGTAAAATAGTTGAAGCTGGTATTAAAGTAGAATTTCAAAAATCAAAAGCAATTATTCAAAAGAATGGTCAAATCATTGAAGCAGCTAAAAGAGTTGGTAACTTATTTGAAGTTAAACTCGAAGTACTGAAACATTCGGCAAATTTAACTAAAGAACAAACAGGTGAGCTTTGGCATAAACGATTAGGTCACATAAGTTCACATAACCATAATGAATTAATTAAACACGATATGGTGTCTGGCATTGCGAATGTTATACCAAATTCTTTTTGTGAAGTGTGTGTTGAGAGTAAACACAGCAGAAGTCCTTTTAATAATACTAGATCACGAGCTAATAAACCAATTGAGCACATTCATTCTGATGTTTGTGGCCCGATAAGTCCGGTGGCATATGATGGATCCAAATACTTTATTAGTTTTATTGACGATTATACTCATTT
Source organism: Ornithomya chloropus (assembly GCA_963971445.1). NCBI lineage: Eukaryota > Metazoa > Arthropoda > Insecta > Diptera > Hippoboscidae > Ornithomya > Ornithomya chloropus. Next base: position 40,856,612 of record OZ020531.1, read on the forward strand.
TGCTCACGTCTATTTAATGAAAAACAAATTTGAAACATTTGATTATTTGAAAGAATTTGAAGCAATGGCAACTAGCAAATTTGGTCAAAGAATTTCAAAATTAACGGTTGACCAAGGCCGAGAATATAAGTCGTCTGAATGTTTGGCTTATTGCAAAAATAAGGGAATTCAAATTACCGAAACAATGGCATATAGTCCTCAGCAAAATGGAGTTGCTGAACGATTCAATAGAACTATTGTTGAAAAAGCTCGTGCATTACTATTTGAAGGAGGGGTTCCTAAATTTTTATGGTGTGAGGCAGTTCGCGTAGGAGCATATATTATAAATCGAAGTCCAACTAAAGCTTTATCTGTTGATTGCACACCTGCTGAATTATGGTACGGTTCAAAACCAAATGTATCAAATTTAAGAATTTTTGGTTGCTCTGTATATGCATGGGTACCTAATCAGAAACGTAAAAAATTAGATCCTAAAAGTCTGCAGTATGTCATGGTTGGATATTGCCCTAACGGTTACAGATTGTGGCATCGTGAAAATCGTAAAATAATTCTTGCTCGTGATTGTATATTCAATGAATATGATTTTCCATTTAAAAAAGAAACAAATTTAAAACACGATGTACCTATTATATACCGAAACGAGCAAGAGGGGGACGTAGAAGATTTTGTCGTTTCTACTACTAAAGAAACAAAAAAAAATTCTATTGAAATAGAATCAGAAGAAAAAGAAGATGTTATTAATAAAGATATTAATGATGAAAATACTAATGCTACTACTAAACAAATTCAAACTACAATACGAAAGAGTGATCGACAGAAAAAACCAAATCCTAAATTTTCAGACTTATATGTTTCATTATTTGAAGCATTTGGTACTGAATTACCAACAAAGTTTGAAGAAATTTATAGTTTAAGAAACCGTGATGATTGGTTAAAAGCTGTTAAAAGTGAATTGGACTCCATGATAAAAAACAAGGTATGGGAAGTGGTTCCAAAACCGGAAAATAAGAAGATACTAAAGTCGAAGTGGGTATTTGTAATAAAAAACGACGCAAATGGTAATCCTGTTCGATATAAAGCAAGACTTGTAGCAAAAGGCTTCTTACAAAGATATGGAGATGATTATGAAGATACTTATTCTCCTGTAGCAAAGCTAAGTACAATTAGGACTGCTCTTGCGGTTGGAGTTGCAAAAGGCTTAATTTTTTATCAAATGGATGTAAAAACAGCTTTTCTTTATGGTGAACTTAAAGAAGAAATATTTATGGAAGTACCCGAAGGCTATCACACGAAACCAAATATGGCTCTAAAGCTTATAAAATCATTATATGGATTAAAACAAAGTCCTCGTTGTTGGAATGATAAATTTAACTCATCTTTAATAAGCTTGGGATTTCGAAGATCAGCCCATGATAATTGTTTGTATGTAAAAGGTGTTGAAGAGAATATTTTGTTATTAATAATTTATGTTGATGATGTTCTCTTAGCGGGAAAAAATATTAAAGTGATTGAGGAAGTTAAATCACAATTATTTTCAAACTTTGAAATGTCTGACTGTGGACCTTTATCACATTACCTTGGAATGAAAATAACGTATGAAAAAGGAGTTCTCTCACTTAGTCAGACTGCTAATATAGAAAAAATATTGAAAAAGTTTGGAATGGAGGAATGCAATGCTTGTGATACTCCTATGGAAAAAGGACTTCAGTTGAGGGTTAGCAAAGAAAAATCGTCTACACATCCATATCGTGAATTACTTGGGAGTTTAATGTATTTGATGCTCTGTGTTCGACCAGACATTTGTTATGCGGTTGGATATATGGGACGCTTCCAAGAAAACTATGATAATTCGCATTGGATAGCATTAAAAAGAGTTTTAAGATATATTAAAGGAACAAATGAATTAAAACTTAAATTCGAAAAGCCTACAAAAACACAAGAGAACGTCTTAGTTGGCTATGTAGATGCTGATTGGGCATCTAATATTGAAGATCGTAAATCCACAAGTGGTTTCATATTTTATGTGTTTGGATGTCCTGTATCCTGGAGTAGCAGAAAACAATCAACTGTAGCTACATCTTCTAGTGAAGCAGAGTATGTAGCACTAGGTCATGCTGTTTCTGAAGGAATTTGGCTAAATGGCATCTTAGTTGATATGGGAGTCGTACAAGAAAAACCTTTTTTGTTATTTGAAGACAATGCTGGATGTATAGCTATGGCAAAAAATAATGAGTGCAAAAGAGCCAAGCATATCGATATTAAACATCATTTTATAAGAGATCATGTTTCCAAAGGACATTTAAAAATAGTTAAAATAGATACTAAAAAACAAATTGCAGATATTTTTACAAAAGCCCTTGATAAACCTACATTTATATCAATTAGAAATTTACTAAAATTGTCTAATTGAGAGGGGGTGTTGTTATTTTGTATTTTGTATTAAAATACATTTTGTTTTTAAGTCACCTTTTTTGTCAAAATTTTTCACTTCTAGTAATAAAAACATCTCTTCCTGTAAATAAACTTTTTGTGTTTATTAAATAAAATAATAATTCTCGCTATCTATTAATTATCAAATAAGAATTTCTTATATAATAATTTTACAATGCTACCTTACACTAACAAATAATAATAAAATTGTATTGCGTACCTAGCTAATTTTAATTTGGGTTATTAAACTAGATCGTATTGAAAAAGGAGAAGAAAGTTATTGACATAGTAATGTGTTTTGATTCATTAAGAGTGAGTGTGTTGTGTGTCAGGTGTGTTACAATTATTAAAGCTTAGCTTAAACTGTAAGTTTGTGTTGTGAAGTGGGTTATAATTTTTATTAAAGTTAAGGTCAGTAATAAATAAAAGAAGAATGAGAAAAAAGAATACGATTATAGTGTGTTACAATTTTTCTTAACGTAAGCGTAGTATGTACGGCAAAGTTTTATGGGAATTCCCTTTCTGTTTAATGAGGTTAGAGAAAACCAACAATAGCGTACTTTTTGTTCAAGTTAACAAGATTTGAGGTGTACAAAATAAAATAAAATTTTATTTTATATAAAATCAAAATAAAAAATATATTACTAATATAATTTTTAGATTATTAATTCAAATATGAGCGATAACAAAAGAAGGAAAAATCGTTTAAATGAAAATTAAAAAAAATAGTTTTCGTTCATTTTGGTTAAAAATCGAAATGATGACTCCTTGGTTATATGCACAATCTGCAATAGGGAATTTTCAATTGCAATTCATGGATGTAGTGCAATAACGGCACACATTGAAACTAAAGTACATAAAACGTCTCATGACACAGCAGCGTCAACATCCAAACTGACAACATTTTTTAAAGGGAATACTTTTGAAACTAATGAAAAAAATTGGCAGTCATGGAGAATACTTTCGCTTTTCACACAATAATCCATAATCAAAGTTTTCGTAGCATGGACTGCACTCTAAAATTATTAAAAAAAATTTGTGACGAAAAATTTTCTTGTGCGCGAACAAAATGTAAGTCTATCGTAACCAGCGTATTTAATGAATACTGTAAGGAAATGCTATCAGAAAATCTGGATTCTGTATCATATATATCTATTTTATCAGACGCATCGAATCACAATGAAATAAAACTTTATCCAATTTTAGTAAGGTATTTCGATATTAAGAACGGTATTCAAATTAAGATTTTAAATTTGGAATCAATCGAAGGGAAAACATTAGACATTTTGTCTAATCACTTATTTCGACAGACAAAAATTTGAATAAGAAAATTTTGGCGCTCTCGGCTGATAACAGAAATACTAATTTTTGAGGACGCACCCGTAAAGATGTCAATAATGTGTACACAAAATTACAAGATCTTATGAAACGAAATATTTTGGGAATTGGTTGTAATGCTCACATTATATCAAATGCCATCAATACAGCATCAAGTTTAATGTCAATAGATGTGGAAGTAATTATTACAAATATATATTTATATTTCAATCGGTTTACAGTACGGGTAGCAAGTTTGAAAGAATTTTGTGAAGAGGCTGGTGTTCAATACAAAAAACTACTTGGATATTCCAAAGTCAGATGGCTTGCTTTAACTCCAGCATTAGAACGAGTTTTGCAGTTATATGATCCACTACGTTCATATTTTTTAAGCCTTGACAAATGTCCTACAATTTTGAAGAAATTCTTTCAAAACGATATGTCAGAACCTATACTTTATTTTATTCACAGTCAGGCGTCGTTGTTTCATAAAATTACTCTACAAATTGAAGGAGATAAAATTTCAGCAGCAGAAGTTTGTATTATATTAAACGACTTTATACTGCAATGTAAATCAAGATTTAATGATGGATTTTTACCACTAATTCTAAAGGATAAACTGACCGTTTTGGAAGATTCCAATCCCGGAATAAAAAATGAATTTTTAAAAGAAGTTAAAATTTTTTATAAAATTTGCTACGAATATATCGAAGAATGGATAGTGAACTTTAGAGCATTAAGTTGTTTCAAATGGACCCTTCTAAATAGTAAAATTGAATGGAAAGAAGTTTCTTCAGTAGTCGAATTTATAATGAAGGAAGTAAAAGATATTGTTATTAATAACAATTTTCTCTTCGAAGACTAAATTTATATTTAAATGAAGAAAAATTGAACAAATGGAACGATGAGAAAATAGAACTTGACAAAAGATGGGTAGAAACCTTTCGGAATTTTAGAGTAGAACATATCCCACGTAAAAATTTAAAAGTTTTAATAGAAATTTCCTTATGTTGTCCAGGCGCCAATGCTGCTGTTGAGAGGGTATTTTCACTAGGGAATGATTATTGGAGCAGTGAGAAGTCGCAACTTTCTGTAAAAACATTATCTGCCGTCTTAACAGTCAAATTTAATATGTAAAATGAAAGTTGTCCGATATGGCTACATCCTCATTTAGCAAAAAAAATTCACTCCGAAAAAAAATGAGTTTTTAAAAGAAAATAAAATTTTTATCGTTTTTTCTTCTTTTTTTTTCACCTATGAAATATTTGCAAAGTATAGTCTTTTTGAACAAAAAATAGTTGGTCATCTTAAGTGTAGTGCCTGAACAAACATGATCTTGTACCCAATGACTTCTTTACTTTTGTTTTTATTTTTTCCTAGGTGTTCCTTTTTCGGTTTTTTTTTACGCATAACAAATATTCACATAAATGTCATCGTAAATGTATGTGTATGTTTGTGTATGTAATATGAATCTATACAAAGTGATATTGTTGATGTTGTAAGTGGCAGTGGTCATAAAATATGTACCAATGTGTACATATGAGCCCATAAATGCCCAGACAAAGCACTTTTCCTGTCCGAATTAAAATTATAAATTTGTCCCCGCATTTAGGGTTACCAACCAATATACACTTTCCTTCATTTCTATTTCACTGTTCTACACCATTTTAAGGTTAAATTGAGAACTTCCAAATTATAATTGAGAACTTCCAAGTTCATATTGAGAAAACCAAATTGATATTGAGAACTTCCAAATTGAAATTGATAAAACCAAATTGAAATTGAGAAAACCAAATTGAAATTGAGAAAACCAAATTCAAATTAAGAACTTCCAAATTATAATTGAGAACTTCCAAGTTCATATTGAGAAAACCAAATTGAAATTGAGAACTTCCCAATTCAAATTGAGAAAACCAAATTGAAATATAGAAAACCAAATTGAAATTGGGAATTTCCAAATTCAAATTGAGAACTTCTAAATTATAATTGAGAAATTCCAAGTTCAAATTGAGAAAACCAAATTGAAATTGAGAACTTCCAAATTCAAATTGAGAAAACCAAATTGAAATTGAGAAAACCAAATTGAAGTTGGGAACTTCCAAATTCAAATTGAGAACTTCCAAATTATAACTGAGAACTTCCAAGTGGCTCAATTATTAGAGCGATGTCCACCTCCTTATTCCTGATTGTTTGCTCTAGTAGGCTTTGAGCGGCTTCACAGTGGTTAAGGTTTATTTGTAATATCTTTAATATTTATGGCTCAATAAAGCTTTCTTAAGTACTAGACATCGTCCACTCCCTGCTACATGCTTTGCGTCGATGCTAGGATTATCCGTACAGAACATGCAAAGGGGGTCTTTAACGCAGTTTTTGACAATATGTCCTTCAAGACCACAGCGGCGGCACAACTTCGAACGATCCGTGTTGCTTTTACAAGCTCTAGCTGTATGTCCAAACTCAAGACATTTGAAACATTTTTTCAATAATTTTTGTTCCCTTATGCGGGCAATGACCCATCCCATCTTTGTTTTCCCTAATTCCAGGAGTTTTTTTGACCGTATCTGCCGGAACTCTGATAGAAGCAGTCTGTGTATTGCCATAAGCTTTTCGAAGGTTTAAAACTTCGCATATGCTCTGCGCCCGATTATCGCAGTGAAGGTTTAAGGCCTCAATTATGTTTTGGCTGTTGTGACTTCATCTAGGTCTTTTATTTTCACAACTTGTTTCTCCGTAAGGTTTTTAACATGCGTCTGTTCCCCCAAAGAATTACTAATTATGTCTTTAATTTTTCCTGCTTTATCCCCGGTGTCACTTAGCTGAAGTAGCAAATCGCCTGTATGTGTCCTCCTAATTTTCGTGACCGTTTGGCTTAAATCTGACATATCTGAATATCTGCATACGATAGTTGGCCCTTTCACTCTATCACTATTGCGTCTGGCCTTGGCTTACTTGGTTTTGGCGGTTGTTTGCCTTGTTTACCCACCACTTTGACCCATGACTTTTTTGTTGTAGTCGGCTTATTTTTCTCTTGTTCCCTTTGGAAATTAGCGCTTTCCTGTTTGCTTTTCTTCGCTGGGGCTTCGCAAGCAGAAGTAGACTTTTCCGCCCAGCTTCTTTTTTCTCCTCTGACTCTTGGAGTCATCAAAGGTGAGGTTTGCGTGGTGGTGTCATTTCCCAAGCTCCTTACGTTCACACTTTTTTGACGTCTCTTTGGGTTGGCCTGCTACCGCTATTGGATTTGGCGAATCAAACACTTGTTTATCCCCACCTCCACGGGGAGGTGTGCGCCCTATGCCCATATTATACAAAAAATATAAAACTGCGGGCTACGGACTACAGACTGTGGACAGTAGAGGAATAATGAAATGAAATAATATTATAGTAATATAATGATATAATAATAAATAATATGAGAAAAAAAAAACTTAATAATATAGTGATACAAAAGTAATGCAACAATATATACTGTAATCAAATAAAAAATAAAAATATATTATTATTATTATATAATATGTAATGCCTAAAGTATAATATGTGCGCACGCTCAGCATGCACTGTGCATGCAATGAGTGTGATAGCACCTTTAAGGTGATTTTTAAATTCTTATTCTACTTTGCCGAGGGAGATGAATATATTAAGTGAGGTGAATTAAAGCAGGAGATAGGGAGAAGAAAAGAGTATGGCTGTAAATTATAATTATATGTTTATGGCACTATATGTATATATGTGTATGTTAATTTCTCTATAAATGAAAAAAGTATGGAAAAAAAGAGGATATTTTATATGTAAAAAAAAAAAAAGACAGTGACAAAGCTATTCGAAAAAGAATTTAATTGTACTTATTTTAGATGGTGTTCGTGACTAGCACCCGTCCGTTCCGGGGCAAGTAATTAGTATATGTATGACCCTATGAAGGGTGTCTGCTTTATACGTTTTTTGGCTCCTTATACACAAATGGGAAAGAACACTATCAATTTAATTAATTGATGCGACAACCAATTTACGTTTAAGTTAATATGAAAGAGTCCGTCCTTTGCGCTAAATCGATCAAAAAAAATCGCGGAAAAGCAATAATTTCGGATTTATTTATAAGCACAGAAATTTTAGCACTTTTCACCACAAGAGAATATCTCTTGTATATGTATGTATATATGTATTTATATGTTTTTTTTTTTTTGCGATAGGTGGAAAGCTTCGAAAGCCGGAGGAGCGAGACTTTAACCCGCTAAAAACACCTCTGCGTCAATTCCCAGGTCCCTGTGGCACCACCGCAAGGTATTCCTTCGCAGGGGGGAAAGGACGTTGACTGGAATACGTCTATTATGACAACAACCTATCTAGTCGAACGAACATCTAACCAACGACGCCGGAGAAATCTGGATTCGCTCGATTCCTTTCCAGAAATCGGAGCCGTTTCATTATCACTGCCGAAAGGTCTTTTACTGCTTGCCATCTACTACTGGAAATGAGCATGTGCCATACTATATTTTCGGAAGTAGGGGTTTCTCTTATTAGTAGCGCCAACCTGTTTCTCTGTTACTCAAAGCGGGACAGTAGAAAAACGTATATCCTACGTCCTCTTCTACACCACAAATGGTGAAGCAAGGGTTGTCGTCGTACATAAAGCAATGCAAAACACTCATGACCCGATAGGAATTGCGTGAGGTAGAAGTTGACTTCGCCTTGCTTGCGCAATAACCAATCACTTATATTAGGTATTAGAGGGTTCGTCCACCTGCCCTTTTCGGAAGAGCTCCATCTTCTGTGCCATTACCCCAGTGATCTACTTCGAGCGAGTTATTTGCCGATGCCTTGGGGTATGAGATATCTTTCCTTGAGCAACATATGGTGTATGCATGTATTATTCGCTGGGTATTTTACAATTAAAGATTTGTAAGTTTTTGAATGAGATGTTACAACACGAAGTTAAGTTTTAAGTCTGTTTTATTTTTCAAATTTCATTTCTTATATAATAATTTTACAATGCTACCTTACACTAACAAATAATAATAAAATTGTATTGCGTACCTAGCTAATTTTAATTTGGGTTATTAAACTAGATCGTATTGAAAAAGGAGAAGAAAGTTATTGACATAGTAATGTGTTTTGATTCATTAAGAGTGAGTGTGTTGTGTGTCAGGTGTGTTACAATTATTAAAGCTTAGCTTAAACTGTAAGTTTGTGTTGTGAAGTGGGTTATAATTTTTATTAAAGTTAAGGTCAGTAATAAATAAAAGAAGAATGAGAAAAAAGAATACGATTATAGTGTGTTACAATTTTTCTTAACGTAAGCGTAGTATGTACGGCAAAGTTTTATGGGAATTCCCTTTCTGTTTAATGAGGTTAGAGAAAACCAACAATAGCGTACTTTTTGTTCAAGTTAACAAGATTTGAGGTGTACAAAATAAAATAAAATTTTATTTTATATAAAATCAAAATAAAAAATATATTACTAATATAATTTTTAGATTATTAATTCAAATATGAGCGATAACAAAAGAAGGAAAAATCGTTTAAATGAAAATTAAAAAAAATAGTTTTCGTTCATTTTGGTTAAAAATCGAAATGATGACTCCTTGGTTATATGCACAATCTGCAATAGGGAATTTTCAATTGCAATTCATGGATGTAGTGCAATAACGGCACACATTGAAACTAAAGTACATAAAACGTCTCATGACACAGCAGCGTCAACATCCAAACTGACAACATTTTTTAAAGGGAATACTTTTGAAACTAATGAAAAAAATTGGCAGTCATGGAGAATACTTTCGCTTTTCACACAATAATCCATAATCAAAGTTTTCGTAGCATGGACTGCACTCTAAAATTATTAAAAAAAATTTGTGACGAAAAATTTTCTTGTGCGCGAACAAAATGTAAGTCTATCGTAACCAGCGTATTTAATGAATACTGTAAGGAAATGCTATCAGAAAATCTGGATTCTGTATCATATATATCTATTTTATCAGACGCATCGAATCACAATGAAATAAAACTTTATCCAATTTTAGTAAGGTATTTCGATATTAAGAACGGTATTCAAATTAAGATTTTAAATTTGGAATCAATCGAAGGGAAAACATTAGACATTTTGTCTAATCACTTATTTCGACAGACAAAAATTTGAATAAGAAAATTTTGGCGCTCTCGGCTGATAACAGAAATACTAATTTTTGAGGACGCACCCGTAAAGATGTCAATAATGTGTACACAAAATTACAAGATCTTATGAAACGAAATATTTTGGGAATTGGTTGTAATGCTCACATTATATCAAATGCCATCAATACAGCATCAAGTTTAATGTCAATAGATGTGGAAGTAATTATTACAAATATATATTTATATTTCAATCGGTTTACAGTACGGGTAGCAAGTTTGAAAGAATTTTGTGAAGAGGCTGGTGTTCAATACAAAAAACTACTTGGATATTCCAAAGTCAGATGGCTTGCTTTAACTCCAGCATTAGAACGAGTTTTGCAGTTATATGATCCACTACGTTCATATTTTTTAAGCCTTGACAAATGTCCTACAATTTTGAAGAAATTCTTTCAAAACGATATGTCAGAACCTATACTTTATTTTATTCACAGTCAGGCGTCGTTGTTTCATAAAATTACTCTACAAATTGAAGGAGATAAAATTTCAGCAGCAGAAGTTTGTATTATATTAAACGACTTTATACTGCAATGTAAATCAAGATTTAATGATGGATTTTTACCACTAATTCTAAAGGATAAACTGACCGTTTTGGAAGATTCCAATCCCGGAATAAAAAATGAATTTTTAAAAGAAGTTAAAATTTTTTATAAAATTTGCTACGAATATATCGAAGAATGGATAGTGAACTTTAGAGCATTAAGTTGTTTCAAATGGACCCTTCTAAATAGTAAAATTGAATGGAAAGAAGTTTCTTCAGTAGTCGAATTTATAATGAAGGAAGTAAAAGATATTGTTATTAATAACAATTTTCTCTTCGAAGACTAAATTTATATTTAAATGAAGAAAAATTGAACAAATGGAACGATGAGAAAATAGAACTTGACAAAAGATGGGTAGAAACCTTTCGGAATTTTAGAGTAGAACATATCCCACGTAAAAATTTAAAAGTTTTAATAGAAATTTCCTTATGTTGTCCAGGCGCCAATGCTGCTGTTGAGAGGGTATTTTCACTAGGGAATGATTATTGGAGCAGTGAGAAGTCGCAACTTTCTGTAAAAACATTATCTGCCGTCTTAACAGTCAAATTTAATATGTAAAATGAAAGTTGTCCGATATGGCTACATCCTCATTTAGCACAAAAAATTCACTCCGAAGAAAAATGAGTTTTTAAAAGAAAATAAAATTTTTATCGTTTTTTCTTCTTTTTTTTTTCACCTATGAAATATTTGCAAAGTATAGTCTTTTTGAACAAAAAATAGTTGGTCATCTTAAGTGTAGTGCCTGAACAAACATGATCTTGTACCCAATGACTTCTTTACTTTTGTTTTTATTTTTTCCTAGGTGTTCCTTTTTCGGTTTTTTTTTACGCATAACAAATATTCACATAAATGTCATCGTAAATGTATGTGTATGTTTGTGTATGTAATATGAATCTATACAAAGTGATATTGTTGATGTTGTAAGTGGCAGTGGTCATAAAATATGTACCAATGTGTACATATGAGCCCATAAATGCCCAGACAAAGCACTTTTCCTGTCCGAATTAAAATTATAAATTTGTCCCCGCATTTAGGGTTACCAACCAATATACACTTTCCTTCATTTCTATTTCACTGTTCTACACCATTTTAAGGTTAAATTGAGAACTTCCAAATTATAATTGAGAACTTCCAAGTTCATATTGAGAAAACCAAATTGATATTGAGAACTTCCAAATTGAAATTGATAAAACCAAATTGAAATTGAGAAAACCAAATTGAAATTGAGAAAACCAAATTCAAATTAAGAACTTCCAAATTATAATTGAGAACTTCCAAGTTCATATTGAGAAAACCAAATTGAAATTGAGAACTTCCCAATTCAAATTGAGAAAACCAAATTGAAATATAGAAAACCAAATTGAAATTGGGAATTTCCAAATTCAAATTGAGAACTTCTAAATTATAATTGAGAAATTCCAAGTTCAAATTGAGAAAACCAAATTGAAATTGAGAACTTCCAAATTCAAATTGAGAAAACCAAATTGAAATTGAGAAAACCAAATTGAAGTTGGGAACTTCCAAATTCAAATTGAGAACTTCCAAATTATAACTGAGAACTTCCAAGTGGCTCAATTATTAGAGCGATGTCCACCTCCTTATTCCTGATTGTTTGCTCTAGTAGGCTTTGAGCGGCTTCACAGTGGTTAAGGTTTATTTGTAATATCTTTAATATTTATGGCTCAATAAAGCTTTCTTAAGTACTAGACATCGTCCACTCCCTGCTACATGCTTTGCGTCGATGCTAGGATTATCCGTACAGAACATGCAAAGGGGGTCTTTAACGCAGTTTTTGACAATATGTCCTTCAAGACCACAGCGGCGGCACAACTTCGAACGATCCGTGTTGCTTTTACAAGCTCTAGCTGTATGTCCAAACTCAAGACATTTGAAACATTTTTTCAATAATTTTTGTTCCCTTATGCGGGCAATGACCCATCCCATCTTTGTTTTCCCTAATTCCAGGAGTTTTTTTGACCGTATCTGCCGGAACTCTGATAGAAGCAGTCTGTGTATTGCCATAAGCTTTTCGAAGGTTTAAAACTTCGCATATGCTCTGCGCCCGATTATCGCAGTGAAGGTTTAAGGCCTCAATTATGTTTTGGCTGTTGTGACTTCATCTAGGTCTTTTATTTTCACAACTTGTTTCTCCGTAAGGTTTTTAACATGCGTCTGTTCCCCCAAAGAATTACTAATTATGTCTTTAATTTTTCCTGCTTTATCCCCGGTGTCACTTAGCTGAAGTAGCAAATCGCCTGTATGTGTCCTCCTAATTTTCGTGACCGTTTGGCTTAAATCTGACATATCTGAATATCTGCATACGATAGTTGGCCCTTTCACTCTATCACTATTGCGTCTGGCCTTGGCTTACTTGGTTTTGGCGGTTGTTTGCCTTGTTTACCCACCACTTTGACCCATGACTTTTTTGTTGTAGTCGGCTTATTTTTCTCTTGTTCCCTTTGGAAATTAGCGCTTTCCTGTTTGCTTTTCTTCGCTGGGGCTTCGCAAGCAGAAGTAGACTTTTCCGCCCAGCTTCTTTTTTCTCCTCTGACTCTTGGAGTCATCAAAGGTGAGGTTTGCGTGGTGGTGTCATTTCCCAAGCTCCTTACGTTCACACTTTTTTGACGTCTCTTTGGGTTGGCCTGCTACCGCTATTGGATTTGGCGAATCAAACACTTGTTTATCCCCACCTCCACGGGGAGGTGTGCGCCCTATGCCCATATTATACAAAAAATATAAAACTGCGGGCTACGGACTACAGACTGTGGACAGTAGAGGAATAATGAAATGAAATAATATTATAGTAATATAATGATATAATAATAAATAATATGAGAAAAAAAAAACTTAATAATATAGTGATACAAAAGTAATGCAACAATATATACTGTAATCAAATAAAAAATAAAAATATATTATTATTATTATATAATATGTAATGCCTAAAGTATAATATGTGCGCACGCTCAGCATGCACTGTGCATGCAATGAGTGTGATAGCACCTTTAAGGTGATTTTTAAATTCTTATTCTACTTTGCCGAGGGAGATGAATATATTAAGTGAGGTGAATTAAAGCAGGAGATAGGGAGAAGAAAAGAGTATGGCTGTAAATTATAATTATATGTTTATGGCACTATATGTATATATGTGTATGTTAATTTCTCTATAAATGAAAAAAGTATGGAAAAAAAGAGGATATTTTATATGTAAAAAAAAAAAAAGACAGTGACAAAGCTATTCGAAAAAGAATTTAATTGTACTTATTTTAGATGGTGTTCGTGACTAGCACCCGTCCGTTCCGGGGCAAGTAATTAGTATATGTATGACCCTATGAAGGGTGTCTGCTTTATACGTTTTTTGGCTCCTTATACACAAATGGGAAAGAACACTATCAATTTAATTAATTGATGCGACAACCAATTTACGTTTAAGTTAATATGAAAGAGTCCGTCCTTTGCGCTAAATCGATCAAAAAAAATCGCGGAAAAGCAATAATTTCGGATTTATTTATAAGCACAGAAATTTTAGCACTTTTCACCACAAGAGAATATCTCTTGTATATGTATGTATATATGTATTTATATGTTTTTTTTTTTTTGCGATAGGTGGAAAGCTTCGAAAGCCGGAGGAGCGAGACTTTAACCCGCTAAAAACACCTCTGCGTCAATTCCCAGGTCCCTGTGGCACCACCGCAAGGTATTCCTTCGCAGGGGGGAAAGGACGTTGACTGGAATACGTCTATTATGACAACAACCTATCTAGTCGAACGAACATCTAACCAACGACGCCGGAGAAATCTGGATTCGCTCGATTCCTTTCCAGAAATCGGAGCCGTTTCATTATCACTGCCGAAAGGTCTTTTACTGCTTGCCATCTACTACTGGAAATGAGCATGTGCCATACTATATTTTCGGAAGTAGGGGTTTCTCTTATTAGTAGCGCCAACCTGTTTCTCTGTTACTCAAAGCGGGACAGTAGAAAAACGTATATCCTACGTCCTCTTCTACACCACAAATGGTGAAGCAAGGGTTGTCGTCGTACATAAAGCAATGCAAAACACTCATGACCCGATAGGAATTGCGTGAGGTAGAAGTTGACTTCGCCTTGCTTGCGCAATAACCAATCACTTATATTAGGTATTAGAGGGTTCGTCCACCTGCCCTTTTCGGAAGAGCTCCATCTTCTGTGCCATTACCCCAGTGATCTACTTCGAGCGAGTTATTTGCCGATGCCTTGGGATATGAGATATCTTTCCTTGAGCAACATATGGTGTATGCATGTATTATTCGCTGGGTATTTTACAATTAAAGATTTGTAAGTTTTTGAATGAGATGTTACAACACGAAGTTAAGTTTTAAGTCTGTTTTATTTTTCAAATTTCATTTCTTATATAATAATTTTACAATGCTACCTTACACTAACAAATAATAATAAAATTGTATTGCGTACCTAGCTAATTTTAATTTGGGTTATTAAACTAGATCGTATTGAAAAAGGAGAAGAAAGTTATTGACATAGTAATGTGTTTTGATTCATTAAGAGTGAGTGTGTTGTGTGTCAGGTGTGTTACAATTATTAAAGCTTAGCTTAAACTGTAAGTTTGTGTTGTGAAGTGGGTTATAATTTTTATTAAAGTTAAGGTCAGTAATAAATAAAAGAAGAATGAGAAAAAAGAATACGATTATAGTGTGTTACAATTTTTCTTAACGTAAGCGTAGTATGTACGGCAAAGTTTTATGGGAATTCCCTTTCTGTTTAATGAGGTTAGAGAAAACCAACAATAGCGTACTTTTTGTTCAAGTTAACAAGATTTGAGGTGTACAAAATAAAATAAAATTTTATTTTATATAAAATCAAAATAAAAAATATATTACTAATATAATTTTTAGATTATTAATTCAAATATGAGCGATAACAAAAGAAGGAAAAATCGTTTAAATGAAAATTAAAAAAAATAGTTTTCGTTCATTTTGGTTAAAAATCGAAATGATGACTCCTTGGTTATATGCACAATCTGCAATAGGGAATTTTCAATTGCAATTCATGGATGTAGTGCAATAACGGCACACATTGAAACTAAAGTACATAAAACGTCTCATGACACAGCAGCGTCAACATCCAAACTGACAACATTTTTTAAAGGGAATACTTTTGAAACTAATGAAAAAAATTGGCAGTCATGGAGAATACTTTCGCTTTTCACACAATAATCCATAATCAAAGTTTTCGTAGCATGGACTGCACTCTAAAATTATTAAAAAAAATTTGTGACGAAAAATTTTCTTGTGCGCGAACAAAATGTAAGTCTATCGTAACCAGCGTATTTAATGAATACTGTAAGGAAATGCTATCAGAAAATCTGGATTCTGTATCATATATATCTATTTTATCAGACGCATCGAATCACAATGAAATAAAACTTTATCCAATTTTAGTAAGGTATTTCGATATTAAGAACGGTATTCAAATTAAGATTTTAAATTTGGAATCAATCGAAGGGAAAACATTAGACATTTTGTCTAATCACTTATTTCGACAGACAAAAATTTGAATAAGAAAATTTTGGCGCTCTCGGCTGATAACAGAAATACTAATTTTTGAGGACGCACCCGTAAAGATGTCAATAATGTGTACACAAAATTACAAGATCTTATGAAACGAAATATTTTGGGAATTGGTTGTAATGCTCACATTATATCAAATGCCATCAATACAGCATCAAGTTTAATGTCAATAGATGTGGAAGTAATTATTACAAATATATATTTATATTTCAATCGGTTTACAGTACGGGTAGCAAGTTTGAAAGAATTTTGTGAAGAGGCTGGTGTTCAATACAAAAAACTACTTGGATATTCCAAAGTCAGATGGCTTGCTTTAACTCCAGCATTAGAACGAGTTTTGCAGTTATATGATCCACTACGTTCATATTTTTTAAGCCTTGACAAATGTCCTACAATTTTGAAGAAATTCTTTCAAAACGATATGTCAGAACCTATACTTTATTTTATTCACAGTCAGGCGTCGTTGTTTCATAAAATTACTCTACAAATTGAAGGAGATAAAATTTCAGCAGCAGAAGTTTGTATTATATTAAACGACTTTATACTGCAATGTAAATCAAGATTTAATGATGGATTTTTACCACTAATTCTAAAGGATAAACTGACCGTTTTGGAAGATTCCAATCCCGGAATAAAAAATGAATTTTTAAAAGAAGTTAAAATTTTTTATAAAATTTGCTACGAATATATCGAAGAATGGATAGTGAACTTTAGAGCATTAAGTTGTTTCAAATGGACCCTTCTAAATAGTAAAATTGAATGGAAAGAAGTTTCTTCAGTAGTCGAATTTATAATGAAGGAAGTAAAAGATATTGTTATTAATAACAATTTTCTCTTCGAAGACTAAATTTATATTTAAATGAAGAAAAATTGAACAAATGGAACGATGAGAAAATAGAACTTGACAAAAGATGGGTAGAAACCTTTCGGAATTTTAGAGTAGAACATATCCCACGTAAAAATTTAAAAGTTTTAATAGAAATTTCCTTATGTTGTCCAGGCGCCAATGCTGCTGTTGAGAGGGTATTTTCACTAGGGAATGATTATTGGAGCAGTGAGAAGTCGCAACTTTCTGTAAAAACATTATCTGCCGTCTTAACAGTCAAATTTAATATGTAAAATGAAAGTTGTCCGATATGGCTACATCCTCATTTAGCAAAAAAAATTCACTCCGAAAAAAAATGAGTTTTTAAAAGAAAATAAAATTTTTATCGTTTTTTCTTCTTTTTTTTTCACCTATGAAATATTTGCAAAGTATAGTCTTTTTGAACAAAAAATAGTTGGTCATCTTAAGTGTAGTGCCTGAACAAACATGATCTTGTACCCAATGACTTCTTTACTTTTGTTTTTATTTTTTCCTAGGTGTTCCTTTTTCGGTTTTTTTTTACGCATAACAAATATTCACATAAATGTCATCGTAAATGTATGTGTATGTTTGTGTATGTAATATGAATCTATACAAAGTGATATTGTTGATGTTGTAAGTGGCAGTGGTCATAAAATATGTACCAATGTGTACATATGAGCCCATAAATGCCCAGACAAAGCACTTTTCCTGTCCGAATTAAAATTATAAATTTGTCCCCGCATTTAGGGTTACCAACCAATATACACTTTCCTTCATTTCTATTTCACTGTTCTACACCATTTTAAGGTTAAATTGAGAACTTCCAAATTATAATTGAGAACTTCCAAGTTCATATTGAGAAAACCAAATTGATATTGAGAACTTCCAAATTGAAATTGATAAAACCAAATTGAAATTGAGAAAACCAAATTGAAATTGAGAAAACCAAATTCAAATTAAGAACTTCCAAATTATAATTGAGAACTTCCAAGTTCATATTGAGAAAACCAAATTGAAATTGAGAACTTCCCAATTCAAATTGAGAAAACCAAATTGAAATATAGAAAACCAAATTGAAATTGGGAATTTCCAAATTCAAATTGAGAACTTCTAAATTATAATTGAGAAATTCCAAGTTCAAATTGAGAAAACCAAATTGAAATTGAGAACTTCCAAATTCAAATTGAGAAAACCAAATTGAAATTGAGAAAACCAAATTGAAGTTGGGAACTTCCAAATTCAAATTGAGAACTTCCAAATTATAACTGAGAACTTCCAAGTGGCTCAATTATTAGAGCGATGTCCACCTCCTTATTCCTGATTGTTTGCTCTAGTAGGCTTTGAGCGGCTTCACAGTGGTTAAGGTTTATTTGTAATATCTTTAATATTTATGGCTCAATAAAGCTTTCTTAAGTACTAGACATCGTCCACTCCCTGCTACATGCTTTGCGTCGATGCTAGGATTATCCGTACAGAACATGCAAAGGGGGTCTTTAACGCAGTTTTTGACAATATGTCCTTCAAGACCACAGCGGCGGCACAACTTCGAACGATCCGTGTTGCTTTTACAAGCTCTAGCTGTATGTCCAAACTCAAGACATTTGAAACATTTTTTCAATAATTTTTGTTCCCTTATGCGGGCAATGACCCATCCCATCTTTGTTTTCCCTAATTCCAGGAGTTTTTTTGACCGTATCTGCCGGAACTCTGATAGAAGCAGTCTGTGTATTGCCATAAGCTTTTCGAAGGTTTAAAACTTCGCATATGCTCTGCGCCCGATTATCGCAGTGAAGGTTTAAGGCCTCAATTATGTTTTGGCTGTTGTGACTTCATCTAGGTCTTTTATTTTCACAACTTGTTTCTCCGTAAGGTTTTTAACATGCGTCTGTTCCCCCAAAGAATTACTAATTATGTCTTTAATTTTTCCTGCTTTATCCCCGGTGTCACTTAGCTGAAGTAGCAAATCGCCTGTATGTGTCCTCCTAATTTTCGTGACCGTTTGGCTTAAATCTGACATATCTGAATATCTGCATACGATAGTTGGCCCTTTCACTCTATCACTATTGCGTCTGGCCTTGGCTTACTTGGTTTTGGCGGTTGTTTGCCTTGTTTACCCACCACTTTGACCCATGACTTTTTTGTTGTAGTCGGCTTATTTTTCTCTTGTTCCCTTTGGAAATTAGCGCTTTCCTGTTTGCTTTTCTTCGCTGGGGCTTCGCAAGCAGAAGTAGACTTTTCCGCCCAGCTTCTTTTTTCTCCTCTGACTCTTGGAGTCATCAAAGGTGAGGTTTGCGTGGTGGTGTCATTTCCCAAGCTCCTTACGTTCACACTTTTTTGACGTCTCTTTGGGTTGGCCTGCTACCGCTATTGGATTTGGCGAATCAAACACTTGTTTATCCCCACCTCCACGGGGAGGTGTGCGCCCTATGCCCATATTATACGGACTACAGACTGTGGACAGTAGAGGAATAATGAAATGAAATAATATTATAGTAATATAATGATATAATAATAAATAATATGAGAAAAAAAAAAACTTAATAATATAGTGATACAAAAGTAATGCAACAATATATACTGTAATCAAATAAAAAATAAAAATATATTATTATTATTATATAATATGTAATGCCTAAAGTATAATATGTGCGCACGCTCAGCATGCACTGTGCATGCAATGAGTGTGATAGCACCTTTAAGGTGATTTTTAAATTCTTATTCTACTTTGCCGAGGGAGATGAATATATTAAGTGAGGTGAATTAAAGCAGGAGATAGGGAGAAGAAAAGAGTATGGCTGTAAATTATAATTATATGTTTATGGCACTATATGTATATATGTGTATGTTAATTTCTCTATAAATGAAAAAAGTATGGAAAAAAAGAGGATATTTTATATGTAAAAAAAAAAAAAGACAGTGACAAAGCTATTCGAAAAAGAATTTAATTGTACTTATTTTAGATGGTGTTCGTGACTAGCACCCGTCCGTTCCGGGGCAAGTAATTAGTATATGTATGACCCTATGAAGGGTGTCTGCTTTATACGTTTTTTGGCTCCTTATACACAAATGGGAAAGAACACTATCAATTTAATTAATTGATGCGACAACCAATTTACGTTTAAGTTAATATGAAAGAGTCCGTCCTTTGCGCTAAATCGATCAAAAAAAATCGCGGAAAAGCAATAATTTCGGATTTATTTATAAGCACAGAAATTTTAGCACTTTTCACCACAAGAGAATATCTCTTGTATATGTATGTATATATGTATTTATATGTTTTTTTTTTTTTGCGATAGGTGGAAAGCTTCGAAAGCCGGAGGAGCGAGACTTTAACCCGCTAAAAACACCTCTGCGTCAATTCCCAGGTCCCTGTGGCACCACCGCAAGGTATTCCTTCGCAGGGGGGAAAGGACGTTGACTGGAATACGTCTATTATGACAACAACCTATCTAGTCGAACGAACATCTAACCAACGACGCCGGAGAAATCTGGATTCGCTCGATTCCTTTCCAGAAATCGGAGCCGTTTCATTATCACTGCCGAAAGGTCTTTTACTGCTTGCCATCTACTACTGGAAATGAGCATGTGCCATACTATATTTTCGGAAGTAGGGGTTTCTCTTATTAGTAGCGCCAACCTGTTTCTCTGTTACTCAAAGCGGGACAGTAGAAAAACGTATATCCTACGTCCTCTTCTACACCACAAATGGTGAAGCAAGGGTTGTCGTCGTACATAAAGCAATGCAAAACACTCATGACCCGATAGGAATTGCGTGAGGTAGAAGTTGACTTCGCCTTGCTTGCGCAATAACCAATCACTTATATTAGGTATTAGAGGGTTCGTCCACCTGCCCTTTTCGGAAGAGCTCCATCTTCTGTGCCATTACCCCAGTGATCTACTTCGAGCGAGTTATTTGCCGATGCCTTGGGATATGAGATATCTTTCCTTGAGCAACATATGGTGTATGCATGTATTATTCGCTGGGTATTTTACAATTAAAGATTTGTAAGTTTTTGAATGAGATGTTACAACACGAAGTTAAGTTTTAAGTCTGTTTTATTTTTCAAATTTCATTTCTTATATAATAATTTTACAATGCTACCTTACACTAACAAATAATAATAAAATTGTATTGCGTACCTAGCTAATTTTAATTTGGGTTATTAAACTAGATCGTATTGAAAAAGGAGAAGAAAGTTATTGACATAGTAATGTGTTTTGATTCATTAAGAGTGAGTGTGTTGTGTGTCAGGTGTGTTACAATTATTAAAGCTTAGCTTAAACTGTAAGTTTGTGTTGTGAAGTGGGTTATAATTTTTATTAAAGTTAAGGTCAGTAATAAATAAAAGAAGAATGAGAAAAAAGAATACGATTATAGTGTGTTACAATTTTTCTTAACGTAAGCGTAGTATGTACGGCAAAGTTTTATGGGAATTCCCTTTCTGTTTAATGAGGTTAGAGAAAACCAACAATAGCGTACTTTTTGTTCAAGTTAACAAGATTTGAGGTGTACAAAATAAAATAAAATTTTATTTTATATAAAATCAAAATAAAAAATATATTACTAATATAATTTTTAGATTATTAATTCAAATATGAGCGATAACAAAAGAAGGAAAAATCGTTTAAATGAAAATTAAAAAAAATAGTTTTCGTTCATTTTGGTTAAAAATCGAAATGATGACTCCTTGGTTATATGCACAATCTGCAATAGGGAATTTTCAATTGCAATTCATGGATGTAGTGCAATAACGGCACACATTGAAACTAAAGTACATAAAACGTCTCATGACACAGCAGCGTCAACATCCAAACTGACAACATTTTTTAAAGGGAATACTTTTGAAACTAATGAAAAAAATTGGCAGTCATGGAGAATACTTTCGCTTTTCACACAATAATCCATAATCAAAGTTTTCGTAGCATGGACTGCACTCTAAAATTATTAAAAAAAATTTGTGACGAAAAATTTTCTTGTGCGCGAACAAAATGTAAGTCTATCGTAACCAGCGTATTTAATGAATACTGTAAGGAAATGCTATCAGAAAATCTGGATTCTGTATCATATATATCTATTTTATCAGACGCATCGAATCACAATGAAATAAAACTTTATCCAATTTTAGTAAGGTATTTCGATATTAAGAACGGTATTCAAATTAAGATTTTAAATTTGGAATCAATCGAAGGGAAAACATTAGACATTTTGTCTAATCACTTATTTCGACAGACAAAAATTTGAATAAGAAAATTTTGGCGCTCTCGGCTGATAACAGAAATACTAATTTTTGAGGACGCACCCGTAAAGATGTCAATAATGTGTACACAAAATTACAAGATCTTATGAAACGAAATATTTTGGGAATTGGTTGTAATGCTCACATTATATCAAATGCCATCAATACAGCATCAAGTTTAATGTCAATAGATGTGGAAGTAATTATTACAAATATATATTTATATTTCAATCGGTTTACAGTACGGGTAGCAAGTTTGAAAGAATTTTGTGAAGAGGCTGGTGTTCAATACAAAAAACTACTTGGATATTCCAAAGTCAGATGGCTTGCTTTAACTCCAGCATTAGAACGAGTTTTGCAGTTATATGATCCACTACGTTCATATTTTTTAAGCCTTGACAAATGTCCTACAATTTTGAAGAAATTCTTTCAAAACGATATGTCAGAACCTATACTTTATTTTATTCACAGTCAGGCGTCGTTGTTTCATAAAATTACTCTACAAATTGAAGGAGATAAAATTTCAGCAGCAGAAGTTTGTATTATATTAAACGACTTTATACTGCAATGTAAATCAAGATTTAATGATGGATTTTTACCACTAATTCTAAAGGATAAACTGACCGTTTTGGAAGATTCCAATCCCGGAATAAAAAATGAATTTTTAAAAGAAGTTAAAATTTTTTATAAAATTTGCTACGAATATATCGAAGAATGGATAGTGAACTTTAGAGCATTAAGTTGTTTCAAATGGACCCTTCTAAATAGTAAAATTGAATGGAAAGAAGTTTCTTCAGTAGTCGAATTTATAATGAAGGAAGTAAAAGATATTGTTATTAATAACAATTTTCTCTTCGAAGACTAAATTTATATTTAAATGAAGAAAAATTGAACAAATGGAACGATGAGAAAATAGAACTTGACAAAAGATGGGTAGAAACCTTTCGGAATTTTAGAGTAGAACATATCCCACGTAAAAATTTAAAAGTTTTAATAGAAATTTCCTTATGTTGTCCAGGCGCCAATGCTGCTGTTGAGAGGGTATTTTCACTAGGGAATGATTATTGGAGCAGTGAGAAGTCGCAACTTTCTGTAAAAACATTATCTGCCGTCTTAACAGTCAAATTTAATATGTAAAATGAAAGTTGTCCGATATGGCTACATCCTCATTTAGCAAAAAAAATTCACTCCGAAGAAAAATGAGTTTTTAAAAGAAAATAAAATTTTTATCGTTTTTTCTTCTTTTTTTTTTCACCTATGAAATATTTGCAAAGTATAGTCTTTTTGAACAAAAAATAGTTGGTCATCTTAAGTGTAGTGCCTGAACAAACATGATCTTGTACCCAATGACTTCTTTACTTTTGTTTTTATTTTTTCCTAGGTGTTCCTTTTTCGGTTTTTTTTTACGCATAACAAATATTCACATAAATGTCATCGTAAATGTATGTGTATGTTTGTGTATGTAATATGAATCTATACAAAGTGATATTGTTGATGTTGTAAGTGGCAGTGGTCATAAAATATGTACCAATGTGTACATATGAGCCCATAAATGCCCAGACAAAGCACTTTTCCTGTCCGAATTAAAATTATAAATTTGTCCCCGCATTTAGGGTTACCAACCAATATACACTTTCCTTCATTTCTATTTCACTGTTCTACACCATTTTAAGGTTAAATTGAGAACTTCCAAATTATAATTGAGAACTTCCAAGTTCATATTGAGAAAACCAAATTGATATTGAGAACTTCCAAATTGAAATTGATAAAACCAAATTGAAATTGAGAAAACCAAATTGAAATTGAGAAAACCAAATTCAAATTAAGAACTTCCAAATTATAATTGAGAACTTCCAAGTTCATATTGAGAAAACCAAATTGAAATTGAGAACTTCCCAATTCAAATTGAGAAAACCAAATTGAAATATAGAAAACCAAATTGAAATTGGGAATTTCCAAATTCAAATTGAGAACTTCTAAATTATAATTGAGAAATTCCAAGTTCAAATTGAGAAAACCAAATTGAAATTGAGAACTTCCAAATTCAAATTGAGAAAACCAAATTGAAATTGAGAAAACCAAATTGAAGTTGGGAACTTCCAAATTCAAATTGAGAACTTCCAAATTATAACTGAGAACTTCCAAGTGGCTCAATTATTAGAGCGATGTCCACCTCCTTATTCCTGATTGTTTGCTCTAGTAGGCTTTGAGCGGCTTCACAGTGGTTAAGGTTTATTTGTAATATCTTTAATATTTATGGCTCAATAAAGCTTTCTTAAGTACTAGACATCGTCCACTCCCTGCTACATGCTTTGCGTCGATGCTAGGATTATCCGTACAGAACATGCAAAGGGGGTCTTTAACGCAGTTTTTGACAATATGTCCTTCAAGACCACAGCGGCGGCACAACTTCGAACGATCCGTGTTGCTTTTACAAGCTCTAGCTGTATGTCCAAACTCAAGACATTTGAAACATTTTTTCAATAATTTTTGTTCCCTTATGCGGGCAATGACCCATCCCATCTTTGTTTTCCCTAATTCCAGGAGTTTTTTTGACCGTATCTGCCGGAACTCTGATAGAAGCAGTCTGTGTATTGCCATAAGCTTTTCGAAGGTTTAAAACTTCGCATATGCTCTGCGCCCGATTATCGCAGTGAAGGTTTAAGGCCTCAATTATGTTTTGGCTGTTGTGACTTCATCTAGGTCTTTTATTTTCACAACTTGTTTCTCCGTAAGGTTTTTAACATGCGTCTGTTCCCCCAAAGAATTACTAATTATGTCTTTAATTTTTCCTGCTTTATCCCCGGTGTCACTTAGCTGAAGTAGCAAATCGCCTGTATGTGTCCTCCTAATTTTCGTGACCGTTTGGCTTAAATCTGACATATCTGAATATCTGCATACGATAGTTGGCCCTTTCACTCTATCACTATTGCGTCTGGCCTTGGCTTACTTGGTTTTGGCGGTTGTTTGCCTTGTTTACCCACCACTTTGACCCATGACTTTTTTGTTGTAGTCGGCTTATTTTTCTCTTGTTCCCTTTGGAAATTAGCGCTTTCCTGTTTGCTTTTCTTCGCTGGGGCTTCGCAAGCAGAAGTAGACTTTTCCGCCCAGCTTCTTTTTTCTCCTCTGACTCTTGGAGTCATCAAAGGTGAGGTTTGCGTGGTGGTGTCATTTCCCAAGCTCCTTACGTTCACACTTTTTTGACGTCTCTTTGGGTTGGCCTGCTACCGCTATTGGATTTGGCGAATCAAACACTTGTTTATCCCCACCTCCACGGGGAGGTGTGCGCCCTATGCCCATATTATACAAAAAATATAAAACTGCGGGCTACGGACTACAGACTGTGGACAGTAGAGGAATAATGAAATGAAATAATATTATAGTAATATAATGATATAATAATAAATAATATGAGAAAAAAAAAAACTTAATAATATAGTGATACAAAAGTAATGCAACAATATATACTGTAATCAAATAAAAAATAAAAATATATTATTATTATTATATAATATGTAATGCCTAAAGTATAATATGTGCGCACGCTCAGCATGCACTGTGCATGCAATGAGTGTGATAGCACCTTTAAGGTGATTTTTAAATTCTTATTCTACTTTGCCGAGGGAGATGAATATATTAAGTGAGGTGAATTAAAGCAGGAGATAGGGAGAAGAAAAGAGTATGGCTGTAAATTATAATTATATGTTTATGGCACTATATGTATATATGTGTATGTTAATTTCTCTATAAATGAAAAAAGTATGGAAAAAAAGAGGATATTTTATATGTAAAAAAAAAAAAAGACAGTGACAAAGCTATTCGAAAAAGAATTTAATTGTACTTATTTTAGATGGTGTTCGTGACTAGCACCCGTCCGTTCCGGGGCAAGTAATTAGTATATGTATGACCCTATGAAGGGTGTCTGCTTTATACGTTTTTTGGCTCCTTATACACAAATGGGAAAGAACACTATCAATTTAATTAATTGATGCGACAACCAATTTACGTTTAAGTTAATATGAAAGAGTCCGTCCTTTGCGCTAAATCGATCAAAAAAAATCGCGGAAAAGCAATAATTTCGGATTTATTTATAAGCACAGAAATTTTAGCACTTTTCACCACAAGAGAATATCTCTTGTATATGTATGTATATATGTATTTATATGTTTTTTTTTTTTTGCGATAGGTGGAAAGCTTCGAAAGCCGGAGGAGCGAGACTTTAACCCGCTAAAAACACCTCTGCGTCAATTCCCAGGTCCCTGTGGCACCACCGCAAGGTATTCCTTCGCAGGGGGGAAAGGACGTTGACTGGAATACGTCTATTATGACAACAACCTATCTAGTCGAACGAACATCTAACCAACGACGTCGGAGAAATCTGGATTCGCTCGATTCCTTTCCAGAAATCGGAGCCGTTTCATTATCACTGCCGAAAGGTCTTTTACTGCTTGCCATCTACTACTGGAAATGAGCATGTGCCATACTATATTTTCGGAAGTAGGGGTTTCTCTTATTAGTAGCGCCAACCTGTTTCTCTGTTACTCAAAGCGGGACAGTAGAAAAACGTATATCCTACGTCCTCTTCTACACCACAAATGGTGAAGCAAGGGTTGTCGTCGTACATAAAGCAATGCAAAACACTCATGACCCGATAGGAATTGCGTGAGGTAGAAGTTGACTTCGCCTTGCTTGCGCAATAACCAATCACTTATATTAGGTATTAGAGGGTTCGTCCACCTGCCCTTTTCGGAAGAGCTCCATCTTCTGTGCCATTACCCCAGTGATCTACTTCGAGCGAGTTATTTGCCGATGCCTTGGGATATGAGATATCTTTCCTTGAGCAACATATGGTGTATGCATGTATTATTCGCTGGGTATTTTACAATTAAAGATTTGTAAGTTTTTGAATGAGATGTTACAACACGAAGTTAAGTTTTAAGTCTGTTTTATTTTTCAAATTTCATTTCTTATATAATAATTTTACAATGCTACCTTACACTAACAAATAATAATAAAATTGTATTGCGTACCTAGCTAATTTTAATTTGGGTTATTAAACTAGATCGTATTGAAAAAGGAGAAGAAAGTTATTGACATAGTAATGTGTTTTGATTCATTAAGAGTGAGTGTGTTGTGTGTCAGGTGTGTTACAATTATTAAAGCTTAGCTTAAACTGTAAGTTTGTGTTGTGAAGTGGGTTATAATTTTTATTAAAGTTAAGGTCAGTAATAAATAAAAGAAGAATGAGAAAAAAGAATACGATTATAGTGTGTTACAATTTTTCTTAACGTAAGCGTAGTATGTACGGCAAAGTTTTATGGGAATTCCCTTTCTGTTTAATGAGGTTAGAGAAAACCAACAATAGCGTACTTTTTGTTCAAGTTAACAAGATTTGAGGTGTACAAAATAAAATAAAATTTTATTTTATATAAAATCAAAATAAAAAATATATTACTAATATAATTTTTAGATTATTAATTCAAATATGAGCGATAACAAAAGAAGGAAAAATCGTTTAAATGAAAATTAAAAAAAATAGTTTTCGTTCATTTTGGTTAAAAATCGAAATGATGACTCCTTGGTTATATGCACAATCTGCAATAGGGAATTTTCAATTGCAATTCATGGATGTAGTGCAATAACGGCACACATTGAAACTAAAGTACATAAAACGTCTCATGACACAGCAGCGTCAACATCCAAACTGACAACATTTTTTAAAGGGAATACTTTTGAAACTAATGAAAAAAATTGGCAGTCATGGAGAATACTTTCGCTTTTCACACAATAATCCATAATCAAAGTTTTCGTAGCATGGACTGCACTCTAAAATTATTAAAAAAAATTTGTGACGAAAAATTTTCTTGTGCGCGAACAAAATGTAAGTCTATCGTAACCAGCGTATTTAATGAATACTGTAAGGAAATGCTATCAGAAAATCTGGATTCTGTATCATATATATCTATTTTATCAGACGCATCGAATCACAATGAAATAAAACTTTATCCAATTTTAGTAAGGTATTTCGATATTAAGAACGGTATTCAAATTAAGATTTTAAATTTGGAATCAATCGAAGGGAAAACATTAGACATTTTGTCTAATCACTTATTTCGACAGACAAAAATTTGAATAAGAAAATTTTGGCGCTCTCGGCTGATAACAGAAATACTAATTTTTGAGGACGCACCCGTAAAGATGTCAATAATGTGTACACAAAATTACAAGATCTTATGAAACGAAATATTTTGGGAATTGGTTGTAATGCTCACATTATATCAAATGCCATCAATACAGCATCAAGTTTAATGTCAATAGATGTGGAAGTAATTATTACAAATATATATTTATATTTCAATCGGTTTACAGTACGGGTAGCAAGTTTGAAAGAATTTTGTGAAGAGGCTGGTGTTCAATACAAAAAACTACTTGGATATTCCAAAGTCAGATGGCTTGCTTTAACTCCAGCATTAGAACGAGTTTTGCAGTTATATGATCCACTACGTTCATATTTTTTAAGCCTTGACAAATGTCCTACAATTTTGAAGAAATTCTTTCAAAACGATATGTCAGAACCTATACTTTATTTTATTCACAGTCAGGCGTCGTTGTTTCATAAAATTACTCTACAAATTGAAGGAGATAAAATTTCAGCAGCAGAAGTTTGTATTATATTAAACGACTTTATACTGCAATGTAAATCAAGATTTAATGATGGATTTTTACCACTAATTCTAAAGGATAAACTGACCGTTTTGGAAGATTCCAATCCCGGAATAAAAAATGAATTTTTAAAAGAAGTTAAAATTTTTTATAAAATTTGCTACGAATATATCGAAGAATGGATAGTGAACTTTAGAGCATTAAGTTGTTTCAAATGGACCCTTCTAAATAGTAAAATTGAATGGAAAGAAGTTTCTTCAGTAGTCGAATTTATAATGAAGGAAGTAAAAGATATTGTTATTAATAACAATTTTCTCTTCGAAGACTAAATTTATATTTAAATGAAGAAAAATTGAACAAATGGAACGATGAGAAAATAGAACTTGACAAAAGATGGGTAGAAACCTTTCGGAATTTTAGAGTAGAACATATCCCACGTAAAAATTTAAAAGTTTTAATAGAAATTTCCTTATGTTGTCCAGGCGCCAATGCTGCTGTTGAGAGGGTATTTTCACTAGGGAATGATTATTGGAGCAGTGAGAAGTCGCAACTTTCTGTAAAAACATTATCTGCCGTCTTAACAGTCAAATTTAATATGTAAAATGAAAGTTGTCCGATATGGCTACATCCTCATTTAGCAAAAAAAATTCACTCCGAAGAAAAATGAGTTTTTAAAAGAAAATAAAATTTTTATCGTTTTTTCTTCTTTTTTTTTTCACCTATGAAATATTTGCAAAGTATAGTCTTTTTGAACAAAAAATAGTTGGTCATCTTAAGTGTAGTGCCTGAACAAACATGATCTTGTACCCAATGACTTCTTTACTTTTGTTTTTATTTTTTCCTAGGTGTTCCTTTTTCGGTTTTTTTTTACGCATAACAAATATTCACATAAATGTCATCGTAAATGTATGTGTATGTTTGTGTATGTAATATGAATCTATACAAAGTGATATTGTTGATGTTGTAAGTGGCAGTGGTCATAAAATATGTACCAATGTGTACATATGAGCCCATAAATGCCCAGACAAAGCACTTTTCCTGTCCGAATTAAAATTATAAATTTGTCCCCGCATTTAGGGTTACCAACCAATATACACTTTCCTTCATTTCTATTTCACTGTTCTACACCATTTTAAGGTTAAATTGAGAACTTCCAAATTATAATTGAGAACTTCCAAGTTCATATTGAGAAAACCAAATTGATATTGAGAACTTCCAAATTGAAATTGATAAAACCAAATTGAAATTGAGAAAACCAAATTGAAATTGAGAAAACCAAATTCAAATTAAGAACTTCCAAATTATAATTGAGAACTTCCAAGTTCATATTGAGAAAACCAAATTGAAATTGAGAACTTCCCAATTCAAATTGAGAAAACCAAATTGAAATATAGAAAACCAAATTGAAATTGGGAATTTCCAAATTCAAATTGAGAACTTCTAAATTATAATTGAGAAATTCCAAGTTCAAATTGAGAAAACCAAATTGAAATTGAGAACTTCCAAATTCAAATTGAGAAAACCAAATTGAAATTGAGAAAACCAAATTGAAGTTGGGAACTTCCAAATTCAAATTGAGAACTTCCAAATTATAACTGAGAACTTCCAAGTGGCTCAATTATTAGAGCGATGTCCACCTCCTTATTCCTGATTGTTTGCTCTAGTAGGCTTTGAGCGGCTTCACAGTGGTTAAGGTTTATTTGTAATATCTTTAATATTTATGGCTCAATAAAGCTTTCTTAAGTACTAGACATCGTCCACTCCCTGCTACATGCTTTGCGTCGATGCTAGGATTATCCGTACAGAACATGCAAAGGGGGTCTTTAACGCAGTTTTTGACAATATGTCCTTCAAGACCACAGCGGCGGCACAACTTCGAACGATCCGTGTTGCTTTTACAAGCTCTAGCTGTATGTCCAAACTCAAGACATTTGAAACATTTTTTCAATAATTTTTGTTCCCTTATGCGGGCAATGACCCATCCCATCTTTGTTTTCCCTAATTCCAGGAGTTTTTTTGACCGTATCTGCCGGAACTCTGATAGAAGCAGTCTGTGTATTGCCATAAGCTTTTCGAAGGTTTAAAACTTCGCATATGCTCTGCGCCCGATTATCGCAGTGAAGGTTTAAGGCCTCAATTATGTTTTGGCTGTTGTGACTTCATCTAGGTCTTTTATTTTCACAACTTGTTTCTCCGTAAGGTTTTTAACATGCGTCTGTTCCCCCAAAGAATTACTAATTATGTCTTTAATTTTTCCTGCTTTATCCCCGGTGTCACTTAGCTGAAGTAGCAAATCGCCTGTATGTGTCCTCCTAATTTTCGTGACCGTTTGGCTTAAATCTGACATATCTGAATATCTGCATACGATAGTTGGCCCTTTCACTCTATCACTATTGCGTCTGGCCTTGGCTTACTTGGTTTTGGCGGTTGTTTGCCTTGTTTACCCACCACTTTGACCCATGACTTTTTTGTTGTAGTCGGCTTATTTTTCTCTTGTTCCCTTTGGAAATTAGCGCTTTCCTGTTTGCTTTTCTTCGCTGGGGCTTCGCAAGCAGAAGTAGACTTTTCCGCCCAGCTTCTTTTTTCTCCTCTGACTCTTGGAGTCATCAAAGGTGAGGTTTGCGTGGTGGTGTCATTTCCCAAGCTCCTTACGTTCACACTTTTTTGACGTCTCTTTGGGTTGGCCTGCTACCGCTATTGGATTTGGCGAATCAAACACTTGTTTATCCCCACCTCCACGGGGAGGTGTGCGCCCTATGCCCATATTATACAAAAAATATAAAACTGCGGGCTACGGACTACAGACTGTGGACAGTAGAGGAATAATGAAATGAAATAATATTATAGTAATATAATGATATAATAATAAATAATATGAGAAAAAAAAAAACTTAATAATATAGTGATACAAAAGTAATGCAACAATATATACTGTAATCAAATAAAAAATAAAAATATATTATTATTATTATATAATATGTAATGCCTAAAGTATAATATGTGCGCACGCTCAGCATGCACTGTGCATGCAATGAGTGTGATAGCACCTTTAAGGTGATTTTTAAATTCTTATTCTACTTTGCCGAGGGAGATGAATATATTAAGTGAGGTGAATTAAAGCAGGAGATAGGGAGAAGAAAAGAGTATGGCTGTAAATTATAATTATATGTTTATGGCACTATATGTATATATGTGTATGTTAATTTCTCTATAAATGAAAAAAGTATGGAAAAAAAGAGGATATTTTATATGTAAAAAAAAAAAAAGACAGTGACAAAGCTATTCGAAAAAGAATTTAATTGTACTTATTTTAGATGGTGTTCGTGACTAGCACCCGTCCGTTCCGGGGCAAGTAATTAGTATATGTATGACCCTATGAAGGGTGTCTGCTTTATACGTTTTTTGGCTCCTTATACACAAATGGGAAAGAACACTATCAATTTAATTAATTGATGCGACAACCAATTTACGTTTAAGTTAATATGAAAGAGTCCGTCCTTTGCGCTAAATCGATCAAAAAAAATCGCGGAAAAGCAATAATTTCGGATTTATTTATAAGCACAGAAATTTTAGCACTTTTCACCACAAGAGAATATCTCTTGTATATGTATGTATATATGTATTTATATGTTTTTTTTTTTTTGCGATAGGTGGAAAGCTTCGAAAGCCGGAGGAGCGAGACTTTAACCCGCTAAAAACACCTCTGCGTCAATTCCCAGGTCCCTGTGGCACCACCGCAAGGTATTCCTTCGCAGGGGGGAAAGGACGTTGACTGGAATACGTCTATTATGACAACAACCTATCTAGTCGAACGAACATCTAACCAACGACGTCGGAGAAATCTGGATTCGCTCGATTCCTTTCCAGAAATCGGAGCCGTTTCATTATCACTGCCGAAAGGTCTTTTACTGCTTGCCATCTACTACTGGAAATGAGCATGTGCCATACTATATTTTCGGAAGTAGGGGTTTCTCTTATTAGTAGCGCCAACCTGTTTCTCTGTTACTCAAAGCGGGACAGTAGAAAAACGTATATCCTACGTCCTCTTCTACACCACAAATGGTGAAGCAAGGGTTGTCGTCGTACATAAAGCAATGCAAAACACTCATGACCCGATAGGAATTGCGTGAGGTAGAAGTTGACTTCGCCTTGCTTGCGCAATAACCAATCACTTATATTAGGTATTAGAGGGTTCGTCCACCTGCCCTTTTCGGAAGAGCTCCATCTTCTGTGCCATTACCCCAGTGATCTACTTCGAGCGAGTTATTTGCCGATGCCTTGGGATATGAGATATCTTTCCTTGAGCAACATATGGTGTATGCATGTATTATTCGCTGGGTATTTTACAATTAAAGATTTGTAAGTTTTTGAATGAGATGTTACAACACGAAGTTAAGTTTTAAGTCTGTTTTATTTTTCAAATTTCATTTCTTATATAATAATTTTACAATGCTACCTTACACTAACAAATAATAATAAAATTGTATTGCGTACCTAGCTAATTTTAATTTGGGTTATTAAACTAGATCGTATTGAAAAAGGAGAAGAAAGTTATTGACATAGTAATGTGTTTTGATTCATTAAGAGTGAGTGTGTTGTGTGTCAGGTGTGTTACAATTATTAAAGCTTAGCTTAAACTGTAAGTTTGTGTTGTGAAGTGGGTTATAATTTTTATTAAAGTTAAGGTCAGTAATAAATAAAAGAAGAATGAGAAAAAAGAATACGATTATAGTGTGTTACAATTTTTCTTAACGTAAGCGTAGTATGTACGGCAAAGTTTTATGGGAATTCCCTTTCTGTTTAATGAGGTTAGAGAAAACCAACAATAGCGTACTTTTTGTTCAAGTTAACAAGATTTGAGGTGTACAAAATAAAATAAAATTTTATTTTATATAAAATCAAAATAAAAAATATATTACTAATATAATTTTTAGATTATTAATTCAAATATGAGCGATAACAAAAGAAGGAAAAATCGTTTAAATGAAAATTAAAAAAAATAGTTTTCGTTCATTTTGGTTAAA
Source organism: Ornithomya chloropus (assembly GCA_963971445.1). Classification (NCBI taxonomy): domain Eukaryota; kingdom Metazoa; phylum Arthropoda; class Insecta; order Diptera; family Hippoboscidae; genus Ornithomya; species Ornithomya chloropus. The sequence goes on from OZ020531.1 coordinate 40,890,399, forward strand.
AATCGAAATGATGACTCCTTGGTTATATGCACAATCTGCAATAGGGAATTTTCAATTGCAATTCATGGATGTAGTGCAATAACGGCACACATTGAAACTAAAGTACATAAAACGTCTCATGACACAGCAGCGTCAACATCCAAACTGACAACATTTTTTAAAGGGAATACTTTTGAAACTAATGAAAAAAATTGGCAGTCATGGAGAATACTTTCGCTTTTCACACAATAATCCATAATCAAAGTTTTCGTAGCATGGACTGCACTCTAAAATTATTAAAAAAAATTTGTGACGAAAAATTTTCTTGTGCGCGAACAAAATGTAAGTCTATCGTAACCAGCGTATTTAATGAATACTGTAAGGAAATGCTATCAGAAAATCTGGATTCTGTATCATATATATCTATTTTATCAGACGCATCGAATCACAATGAAATAAAACTTTATCCAATTTTAGTAAGGTATTTCGATATTAAGAACGGTATTCAAATTAAGATTTTAAATTTGGAATCAATCGAAGGGAAAACATTAGACATTTTGTCTAATCACTTATTTCGACAGACAAAAATTTGAATAAGAAAATTTTGGCGCTCTCGGCTGATAACAGAAATACTAATTTTTGAGGACGCACCCGTAAAGATGTCAATAATGTGTACACAAAATTACAAGATCTTATGAAACGAAATATTTTGGGAATTGGTTGTAATGCTCACATTATATCAAATGCCATCAATACAGCATCAAGTTTAATGTCAATAGATGTGGAAGTAATTATTACAAATATATATTTATATTTCAATCGGTTTACAGTACGGGTAGCAAGTTTGAAAGAATTTTGTGAAGAGGCTGGTGTTCAATACAAAAAACTACTTGGATATTCCAAAGTCAGATGGCTTGCTTTAACTCCAGCATTAGAACGAGTTTTGCAGTTATATGATCCACTACGTTCATATTTTTTAAGCCTTGACAAATGTCCTACAATTTTGAAGAAATTCTTTCAAAACGATATGTCAGAACCTATACTTTATTTTATTCACAGTCAGGCGTCGTTGTTTCATAAAATTACTCTACAAATTGAAGGAGATAAAATTTCAGCAGCAGAAGTTTGTATTATATTAAACGACTTTATACTGCAATGTAAATCAAGATTTAATGATGGATTTTTACCACTAATTCTAAAGGATAAACTGACCGTTTTGGAAGATTCCAATCCCGGAATAAAAAATGAATTTTTAAAAGAAGTTAAAATTTTTTATAAAATTTGCTACGAATATATCGAAGAATGGATAGTGAACTTTAGAGCATTAAGTTGTTTCAAATGGACCCTTCTAAATAGTAAAATTGAATGGAAAGAAGTTTCTTCAGTAGTCGAATTTATAATGAAGGAAGTAAAAGATATTGTTATTAATAACAATTTTCTCTTCGAAGACTAAATTTATATTTAAATGAAGAAAAATTGAACAAATGGAACGATGAGAAAATAGAACTTGACAAAAGATGGGTAGAAACCTTTCGGAATTTTAGAGTAGAACATATCCCACGTAAAAATTTAAAAGTTTTAATAGAAATTTCCTTATGTTGTCCAGGCGCCAATGCTGCTGTTGAGAGGGTATTTTCACTAGGGAATGATTATTGGAGCAGTGAGAAGTCGCAACTTTCTGTAAAAACATTATCTGCCGTCTTAACAGTCAAATTTAATATGTAAAATGAAAGTTGTCCGATATGGCTACATCCTCATTTAGCAAAAAAAATTCACTCCGAAGAAAAATGAGTTTTTAAAAGAAAATAAAATTTTTATCGTTTTTTCTTCTTTTTTTTTTCACCTATGAAATATTTGCAAAGTATAGTCTTTTTGAACAAAAAATAGTTGGTCATCTTAAGTGTAGTGCCTGAACAAACATGATCTTGTACCCAATGACTTCTTTACTTTTGTTTTTATTTTTTCCTAGGTGTTCCTTTTTCGGTTTTTTTTTACGCATAACAAATATTCACATAAATGTCATCGTAAATGTATGTGTATGTTTGTGTATGTAATATGAATCTATACAAAGTGATATTGTTGATGTTGTAAGTGGCAGTGGTCATAAAATATGTACCAATGTGTACATATGAGCCCATAAATGCCCAGACAAAGCACTTTTCCTGTCCGAATTAAAATTATAAATTTGTCCCCGCATTTAGGGTTACCAACCAATATACACTTTCCTTCATTTCTATTTCACTGTTCTACACCATTTTAAGGTTAAATTGAGAACTTCCAAATTATAATTGAGAACTTCCAAGTTCATATTGAGAAAACCAAATTGATATTGAGAACTTCCAAATTGAAATTGATAAAACCAAATTGAAATTGAGAAAACCAAATTGAAATTGAGAAAACCAAATTCAAATTAAGAACTTCCAAATTATAATTGAGAACTTCCAAGTTCATATTGAGAAAACCAAATTGAAATTGAGAACTTCCCAATTCAAATTGAGAAAACCAAATTGAAATATAGAAAACCAAATTGAAATTGGGAATTTCCAAATTCAAATTGAGAACTTCTAAATTATAATTGAGAAATTCCAAGTTCAAATTGAGAAAACCAAATTGAAATTGAGAACTTCCAAATTCAAATTGAGAAAACCAAATTGAAATTGAGAAAACCAAATTGAAGTTGGGAACTTCCAAATTCAAATTGAGAACTTCCAAATTATAACTGAGAACTTCCAAGTGGCTCAATTATTAGAGCGATGTCCACCTCCTTATTCCTGATTGTTTGCTCTAGTAGGCTTTGAGCGGCTTCACAGTGGTTAAGGTTTATTTGTAATATCTTTAATATTTATGGCTCAATAAAGCTTTCTTAAGTACTAGACATCGTCCACTCCCTGCTACATGCTTTGCGTCGATGCTAGGATTATCCGTACAGAACATGCAAAGGGGGTCTTTAACGCAGTTTTTGACAATATGTCCTTCAAGACCACAGCGGCGGCACAACTTCGAACGATCCGTGTTGCTTTTACAAGCTCTAGCTGTATGTCCAAACTCAAGACATTTGAAACATTTTTTCAATAATTTTTGTTCCCTTATGCGGGCAATGACCCATCCCATCTTTGTTTTCCCTAATTCCAGGAGTTTTTTTGACCGTATCTGCCGGAACTCTGATAGAAGCAGTCTGTGTATTGCCATAAGCTTTTCGAAGGTTTAAAACTTCGCATATGCTCTGCGCCCGATTATCGCAGTGAAGGTTTAAGGCCTCAATTATGTTTTGGCTGTTGTGACTTCATCTAGGTCTTTTATTTTCACAACTTGTTTCTCCGTAAGGTTTTTAACATGCGTCTGTTCCCCCAAAGAATTACTAATTATGTCTTTAATTTTTCCTGCTTTATCCCCGGTGTCACTTAGCTGAAGTAGCAAATCGCCTGTATGTGTCCTCCTAATTTTCGTGACCGTTTGGCTTAAATCTGACATATCTGAATATCTGCATACGATAGTTGGCCCTTTCACTCTATCACTATTGCGTCTGGCCTTGGCTTACTTGGTTTTGGCGGTTGTTTGCCTTGTTTACCCACCACTTTGACCCATGACTTTTTTGTTGTAGTCGGCTTATTTTTCTCTTGTTCCCTTTGGAAATTAGCGCTTTCCTGTTTGCTTTTCTTCGCTGGGGCTTCGCAAGCAGAAGTAGACTTTTCCGCCCAGCTTCTTTTTTCTCCTCTGACTCTTGGAGTCATCAAAGGTGAGGTTTGCGTGGTGGTGTCATTTCCCAAGCTCCTTACGTTCACACTTTTTTGACGTCTCTTTGGGTTGGCCTGCTACCGCTATTGGATTTGGCGAATCAAACACTTGTTTATCCCCACCTCCACGGGGAGGTGTGCGCCCTATGCCCATATTATACAAAAAATATAAAACTGCGGGCTACGGACTACAGACTGTGGACAGTAGAGGAATAATGAAATGAAATAATATTATAGTAATATAATGATATAATAATAAATAATATGAGAAAAAAAAAAACTTAATAATATAGTGATACAAAAGTAATGCAACAATATATACTGTAATCAAATAAAAAATAAAAATATATTATTATTATTATATAATATGTAATGCCTAAAGTATAATATGTGCGCACGCTCAGCATGCACTGTGCATGCAATGAGTGTGATAGCACCTTTAAGGTGATTTTTAAATTCTTATTCTACTTTGCCGAGGGAGATGAATATATTAAGTGAGGTGAATTAAAGCAGGAGATAGGGAGAAGAAAAGAGTATGGCTGTAAATTATAATTATATGTTTATGGCACTATATGTATATATGTGTATGTTAATTTCTCTATAAATGAAAAAAGTATGGAAAAAAAGAGGATATTTTATATGTAAAAAAAAAAAAAGACAGTGACAAAGCTATTCGAAAAAGAATTTAATTGTACTTATTTTAGATGGTGTTCGTGACTAGCACCCGTCCGTTCCGGGGCAAGTAATTAGTATATGTATGACCCTATGAAGGGTGTCTGCTTTATACGTTTTTTGGCTCCTTATACACAAATGGGAAAGAACACTATCAATTTAATTAATTGATGCGACAACCAATTTACGTTTAAGTTAATATGAAAGAGTCCGTCCTTTGCGCTAAATCGATCAAAAAAAAATCGCGGAAAAGCAATAATTTCGGATTTATTTATAAGCACAGAAATTTTAGCACTTTTCACCACAAGAGAATATCTCTTGTATATGTATGTATATATGTATTTATATGTTTTTTTTTTTTTGCGATAGGTGGAAAGCTTCGAAAGCCGGAGGAGCGAGACTTTAACCCGCTAAAAACACCTCTGCGTCAATTCCCAGGTCCCTGTGGCACCACCGCAAGGTATTCCTTCGCAGGGGGGAAAGGACGTTGACTGGAATACGTCTATTATGACAACAACCTATCTAGTCGAACGAACATCTAACCAACGACGTCGGAGAAATCTGGATTCGCTCGATTCCTTTCCAGAAATCGGAGCCGTTTCATTATCACTGCCGAAAGGTCTTTTACTGCTTGCCATCTACTACTGGAAATGAGCATGTGCCATACTATATTTTCGGAAGTAGGGGTTTCTCTTATTAGTAGCGCCAACCTGTTTCTCTGTTACTCAAAGCGGGACAGTAGAAAAACGTATATCCTACGTCCTCTTCTACACCACAAATGGTGAAGCAAGGGTTGTCGTCGTACATAAAGCAATGCAAAACACTCATGACCCGATAGGAATTGCGTGAGGTAGAAGTTGACTTCGCCTTGCTTGCGCAATAACCAATCACTTATATTAGGTATTAGAGGGTTCGTCCACCTGCCCTTTTCGGAAGAGCTCCATCTTCTGTGCCATTACCCCAGTGATCTACTTCGAGCGAGTTATTTGCCGATGCCTTGGGATATGAGATATCTTTCCTTGAGCAACATATGGTGTATGCATGTATTATTCGCTGGGTATTTTACAATTAAAGATTTGTAAGTTTTTGAATGAGATGTTACAACACGAAGTTAAGTTTTAAGTCTGTTTTATTTTTCAAATTTCATTTCTTATATAATAATTTTACAATGCTACCTTACACTAACAAATAATAATAAAATTGTATTGCGTACCTAGCTAATTTTAATTTGGGTTATTAAACTAGATCGTATTGAAAAAGGAGAAGAAAGTTATTGACATAGTAATGTGTTTTGATTCATTAAGAGTGAGTGTGTTGTGTGTCAGGTGTGTTACAATTATTAAAGCTTAGCTTAAACTGTAAGTTTGTGTTGTGAAGTGGGTTATAATTTTTATTAAAGTTAAGGTCAGTAATAAATAAAAGAAGAATGAGAAAAAAGAATACGATTATAGTGTGTTACAATTTTTCTTAACGTAAGCGTAGTATGTACGGCAAAGTTTTATGGGAATTCCCTTTCTGTTTAATGAGGTTAGAGAAAACCAACAATAGCGTACTTTTTGTTCAAGTTAACAAGATTTGAGGTGTACAAAATAAAATAAAATTTTATTTTATATAAAATCAAAATAAAAAATATATTACTAATATAATTTTTAGATTATTAATTCAAATATGAGCGATAACAAAAGAAGGAAAAATCGTTTAAATGAAAATTAAAAAAAATAGTTTTCGTTCATTTTGGTTAAAAATCGAAATGATGACTCCTTGGTTATATGCACAATCTGCAATAGGGAATTTTCAATTGCAATTCATGGATGTAGTGCAATAACGGCACACATTGAAACTAAAGTACATAAAACGTCTCATGACACAGCAGCGTCAACATCCAAACTGACAACATTTTTTAAAGGGAATACTTTTGAAACTAATGAAAAAAATTGGCAGTCATGGAGAATACTTTCGCTTTTCACACAATAATCCATAATCAAAGTTTTCGTAGCATGGACTGCACTCTAAAATTATTAAAAAAAATTTGTGACGAAAAATTTTCTTGTGCGCGAACAAAATGTAAGTCTATCGTAACCAGCGTATTTAATGAATACTGTAAGGAAATGCTATCAGAAAATCTGGATTCTGTATCATATATATCTATTTTATCAGACGCATCGAATCACAATGAAATAAAACTTTATCCAATTTTAGTAAGGTATTTCGATATTAAGAACGGTATTCAAATTAAGATTTTAAATTTGGAATCAATCGAAGGGAAAACATTAGACATTTTGTCTAATCACTTATTTCGACAGACAAAAATTTGAATAAGAAAATTTTGGCGCTCTCGGCTGATAACAGAAATACTAATTTTTGAGGACGCACCCGTAAAGATGTCAATAATGTGTACACAAAATTACAAGATCTTATGAAACGAAATATTTTGGGAATTGGTTGTAATGCTCACATTATATCAAATGCCATCAATACAGCATCAAGTTTAATGTCAATAGATGTGGAAGTAATTATTACAAATATATATTTATATTTCAATCGGTTTACAGTACGGGTAGCAAGTTTGAAAGAATTTTGTGAAGAGGCTGGTGTTCAATACAAAAAACTACTTGGATATTCCAAAGTCAGATGGCTTGCTTTAACTCCAGCATTAGAACGAGTTTTGCAGTTATATGATCCACTACGTTCATATTTTTTAAGCCTTGACAAATGTCCTACAATTTTGAAGAAATTCTTTCAAAACGATATGTCAGAACCTATACTTTATTTTATTCACAGTCAGGCGTCGTTGTTTCATAAAATTACTCTACAAATTGAAGGAGATAAAATTTCAGCAGCAGAAGTTTGTATTATATTAAACGACTTTATACTGCAATGTAAATCAAGATTTAATGATGGATTTTTACCACTAATTCTAAAGGATAAACTGACCGTTTTGGAAGATTCCAATCCCGGAATAAAAAATGAATTTTTAAAAGAAGTTAAAATTTTTTATAAAATTTGCTACGAATATATCGAAGAATGGATAGTGAACTTTAGAGCATTAAGTTGTTTCAAATGGACCCTTCTAAATAGTAAAATTGAATGGAAAGAAGTTTCTTCAGTAGTCGAATTTATAATGAAGGAAGTAAAAGATATTGTTATTAATAACAATTTTCTCTTCGAAGACTAAATTTATATTTAAATGAAGAAAAATTGAACAAATGGAACGATGAGAAAATAGAACTTGACAAAAGATGGGTAGAAACCTTTCGGAATTTTAGAGTAGAACATATCCCACGTAAAAATTTAAAAGTTTTAATAGAAATTTCCTTATGTTGTCCAGGCGCCAATGCTGCTGTTGAGAGGGTATTTTCACTAGGGAATGATTATTGGAGCAGTGAGAAGTCGCAACTTTCTGTAAAAACATTATCTGCCGTCTTAACAGTCAAATTTAATATGTAAAATGAAAGTTGTCCGATATGGCTACATCCTCATTTAGCAAAAAAAATTCACTCCGAAAAAAAATGAGTTTTTAAAAGAAAATAAAATTTTTATCGTTTTTTCTTCTTTTTTTTTCACCTATGAAATATTTGCAAAGTATAGTCTTTTTGAACAAAAAATAGTTGGTCATCTTAAGTGTAGTGCCTGAACAAACATGATCTTGTACCCAATGACTTCTTTACTTTTGTTTTTATTTTTTCCTAGGTGTTCCTTTTTCGGTTTTTTTTTACGCATAACAAATATTCACATAAATGTCATCGTAAATGTATGTGTATGTTTGTGTATGTAATATGAATCTATACAAAGTGATATTGTTGATGTTGTAAGTGGCAGTGGTCATAAAATATGTACCAATGTGTACATATGAGCCCATAAATGCCCAGACAAAGCACTTTTCCTGTCCGAATTAAAATTATAAATTTGTCCCCGCATTTAGGGTTACCAACCAATATACACTTTCCTTCATTTCTATTTCACTGTTCTACACCATTTTAAGGTTAAATTGAGAACTTCCAAATTATAATTGAGAACTTCCAAGTTCATATTGAGAAAACCAAATTGATATTGAGAACTTCCAAATTGAAATTGATAAAACCAAATTGAAATTGAGAAAACCAAATTGAAATTGAGAAAACCAAATTCAAATTAAGAACTTCCAAATTATAATTGAGAACTTCCAAGTTCATATTGAGAAAACCAAATTGAAATTGAGAACTTCCCAATTCAAATTGAGAAAACCAAATTGAAATATAGAAAACCAAATTGAAATTGGGAATTTCCAAATTCAAATTGAGAACTTCTAAATTATAATTGAGAAATTCCAAGTTCAAATTGAGAAAACCAAATTGAAATTGAGAACTTCCAAATTCAAATTGAGAAAACCAAATTGAAATTGAGAAAACCAAATTGAAGTTGGGAACTTCCAAATTCAAATTGAGAACTTCCAAATTATAACTGAGAACTTCCAAGTGGCTCAATTATTAGAGCGATGTCCACCTCCTTATTCCTGATTGTTTGCTCTAGTAGGCTTTGAGCGGCTTCACAGTGGTTAAGGTTTATTTGTAATATCTTTAATATTTATGGCTCAATAAAGCTTTCTTAAGTACTAGACATCGTCCACTCCCTGCTACATGCTTTGCGTCGATGCTAGGATTATCCGTACAGAACATGCAAAGGGGGTCTTTAACGCAGTTTTTGGCAATATGTCCTTCAAGACCACAGCGGCGGCACAACTTCGAACGATCCGTGTTGCTTTTACAAGCTCTAGCTGTATGTCCAAACTCAAGACATTTGAAACATTTTTTCAATAATTTTTGTTCCCTTATGCGGGCAATGACCCATCCCATCTTTGTTTTCCCTAATTCCAGGAGTTTTTTTGACCGTATCTGCCGGAACTCTGATAGAAGCAGTCTGTGTATTGCCATAAGCTTTTCGAAGGTTTAAAACTTCGCATATGCTCTGCGCCCGATTATCGCAGTGAAGGTTTAAGGCCTCAATTATGTTTTGGCTGTTGTGACTTCATCTAGGTCTTTTATTTTCACAACTTGTTTCTCCGTAAGGTTTTTAACATGCGTCTGTTCCCCCAAAGAATTACTAATTATGTCTTTAATTTTTCCTGCTTTATCCCCGGTGTCACTTAGCTGAAGTAGCAAATCGCCTGTATGTGTCCTCCTAATTTTCGTGACCGTTTGGCTTAAATCTGACATATCTGAATATCTGCATACGATAGTTGGCCCTTTCACTCTATCACTATTGCGTCTGGCCTTGGCTTACTTGGTTTTGGCGGTTGTTTGCCTTGTTTACCCACCACTTTGACCCATGACTTTTTTGTTGTAGTCGGCTTATTTTTCTCTTGTTCCCTTTGGAAATTAGCGCTTTCCTGTTTGCTTTTCTTCGCTGGGGCTTCGCAAGCAGAAGTAGACTTTTCCGCCCAGCTTCTTTTTTCTCCTCTGACTCTTGGAGTCATCAAAGGTGAGGTTTGCGTGGTGGTGTCATTTCCCAAGCTCCTTACGTTCACACTTTTTTGACGTCTCTTTGGGTTGGCCTGCTACCGCTATTGGATTTGGCGAATCAAACACTTGTTTATCCCCACCTCCACGGGGAGGTGTGCGCCCTATGCCCATATTATACGGACTACAGACTGTGGACAGTAGAGGAATAATGAAATGAAATAATATTATAGTAATATAATGATATAATAATAAATAATATGAGAAAAAAAAAAACTTAATAATATAGTGATACAAAAGTAATGCAACAATATATACTGTAATCAAATAAAAAATAAAAATATATTATTATTATTATATAATATGTAATGCCTAAAGTATAATATGTGCGCACGCTCAGCATGCACTGTGCATGCAATGAGTGTGATAGCACCTTTAAGGTGATTTTTAAATTCTTATTCTACTTTGCCGAGGGAGATGAATATATTAAGTGAGGTGAATTAAAGCAGGAGATAGGGAGAAGAAAAGAGTATGGCTGTAAATTATAATTATATGTTTATGGCACTATATGTATATATGTGTATGTTAATTTCTCTATAAATGAAAAAAGTATGGAAAAAAAGAGGATATTTTATATGTAAAAAAAAAAAAAGACAGTGACAAAGCTATTCGAAAAAGAATTTAATTGTACTTATTTTAGATGGTGTTCGTGACTAGCACCCGTCCGTTCCGGGGCAAGTAATTAGTATATGTATGACCCTATGAAGGGTGTCTGCTTTATACGTTTTTTGGCTCCTTATACACAAATGGGAAAGAACACTATCAATTTAATTAATTGATGCGACAACCAATTTACGTTTAAGTTAATATGAAAGAGTCCGTCCTTTGCGCTAAATCGATCAAAAAAAATCGCGGAAAAGCAATAATTTCGGATTTATTTATAAGCACAGAAATTTTAGCACTTTTCACCACAAGAGAATATCTCTTGTATATGTATGTATATATGTATTTATATGTTTTTTTTTTTTTGCGATAGGTGGAAAGCTTCGAAAGCCGGAGGAGCGAGACTTTAACCCGCTAAAAACACCTCTGCGTCAATTCCCAGGTCCCTGTGGCACCACCGCAAGGTATTCCTTCGCAGGGGGGAAAGGACGTTGACTGGAATACGTCTATTATGACAACAACCTATCTAGTCGAACGAACATCTAACCAACGACGCCGGAGAAATCTGGATTCGCTCGATTCCTTTCCAGAAATCGGAGCCGTTTCATTATCACTGCCGAAAGGTCTTTTACTGCTTGCCATCTACTACTGGAAATGAGCATGTGCCATACTATATTTTCGGAAGTAGGGGTTTCTCTTATTAGTAGCGCCAACCTGTTTCTCTGTTACTCAAAGCGGGACAGTAGAAAAACGTATATCCTACGTCCTCTTCTACACCACAAATGGTGAAGCAAGGGTTGTCGTCGTACATAAAGCAATGCAAAACACTCATGACCCGATAGGAATTGCGTGAGGTAGAAGTTGACTTCGCCTTGCTTGCGCAATAACCAATCACTTATATTAGGTATTAGAGGGTTCGTCCACCTGCCCTTTTCGGAAGAGCTCCATCTTCTGTGCCATTACCCCAGTGATCTACTTCGAGCGAGTTATTTGCCGATGCCTTGGGATATGAGATATCTTTCCTTGAGCAACATATGGTGTATGCATGTATTATTCGCTGGGTATTTTACAATTAAAGATTTGTAAGTTTTTGAATGAGATGTTACAACACGAAGTTAAGTTTTAAGTCTGTTTTATTTTTCAAATTTCATTTCTTATATAATAATTTTACAATGCTACCTTACACTAACAAATAATAATAAAATTGTATTGCGTACCTAGCTAATTTTAATTTGGGTTATTAAACTAGATCGTATTGAAAAAGGAGAAGAAAGTTATTGACATAGTAATGTGTTTTGATTCATTAAGAGTGAGTGTGTTGTGTGTCAGGTGTGTTACAATTATTAAAGCTTAGCTTAAACTGTAAGTTTGTGTTGTGAAGTGGGTTATAATTTTTATTAAAGTTAAGGTCAGTAATAAATAAAAGAAGAATGAGAAAAAAGAATACGATTATAGTGTGTTACAATTTTTCTTAACGTAAGCGTAGTATGTACGGCAAAGTTTTATGGGAATTCCCTTTCTGTTTAATGAGGTTAGAGAAAACCAACAATAGCGTACTTTTTGTTCAAGTTAACAAGATTTGAGGTGTACAAAATAAAATAAAATTTTATTTTATATAAAATCAAAATAAAAAATATATTACTAATATAATTTTTAGATTATTAATTCAAATATGAGCGATAACAAAAGAAGGAAAAATCGTTTAAATGAAAATTAAAAAAAATAGTTTTCGTTCATTTTGGTTAAAAATCGAAATGATGACTCCTTGGTTATATGCACAATCTGCAATAGGGAATTTTCAATTGCAATTCATGGATGTAGTGCAATAACGGCACACATTGAAACTAAAGTACATAAAACGTCTCATGACACAGCAGCGTCAACATCCAAACTGACAACATTTTTTAAAGGGAATACTTTTGAAACTAATGAAAAAAATTGGCAGTCATGGAGAATACTTTCGCTTTTCACACAATAATCCATAATCAAAGTTTTCGTAGCATGGACTGCACTCTAAAATTATTAAAAAAAATTTGTGACGAAAAATTTTCTTGTGCGCGAACAAAATGTAAGTCTATCGTAACCAGCGTATTTAATGAATACTGTAAGGAAATGCTATCAGAAAATCTGGATTCTGTATCATATATATCTATTTTATCAGACGCATCGAATCACAATGAAATAAAACTTTATCCAATTTTAGTAAGGTATTTCGATATTAAGAACGGTATTCAAATTAAGATTTTAAATTTGGAATCAATCGAAGGGAAAACATTAGACATTTTGTCTAATCACTTATTTCGACAGACAAAAATTTGAATAAGAAAATTTTGGCGCTCTCGGCTGATAACAGAAATACTAATTTTTGAGGACGCACCCGTAAAGATGTCAATAATGTGTACACAAAATTACAAGATCTTATGAAACGAAATATTTTGGGAATTGGTTGTAATGCTCACATTATATCAAATGCCATCAATACAGCATCAAGTTTAATGTCAATAGATGTGGAAGTAATTATTACAAATATATATTTATATTTCAATCGGTTTACAGTACGGGTAGCAAGTTTGAAAGAATTTTGTGAAGAGGCTGGTGTTCAATACAAAAAACTACTTGGATATTCCAAAGTCAGATGGCTTGCTTTAACTCCAGCATTAGAACGAGTTTTGCAGTTATATGATCCACTACGTTCATATTTTTTAAGCCTTGACAAATGTCCTACAATTTTGAAGAAATTCTTTCAAAACGATATGTCAGAACCTATACTTTATTTTATTCACAGTCAGGCGTCGTTGTTTCATAAAATTACTCTACAAATTGAAGGAGATAAAATTTCAGCAGCAGAAGTTTGTATTATATTAAACGACTTTATACTGCAATGTAAATCAAGATTTAATGATGGATTTTTACCACTAATTCTAAAGGATAAACTGACCGTTTTGGAAGATTCCAATCCCGGAATAAAAAATGAATTTTTAAAAGAAGTTAAAATTTTTTATAAAATTTGCTACGAATATATCGAAGAATGGATAGTGAACTTTAGAGCATTAAGTTGTTTCAAATGGACCCTTCTAAATAGTAAAATTGAATGGAAAGAAGTTTCTTCAGTAGTCGAATTTATAATGAAGGAAGTAAAAGATATTGTTATTAATAACAATTTTCTCTTCGAAGACTAAATTTATATTTAAATGAAGAAAAATTGAACAAATGGAACGATGAGAAAATAGAACTTGACAAAAGATGGGTAGAAACCTTTCGGAATTTTAGAGTAGAACATATCCCACGTAAAAATTTAAAAGTTTTAATAGAAATTTCCTTATGTTGTCCAGGCGCCAATGCTGCTGTTGAGAGGGTATTTTCACTAGGGAATGATTATTGGAGCAGTGAGAAGTCGCAACTTTCTGTAAAAACATTATCTGCCGTCTTAACAGTCAAATTTAATATGTAAAATGAAAGTTGTCCGATATGGCTACATCCTCATTTAGCAAAAAAAATTCACTCCGAAAAAAAATGAGTTTTTAAAAGAAAATAAAATTTTTATCGTTTTTTCTTCTTTTTTTTTCACCTATGAAATATTTGCAAAGTATAGTCTTTTTGAACAAAAAATAGTTGGTCATCTTAAGTGTAGTGCCTGAACAAACATGATCTTGTACCCAATGACTTCTTTACTTTTGTTTTTATTTTTTCCTAGGTGTTCCTTTTTCGGTTTTTTTTTACGCATAACAAATATTCACATAAATGTCATCGTAAATGTATGTGTATGTTTGTGTATGTAATATGAATCTATACAAAGTGATATTGTTGATGTTGTAAGTGGCAGTGGTCATAAAATACCAATGTGTACCAATGTGTACATATGAGCCCATAAATGCCCAGACAAAGCACTTTTCCTGTCCGAATTAAAATTATAAATTTGTCCCCGCATTTAGGGTTACCAACCAATATACACTTTCCTTCATTTCTATTTCACTGTTCTACACCATTTTAAGGTTAAATTGAGAACTTCCAAATTATAATTGAGAACTTCCAAGTTCATATTGAGAAAACCAAATTGATATTGAGAACTTCCAAATTGAAATTGATAAAACCAAATTGAAATTGAGAAAACCAAATTGAAATTGAGAAAACCAAATTCAAATTAAGAACTTCCAAATTATAATTGAGAACTTCCAAGTTCATATTGAGAAAACCAAATTGAAATTGAGAACTTCCCAATTCAAATTGAGAAAACCAAATTGAAATATAGAAAACCAAATTGAAATTGGGAATTTCCAAATTCAAATTGAGAACTTCTAAATTATAATTGAGAAATTCCAAGTTCAAATTGAGAAAACCAAATTGAAATTGAGAACTTCCAAATTCAAATTGAGAAAACCAAATTGAAATTGAGAAAACCAAATTGAAGTTGGGAATTTCCAAATTCAAATTGAGAACTTCCAAATTATAACTGAGAACTTCCAAGTGGCTCAATTATTAGAGCGATGTCCACCTCCTTATTCCTGATTGTTTGCTCTAGTAGGCTTTGAGCGGCTTCACAGTGGTTAAGGTTTATTTGTAATATCTTTAATATTTATGGCTCAATAAAGCTTTCTTAAGTACTAGACATCGTCCACTCCCTGCTACATGCTTTGCGTCGATGCTAGGATTATCCGTACAGAACATGCAAAGGGGGTCTTTAACGCAGTTTTTGGCAATATGTCCTTCAAGACCACAGCGGCGGCACAACTTCGAACGATCCGTGTTGCTTTTACAAGCTCTAGCTGTATGTCCAAACTCAAGACATTTGAAACATTTTTTCAATAATTTTTGTTCCCTTATGCGGGCAATGACCCATCCCATCTTTGTTTTCCCTAATTCCAGGAGTTTTTTTGACCGTATCTGCCGGAACTCTGATAGAAGCAGTCTGTGTATTGCCATAAGCTTTTCGAAGGTTTAAAACTTCGCATATGCTCTGCGCCCGATTATCGCAGTGAAGGTTTAAGGCCTCAATTATGTCGTTGGCTGTTGTGACTTCATCTAGGTCTTTTATTTTCACAACTTGTTTCTCCGTAAGGTTTTTAACATGCGTCTGTTCCCCCAAAGAATTACTAATTATGTCTTTAATTTTTCCTGCTTTATCCCCGGTGTCACTTAGCTGAAGTAGCAAATCGCCTGTATGTGTCCTCCTAATTTTCGTGACCGTTTGGCTTAAATCTGACATATCTGAATATCTGCATACGATAGTTGGCCCTTTCACTCTATCACTATTGCGTCTGGCCTTGGCTTACTTGGTTTTGGCGGTTGTTTGCCTTGTTTGCCCACCACTTTGACCCATGACTTTTTTGTTGTAGTCGGCTTATTTTTCTCTTGTTCCCTTTGGAAATTAGCGCTTTCCTGTTTGCTTTTCTTCGCTGGGGCTTCGCAAGCAGAAGTAGACTTTTCCGCCCAGCTTCTTTTTTCTCCTCTGACTCTTGGAGTCATCAAAGGTGAGGTTTGCGTGGTGGTGTCATTTCCCAAGCTCCTTACGTTCACACTTTTTTGACGTCTCTTTGGGTTGGCCTGCTACCGCTATTGGATTTGGCGAATCAAACACTTGTTTATCCCCACCTCCACGGGGAGGTGTGCGCCCTATGCCCATATTATACAAAAAATATAAAACTGCGGGCTACGGACTACAGACTGTGGACAGTAGAGGAATAATGAAATGAAATAATATTATAGTAATATAATGATATAATAATAAATAATATGAGAAAAAAAAAACTTAATAATATAGTGATACAAAAGTAATGCAACAATATATACTGTAATCAAATAAAAAATAAAAATATATTATTATTATTATATAATATGTAATGCCTAAAGTATAATATGTGCGCACGCTCAGCATGCACTGTGCATGCAATGAGTGTGATAGCACCTTTAAGGTGATTTTTAAATTCTTATTCTACTTTGCCGAGGGAGATGAATATATTAAGTGAGGTGAATTAAAGCAGGAGATAGGGAGAAGAAAAGAGTATGGCTGTAAATTATAATTATATGTTTATGGCACTATATGTATATATGTGTATGTTAATTTCTCTATAAATGAAAAAAGTATGGAAAAAAAGAGGATATTTTATATGTAAAAAAAAAAAAAGACAGTGACAAAGCTATTCGAAAAAGAATTTAATTGTACTTATTTTAGATGGTGTTCGTGACTAGCACCCGTCCGTTCCGGGGCAAGTAATTAGTATATGTATGACCCTATGAAGGGTGTCTGCTTTATACGTTTTTTGGCTCCTTATACACAAATGGGAAAGAACACTATCAATTTAATTAATTGATGCGACAACCAATTTACGTTTAAGTTAATATGAAAGAGTCCGTCCTTTGCGCTAAATCGATCAAAAAAAATCGCGGAAAAGCAATAATTTCGGATTTATTTATAAGCACAGAAATTTTAGCACTTTTCACCACAAGAGAATATCTCTTGTATATGTATGTATATATGTATTTATATGTTTTTTTTTTTTTGCGATAGGTGGAAAGCTTCGAAAGCCGGAGGAGCGAGACTTTAACCCGCTAAAAACACCTCTGCGTCAATTCCCAGGTCCCTGTGGCACCACCGCAAGGTATTCCTTCGCAGGGGGGAAAGGACGTTGACTGGACTACGTCTATTATGACAACAACCTATCTAGTCGAACGAACATCTAACCAACGACGCCGGAGAAATCTGGATTCGCTCGATTCCTTTCCAGAAATCGGAGCCGTTTCATTATCACTGCCGAAAGGTCTTTTACTGCTTGCCATCTACTACTGGAAATGAGCATGTGCCATACTATATTTTCGGAAGTAGGGGTTTCTCTTATTAGTAGCGCCAACCTGTTTCTCTGTTACTCAAAGCGGGACAGTAGAAAAACGTATATCCTACGTCCTCTTCTACACCACAAATGGTGAAGCAAGGGTTGTCGTCGTACATAAAGCGATGCAAGTATGACCTAAAACACTCATGACCCGATAGGAATTGCGTGAGGTAGAAGTTGACTTCGCCTTGCTTGCGCAATAACCAATCACTTATATTAGGTATTAGAGGGTTCGTCAACCTGCCCTTTTCGGAAGAGCTCCATCTTCTGTGCCATTACCCCAGTGATCTACTTCGAGCGAGTTATTTGCCGATGCCTTGAGCAACATATGGTGTATGCATGTATTATTCGCTGGGTATTTTACAATTAAAGATTTGTAAGTTTTTGAATGAGATGTTACAACACGAAGTTAAGTTTTAAGTCTGTTTTATTTTTCAAATTTCATTTCTTATATAATAATTTTACAATGCTACCTTACACTAACAAATAATAATAAAATTGTATTGCGTACCTAGCTAATTTTAATTTGGGTTATTAAACTAGATCGTATTGAAAAAGGAGAAGAAAGTTATTGACATAGTAATGTGTTTTGATTCATTAAGAGTGAGTGTGTTGTGTGTCAGGTGTGTTACAATTATTAAAGCTTAGCTTAAACTGTAAGTTTGTGTTGTGAAGTGGGTTATAATTTTTATTAAAGTTAAGGTCAGTAATAAATAAAAGAAGAATGAGAAAAAAGAATACGATTATAGTGTGTTACAATTTTTCTTAACGTAAGCGTAGTATGTACGGCAAAGTTTTATGGGAATTCCCTTTCTGTTTAATGAGGTTAGAGAAAACCAACAATAGCGTACTTTTTGTTCAAGTTAACAAGATTTGAGGTGTACAAAATAAAATAAAATTTTATTTTATATAAAATCAAAATAAAAAATATATTACTAATATAATTTTTAGATTATTAATTCAAATATGAGCGATAACAAAAGAAGGAAAAATCGTTTAAATGAAAATTAAAAAAAATAGTTTTCGTTCATTTTGGTTAAAAATCGAAATGATGACTCCTTGGTTATATGCACAATCTGCAATAGGGAATTTTCAATTGCAATTCATGGATGTAGTGCAATAACGGCACACATTGAAACTAAAGTACATAAAACGTCTCATGACACAGCAGCGTCAACATCCAAACTGACAACATTTTTTAAAGGGAATACTTTTGAAACTAATGAAAAAAATTGGCAGTCATGGAGAATACTTTCGCTTTTCACACAATAATCCATAATCAAAGTTTTCGTAGCATGGACTGCACTCTAAAATTATTAAAAAAAATTTGTGACGAAAAATTTTCTTGTGCGCGAACAAAATGTAAGTCTATCGTAACCAGCGTATTTAATGAATACTGTAAGGAAATGCTATCAGAAAATCTGGATTCTGTATCATATATATCTATTTTATCAGACGCATCGAATCACAATGAAATAAAACTTTATCCAATTTTAGTAAGGTATTTCGATATTAAGAACGGTATTCAAATTAAGATTTTAAATTTGGAATCAATCGAAGGGAAAACATTAGACATTTTGTCTAATCACTTATTTCGACAGACAAAAATTTGAATAAGAAAATTTTGGCGCTCTCGGCTGATAACAGAAATACTAATTTTTGAGGACGCACCCGTAAAGATGTCAATAATGTGTACACAAAATTACAAGATCTTATGAAACGAAATATTTTGGGAATTGGTTGTAATGCTCACATTATATCAAATGCCATCAATACAGCATCAAGTTTAATGTCAATAGATGTGGAAGTAATTATTACAAATATATATTTATATTTCAATCGGTTTACAGTACGGGTAGCAAGTTTGAAAGAATTTTGTGAAGAGGCTGGTGTTCAATACAAAAAACTACTTGGATATTCCAAAGTCAGATGGCTTGCTTTAACTCCAGCATTAGAACGAGTTTTGCAGTTATATGATCCACTACGTTCATATTTTTTAAGCCTTGACAAATGTCCTACAATTTTGAAGAAATTCTTTCAAAACGATATGTCAGAACCTATACTTTATTTTATTCACAGTCAGGCGTCGTTGTTTCATAAAATTACTCTACAAATTGAAGGAGATAAAATTTCAGCAGCAGAAGTTTGTATTATATTAAACGACTTTATACTGCAATGTAAATCAAGATTTAATGATGGATTTTTACCACTAATTCTAAAGGATAAACTGACCGTTTTGGAAGATTCCAATCCCGGAATAAAAAATGAATTTTTAAAAGAAGTTAAAATTTTTTATAAAATTTGCTACGAATATATCGAAGAATGGATAGTGAACTTTAGAGCATTAAGTTGTTTCAAATGGACCCTTCTAAATAGTAAAATTGAATGGAAAGAAGTTTCTTCAGTAGTCGAATTTATAATGAAGGAAGTAAAAGATATTGTTATTAATAACAATTTTCTCTTCGAAGACTAAATTTATATTTAAATGAAGAAAAATTGAACAAATGGAACGATGAGAAAATAGAACTTGACAAAAGATGGGTAGAAACCTTTCGGAATTTTAGAGTAGAACATATCCCACGTAAAAATTTAAAAGTTTTAATAGAAATTTCCTTATGTTGTCCAGGCGCCAATGCTGCTGTTGAGAGGGTATTTTCACTAGGGAATGATTATTGGAGCAGTGAGAAGTCGCAACTTTCTGTAAAAACATTATCTGCCGTCTTAACAGTCAAATTTAATATGTAAAATGAAAGTTGTCCGATATGGCTACATCCTCATTTAGCAAAAAAAATTCACTCCGAAAAAAAATGAGTTTTTAAAAGAAAATAAAATTTTTATCGTTTTTTCTTCTTTTTTTTTCACCTATGAAATATTTGCAAAGTATAGTCTTTTTGAACAAAAAATAGTTGGTCATCTTAAGTGTAGTGCCTGAACAAACATGATCTTGTACCCAATGACTTCTTTACTTTTGTTTTTATTTTTTCCTAGGTGTTCCTTTTTCGGTTTTTTTTTACGCATAACAAATATTCACATAAATGTCATCGTAAATGTATGTGTATGTTTGTGTATGTAATATGAATCTATACAAAGTGATATTGTTGATGTTGTAAGTGGCAGTGGTCATAAAATACCAATGTGTACCAATGTGTACATATGAGCCCATAAATGCCCAGACAAAGCACTTTTCCTGTCCGAATTAAAATTATAAATTTGTCCCCGCATTTAGGGTTACCAACCAATATACACTTTCCTTCATTTCTATTTCACTGTTCTACACCATTTTAAGGTTAAATTGAGAACTTCCAAATTATAATTGAGAACTTCCAAGTTCATATTGAGAAAACCAAATTGATATTGAGAACTTCCAAATTGAAATTGATAAAACCAAATTGAAATTGAGAAAACCAAATTGAAATTGAGAAAACCAAATTCAAATTAAGAACTTCCAAATTATAATTGAGAACTTCCAAGTTCATATTGAGAAAACCAAATTGAAATTGAGAACTTCCCAATTCAAATTGAGAAAACCAAATTGAAATATAGAAAACCAAATTGAAATTGGGAATTTCCAAATTCAAATTGAGAACTTCTAAATTATAATTGAGAAATTCCAAGTTCAAATTGAGAAAACCAAATTGAAATTGAGAACTTCCAAATTCAAATTGAGAAAACCAAATTGAAATTGAGAAAACCAAATTGAAGTTGGGAACTTCCAAATTCAAATTGAGAACTTCCAAATTATAACTGAGAACTTCCAAGTGGCTCAATTATTAGAGCGATGTCCACCTCCTTATTCCTGATTGTTTGCTCTAGTAGGCTTTGAGCGGCTTCACAGTGGTTAAGGTTTATTTGTAATATCTTTAATATTTATGGCTCAATAAAGCTTTCTTAAGTACTAGACATCGTCCACTCCCTGCTACATGCTTTGCGTCGATGCTAGGATTATCCGTACAGAACATGCAAAGGGGGTCTTTAACGCAGTTTTTGGCAATATGTCCTTCAAGACCACAGCGGCGGCACAACTTCGAACGATCCGTGTTGCTTTTACAAGCTCTAGCTGTATGTCCAAACTCAAGACATTTGAAACATTTTTTCAATAATTTTTGTTCCCTTATGCGGGCAATGACCCATCCCATCTTTGTTTTCCCTAATTCCAGGAGTTTTTTTGACCGTATCTGCCGGAACTCTGATAGAAGCAGTCTGTGTATTGCCATAAGCTTTTCGAAGGTTTAAAACTTCGCATATGCTCTGCGCCCGATTATCGCAGTGAAGGTTTAAGGCCTCAATTATGTCGTTGGCTGTTGTGACTTCATCTAGGTCTTTTATTTTCACAACTTGTTTCTCCGTAAGGTTTTTAACATGCGTCTGTTCCCCCAAAGAATTACTAATTATGTCTTTAATTTTTCCTGCTTTATCCCCGGTGTCACTTAGCTGAAGTAGCAAATCGCCTTTATGTGTCCTCCTAATTTTCGTGACCGTTTGGCTTAAATCTGACATATCTGAATATCTGCATACGATAGTTGGCCCTTTCACTCTATCACTATTGCGTCTGGCCTTGGCTTACTTGGTTTTGGCGGTTGTTTGCCTTGTTTGCCCACCACTTTGACCCATGACTTTTTTGTTGTAGTCGGCTTATTTTTCTCTTGTTCCCTTTGGAAATTAGCGCTTTCCTGTTTGCTTTTCTTCGCTGGGGCTTCGCAAGCAGAAGTAGACTTTTCCGCCCAGCTTCTTTTTTCTCCTCTGACTCTTGGAGTCATCAAAGGTGAGGTTTGCGTGGTGGTGTCATTTCCCAAGCTCCTTACGTTCACACTTTTTTGACGTCTCTTTGGGTTGGCCTGCTACCGCTATTGGATTTGGCGAATCAAACACTTGTTTATCCCCACCTCCACGGGGAGGTGTGCGCCCTATGCCCATATTATACAAAAAATATAAAACTGCGGGCTACGGACTACAGACTGTGGACAGTAGAGGAATAATGAAATGAAATAATATTATAGTAATATAATGATATAATAATAAATAATATGAGAAAAAAAAAACTTAATAATATAGTGATACAAAAGTAATGCAACAATATATACTGTAATCAAATAAAAAATAAAAATATATTATTATTATTATATAATATGTAATGCCTAAAGTATAATATGTGCGCACGCTCAGCATGCACTGTGCATGCAATGAGTGTGATAGCACCTTTAAGGTGATTTTTAAATTCTTATTCTACTTTGCCGAGGGAGATGAATATATTAAGTGAGGTGAATTAAAGCAGGAGATAGGGAGAAGAAAAGAGTATGGCTGTAAATTATAATTATATGTTTATGGCACTATATGTATATATGTGTATGTTAATTTCTCTATAAATGAAAAAAGTATGGAAAAAAAGAGGATATTTTATATGTAAAAAAAAAAAAAGACAGTGACAAAGCTATTCGAAAAAGAATTTAATTGTACTTATTTTAGATGGTGTTCGTGACTAGCACCCGTCCGTTCCGGGGCAAGTAATTAGTATATGTATGACCCTATGAAGGGTGTCTGCTTTATACGTTTTTTGGCTCCTTATACACAAATGGGAAAGAACACTATCAATTTAATTAATTGATGCGACAACCAATTTACGTTTAAGTTAATATGAAAGAGTCCGTCCTTTGCGCTAAATCGATCAAAAAAAATCGCGGAAAAGCAATAATTTCGGATTTATTTATAAGCACAGAAATTTTAGCACTTTTCACCACAAGAGAATATCTCTTGTATATGTATGTATATATGTATTTATATGTTTTTTTTTTTTTGCGATAGGTGGAAAGCTTCGAAAGCCGGAGGAGCGAGACTTTAACCCGCTAAAAACACCTCTGCGTCAATTCCCAGGTCCCTGTGGCACCACCGCAAGGTATTCCTTCGCAGGGGGGAAAGGACGTTGACTGGACTACGTCTATTATGACAACAACCTATCTAGTCGAACGAACATCTAACCAACGACGCCGGAGAAATCTGGATTCGCTCGATTCCTTTCCAGAAATCGGAGCCGTTTCATTATCACTGCCGAAAGGTCTTTTACTGCTTGCCATCTACTACTGGAAATGAGCATGTGCCATACTATATTTTCGGAAGTAGGGGTTTCTCTTATTAGTAGCGCCAACCTGTTTCTCTGTTACTCAAAGCGGGACAGTAGAAAAACGTATATCCTACGTCCTCTTCTACACCACAAATGGTGAAGCAAGGGTTGTCGTCGTACATAAAGCGATGCAAGTATGACCTAAAACACTCATGACCCGATAGGAATTGCGTGAGGTAGAAGTTGACTTCGCCTTGCTTGCGCAATAACCAATCACTTATATTAGGTATTAGAGGGTTCGTCAACCTGCCCTTTTCGGAAGAGCTCCATCTTCTGTGCCATTACCCCAGTGATCTACTTCGAGCGAGTTATTTGCCGATGCCTTGAGCAACATATGGTGTATGCATGTATTATTCGCTGGGTATTTTACAATTAAAGATTTGTAAGTTTTTGAATGAGATGTTACAACACGAAGTTAAGTTTTAAGTCTGATTTTATTTTTCAAATTTCATTTCTTATATAATAATTTACAATGCTACCTTACACTAACAAATAATAATAAAATTGTATTGCGTACCTAGCTAATTTTAATTTGGGTTATTAAACTAGATCGTATTGAAAAAGGAGAAGAAAGTTATTGACATAGTAATGTGTTTTGATTCATTAAGAGTGAGTGTGTTGTGTGTCAGGTGTGTTACAATTATTAAAGCTTAGCTTAAACTGTAAGTTTGTGTTGTGAAGTGGGTTATAATTTTTATTAAAGTTAAGGTCAGTAATAAATAAAAGAAGAATGAGAAAAAAGAATACGATTATAGTGTGTTACAATTTTTCTTAACGTAAGCGTAGTATGTACGGCAAAGTTTTATGGGAATTCCCTTTCTGTTTAATGAGGTTAGAGAAAACCAACAATAGCGTACTTTTTGTTTAAGTTAACAAGATTTGAGGTGTACAAAATAAAATAAAATTTTATTTTATATAAAATCAAAATAAAAAATATATTACTAATATAATTTTTAGATTATTAATTCAAATATGAGCGATAACAAAAGAAGGAAAAATCGTTTAAATGAAAATTAAAAAAAAAGGGTTTTCGTTCATTTTGGTTAAAAATCGAAATGATGACTCCTTGGTTATATGCACAATCTGCAATAGGGAATTTTCAATTGCAATTCATGGATGTAGTGCAATAACGGCACACATTGAAACTAAAGTACATAAAACGTCTCATGACACAGCAGCGTCAACATCCAAACTGACAACATTTTTTAAAGGGAATACTTTTGAAACTAATGAAAAAAATTGGCAGTTATGGAGAATACTTTCGCTTTTCACACAATAATCCATAATCAAAGTTTTCGTAGCATGGACTGCACTACTAAATTATTAAAAAAAATTTGTGACGAAAAATTTTCTTGTGCGCGAACAAAATGTAAGTCTATCGTAACCAGCGTATTTAATGAATACTGTAAGGAAATGCTATCAGAAAATCTGGATTCTGTATCATATATATCTATTTTATCAGACGCATCGAATCACAATGAAATAAAACTTTATCCAATTTTAGTAAGGTATTTCGATATTAAGAACGGTATTCAAATTAAGATTTTAAATTTGGAATCAATCGAAGGGAAAACATTAGACATTTTGTCTAATCACTTATTTCGACAGACAAAAATTTGAATAAGAAAATTTTGGCGCTCTCGGCTGATAACAGAAATACTAATTTTTGAGGACGCACCCGTAAAGATGTCAATAATGTGTACACAAAATTACAAGATCTTATCAAACGAAATATTTTGGGAATTGGTTGTAATGCTCACATTATATCAAATGCCATCAATACAGCATCAAGTTTAATGTCAATAGATGTGGAAGTAATTATTACAAATATATATTTATATTTCAACCGGGTAGCAAGTTTGAAAGAATTTTGTGAAGAGGCTGGTGTTCAATACAAAAAACTACTTGGATATTCCAAAGTCAGATGGCTTGCTTTAACTCCAGCATTAGAACGAGTTTTGCAGTTATATGATCCACTACGTTCATATTTTTTAAGCCTTGACAAATGTCCTACAATTTTGAAGAAATTCTTTCAAAACGATATGTCAGAACCTATGCTTTATTTTATTCACAGTCAGGCGTCGTTGTTTCATAAAATTACTCTACAAATTGAAGGAGATAAAATTTCAGCAGCAGAAGTTTGTATTATATTAAACGACTTTATACTGCAATGTAAATCAAGATTTAATGATGGATTTTTACCACTAATTCTAAAGGATAAACTGACCGTTTTGGAAGATTCCAATCCCGGAATAAAAAATAAATTTTTAAAAGAAGTTAAAATTTTTTATAAAATCTGCTACGAATATATCGAAGAATGGATAGTGAACTTTAGAGCATTAAGTTGTTTCAAATGGACCCTTCTAAATAGTAAAATTGAATGGAAAGAAGTTTCTTCAGTAGTCGAATTTATAATGAAGGAAGTAAAAGATATTGTTATTAATGACAATTTTCTCTTCGAAGACTAAATTTATATTTAAATGAAGAAAAATTGAACAAATGGAACGATGAGAAAATAGAACTTGACAAAAGATGGGTAGAAACCTTTCGGCATTTTAGAGTAGAACATATCCCACATAAAAATTTAAAAGTTTTAATAGAAACTTCCTTATGTTGTTCAGGCGCCAATGCTGCTGTTGAGAGGGTATTTTCACTAGGGAATGATTATTGGAGCAGTGAGAAGTCGCAACTTTCTGTAAAAACATTATCTGCCGTCTTAACAGTCAAATTTAATATGTAAAATGAAAGTTGTCCGATATGGCTACATCCTCATTTAGCAAAAAAAATTCACTCCCAAGAAAAATAAGTTTTTAAAAGAAAATCACAATCCCCACTTGTTAACGTTAGCTTAGCTTCGTCAATAATGCTTTCTAAATACGCTAAACGTTGTTCGCCTACTCTAGGTGGAGTTGGATTTGGAAGTCCCTTTTATTTCTTCACGTGGGACTTTATTTTTGACCATGCACCTTCAATAGGATTCAACATTGGTGAGTATGGATTTTTGAAAATTTCGAGGCAACTCTATTAAGACTCAGTCCGTACTCACCAATGTTGAATTGTGCAAGATACGTTCAACATACTACAACGTTTTATGAAAGAGCAATTAATTTAGAGGATATGCCAGTTGAAATGTAAAGATACAAATTTCTCATTTTTTACTTAAATTAAGTGTTTTTAATATAACGTAAGAGAATCATTTATAAAGTTTTTATTTATGTATGTATATATGAATTTTAAGTTGGAGAATTTTTACTTTTATATTCATTTTTTACTACAAACGAATAAAATATATGGAATAAAATATTTAAGTTTGAAGCTTAAAAATTGGTTTATCTTATTTACTAAAAACCCAATTTTCAATATTAATTTTAATTTTCCTAACTTACAATTTAAATTTTAAAATTTTTCAATTTTAAAATTCATTCTCTCAATTTCAATTTGCATTTTCCCAATTTCAAATGTTAAATTACCAATTTCAATTTTTATTTTCTCAATTTCAATTGAGATAAATTTTAAAATTTTAATTTTTTAATTCCCAATTTCAATTTTATTTTTATCAATTACAATTTGGTTTCGTTTTCTCAATTTCAATTTTGATTTTCTCAATTTCAATTTGGTTTTCTCAATTTCAAACTTCACTTTCTCAATTTCAATTTGGATAAAACTTAAATTTCTCAATTTCAATTTGGTTTTCTCAATTTGAACTTGGAAGTTCCCAATTTCAACTTGGTTTTCTCAATTTCAATTTGGTTTTCTCAATTTCAATTTCGAAGTTCCCAATTTCAATTTGGTTTTCTCAATTTGAATTTGGAAGTTCTCAATTTCAATTTGGTTTTCTCAATTTGAACTTGGAAGTTCTCAATTATAATTTAAAAGTTCTCAATTTGAATTTGGAAGTTCCCAATTTCAATTTGGTTTTCTCAATTTGAATTTGGAAGTTCTCAATTTCAATTTGGTTTTCTCAATTTGAACTTGGAAGTTCTCAATTATAATTTAAAAGTTCTCAATTTGAATTTGGAAGTTCCCAATTTCAATTTGGTTTTCTCAATTTCAATTTGGTTTTCTCAATTTGAATTTGGAAGTTCTCAATTATAATTTGGAAGTTCCCAATTTCAACTTGGTTTTCTCAATTTCAATTTGAAAGTTCTCAATTTCAATTTGGTTTTCTCAATATGAACTTGGAATTTTTCAATTATAATTTGGAAGTTCTCAATTTCAATTTGGTTTTCTCAATTTCAATTTGGTTTTATCAATTTCAATTTCGTTTTCTCAATTTCAATTTGGTTTTCTCAATTTAAAACTTCAGTTTCCCAATTTCAATTTGCAAGTTCTTAATTATAATTTGGAAGTTCTCAATTTAACCTTAAAATGGTGTAGAATGGTACGTAACTAACAATAATGTCTACATACTTTATTTTGTTTCATTCCACTTCTACTATGCCCATCTCTTTCTATATATATGTCTCTCTCTCGCACTTATAAACAAACGTTAATATTTATGTGGATCTCTGTGTGTATGGATTTGTGTGTATATTCTGCCGTTTTTATGCCCCCACCTCAGTGATGAGGGTATACTAAGTTTGTTCTTCCGTTTGGAACACCCAGAATGAAGCGTCAGAGACCCTACAAAGTATATATAGTCTTGATCAGCGTCAAAAACTGAGTCGATTTAGGCATGTATGTCCGTGTATCCGTGTGTCCGTTTGAAATTTTGTACAGGCACTTTTAGTTTTACGCGCAGACCGCTATTTAAAATGGACAAAATCGGTCAAGAGCCACGCCCACAATAGACAAAAATCTACTTATCTACCACAAAAATTGAGCTATTAACTTGTAACATGTATAAAGGGTCAAAAAGTGGAAAAGTGGAACGAAGAATGAATTAAAACCAAAAAATGAACGCAATAAGCTGGAAACAAACGTAATTCGACAAGTGGAATCGGGTGACAAAGTGGTGAATCCCAGTCAGGTCTGCCACCGATGTGCTCAACCCGGCCATTTCGCACGCCGTTGTAAAAACGCACAAGTTATATTTTGCTGGATTTGCGGTCGACGAAATATCCGAACACGCGATTGTTGTAATGGTCGGCCGGCACAACTCACCCGGAAATACATGCAATTCATTTATGGTCATCTAACGGCAGCAGTAACGATTGATGGGCTACCCTTAACAGCAACAATAGATACCGGCGCCACTACAAGTTTGATTCATCAAAGTTGTGTCGATAGTATACCATTTATACAAGAGATGAAAGAAGTCTCCACAAGGATTCGATTAGCGGATGGGTCAACATCAAACGCAAGCGGTGAGATCCGCCACACACACCTCTAGTTATAAGATGTTTAGTACACATGTTTTACAGTATACACATTATACAATATGTCTACCTTGCAAAACTAGTACTGAATAAATATATGAATTGTGATAATTTTGAAGGAATACAAATCGTGTTTGGAATTGGGATCTACTTGTAGACATATTACCTGGCGACGACTTAGTGAGCCCTGTAAAATAGGTGAATTTATACGTGAAATTGAAAAAGTTAAATTCACACGTGCAATTACCCGTGGAAAATGGATGTGCAATTCCAAATCGAAATTTTTGATCATAAGCAGTGCTCATGGGTAAGGTGGGTGGAAAGGTTTGAAATGGCACTGCAAATATTTGATTGTGAGGAAACGAAAAAAGTTAAATTATTGCTACACTACATGGGGCAAAAGTCATACGATGTACTTTGCGACAGAATTAGCTCGGTGAAACCTACCACCCTTACTTATGAATATATTATACAAAACATGCGCGATCACTACGATCCAGAACCGTTGGACATAGTTGAAAATTATCGTTTCCATTTACGTAAACAAGAAGATGGAGAGTCAGCAGAAAATTTTATGGTAGCCTTACGTAAATTATCTATTAAATGCAACTTTGGAAATTACTTGGATACTGCATTACGTAATCAATTTGTATTCGGTCTTCGTAATAAACGTATACAAAATCGTTTATTAGAAGTAAAAGACCTTGCAGTGGGAAAGGCACTAAGCACCGCTGTTATGATGGAGTTGTTTGAACGAGGCGGGGAGGAAATACAGTTTCAAAAAGAAAAAGTGGTAAATGCTATTAAAGTAAATAAAAAAAATAAAAATGTAAGTTCAAATGTTCAAAATAAGAAAAAACAATTACAATGTTATCAATGTGGCAGTGAGGCGCACTTAGCCGACAAGTGTGTCCATAAAAACACGAAATGTTTATTTTGTCATGTAAAAGGCCACTTGAGGAAAATGTGCCTCAAAGCTAAATCAAAAAACCGAGTAGGTAATGCAAATCAAGTTAATTACAAGTATAGTTGGACAAAGGAACAAACTCTACACCCTGGTCAATGGAGGATCAACTGGCCGCGTGACAATACACATAGTGACAGTGACAATACGCATAACCTATGAATAACCGGCTGGCCGGTATAAGTATGCGAAACGGGTACAAGTATAGCTGAACAAAGGAACAAGTGACTGTACGCACTAGTCAATGAAGGATCTACTGGCCGCGTTCACGAGCAGCTAGTTGGAATCCTTGTTTTTGACAGTGAACTCCTTGTTCACCTTGTTACGGAATTTAATACTGAAAACTATACATACAGGGTGTTGGGAAGCCACACAAGACAAGTAACACAGTGCGCCGTGCCTGACAGAGAAACCGCGAGAGGTAATATAACGTGGAAACTACTAGTAACAACACAGGTACGTGGCAATAAAAGAAGTTAGAATAACGTGGATATTCTAGAGTCATGGTTGTTTTAAGGTAACCGTGTTAGCTTTTTTGTTGTACTTAGTTTGAACATAGCAAGAAAACAACAACACTATTGTATTGTATAAGTGTGAAAGTGTCAAGCTATAAATACAGAGCGAAATAATATTACTTAACACCACACCCGAGTCCCTTATTTCAAACAAAATTTCTTGAAAAGGAGTCCCTGGGAAAAACCGACCCCCTACCTTGGCTTGGACCGGACTAACCGGAGGAAATAACCGTTTCAAGTGGCGCCCGAGCAGGGACTCGGGTAAGAGCAACAGCTGAAACATAATCATCACTACACAAGCAATGCAGAACTCGAAGAAGGTAACATGGTACGCACAGGCTGGTTGCATTATGCGCACAAGGATGAACTAGAGGAAATATGCAACGAATTAAACATACAACCATTAAGTACCGTCTATGAAATGCGCAAATAGCTAGTAATGGTCATGAATGATGCAGATCTTCCCAACACAATTCAACAGTAAGTTACGAAGTTACAAGAAAAATTCTCTCCAGCCTCAACGCGGAGTCTTAATGTACCAAATACCTCAAGACCACCTAGCCCCCGCACACCTTATAGAGATAAGGACAAAGAAAAAGCTAAGGCGACGTGCGCAATGGTCATGGACAAGCAGGCGTCGTTGTTTCATAAAATTACTCTACAAATTGAAGGAGATAAAATTTCAGCAGCAGAAGTTTGTATTATATTAAACGACTTTATACTGCAATGTAAATCAAGATTTAATGATGGATTTTTACCACTAATTCTAAAGGATAAACTGACCGTTTTGGAAGATTCCAATCCCGGAATAAAAAATGAATTTTTAAAAGAAGTTAAAATTTTTTATAAAATTTGCTACGAATATATCGAAGAATGGATAGTGAACTTTAGAGCATTAAGTTGTTTCAAATGGACCCTTCTAAATAGTAAAATTGAATGGAAAGAAGTTTCTTCAGTAGTCGAATTTATAATGAAGGAAGTAAAAGATATTGTTATTAATGACAATTTTCTCTTCGAAGACTAAATTTATATTTAAATGAAGAAAAATTGAACAAATGGAACGATGAGAAAATAGAACTTGACAAAAGATGGGTAGAAACCTTTCGGCATTTTAGAGTAGAACATATCCCACATAAAAATTTAAAAGTTTTAATAGAAACTTCCTTATGTTGTTCAGGCGCCAATGCTGCTGTTGAGAGGGTATTTTCACTAGGGAATGATTATTGGAGCAGTGAGAAGTCGCAACTTTCTGTAAAAACATTATCTGCCGTCTTAACAGTCAAATTTAATATGTAAAATGAAAGTTGTCCGATATGGCTACATCCTCATTTAGCAAAAAAAATTCACTCCCAAGAAAAATAAGTTTTTAAAAGAAAATCACAATCCCCACTTGTTAACGTTAGCTTAGCTTCGTCAATAATGCTTTCTAAATACGCTAAACGTTGTTCGCCTACTCTAGGTGGAGTTGGATTTGGAAGTCCCTTTTATTTCTTCACGTGGGACTTTATTTTTGACCATGCACCTTCAATAGGATTCAACATTGGTGAGTATGGATTTTTGAAAATTTCGAGGCAACTCTATTAAGACTCAGTCCGTACTCACCAATGTTGAATTGTGCAAGATACGTTCAACATACTACAACGTTTTATGAAAGAGCAATTAATTTAGAGGATATGCCAGTTGAAATGTAAAGATACAAATTTCTCATTTTTTACTTAAATTAAGTGTTTTTAATATAACGTAAGAGAATCATTTATAAAGTTTTTATTTATGTATGTATATATGAATTTTAAGTTGGAGAATTTTTACTTTTATATTCATTTTTTACTACAAACGAATAAAATATATGGAATAAAATATTTAAGTTTGAAGCTTAAAAATTGGTTTATCTTATTTACTAAAAACCCAATTTTCAATATTAATTTTAATTTTCCTAACTTACAATTTAAATTTTAAAATTTTTCAATTTTAAAATTCATTCTCTCAATTTCAATTTGCATTTTCCCAATTTCAAATGTTAAATTACCAATTTCAATTTTTATTTTCTCAATTTCAATTGAGATAAATTTTAAAATTTTAATTTTTTAATTCCCAATTTCAATTTTATTTTTATCAATTACAATTTGGTTTCGTTTTCTCAATTTCAATTTTGATTTTCTCAATTTCAATTTGGTTTTCTCAATTTCAAACTTCACTTTCTCAATTTCAATTTGGATAAAACTTAAATTTCTCAATTTCAATTTGGTTTTCTCAATTTGAACATGGAAGTTCCCAATTTCAACTTGGTTTTCTCAATTTCAATTTGGTTTTCTCAATTTCAATTTCGAAGTTCCCAATTTCAATTTGGTTTTCTCAATTTGAATTTGGAAGTTCTCAATTTCAATTTGGTTTTCTCAATTTGAACTTGGAAGTTCTCAATTATAATTTAAAAGTTCTCAATTTCAATTTGGTTTTCTCAATTTGAACTTGGAAGTTCTCAATTATAATTTAAAAGTTCTCAATTTGAATTTGGAAGTTCTCAATTTCAATTTGGTTTTCTCAATTTGAATTTGGAAGTTCTCAATTTCAATTTGGTTTTCTCAATTTCAATTTGGTTTTATCAATTTCAATTTGGTTTTCTCAATTTCAATTTGGTTTTCTCAATTTAAAACTTCAGTTTCCCAATTTCAATTTGCAAGTTCTTAATTATAATTTGGAAGTTCTCAATTTAACCTTAAAATGGTGTAGAATGGTACGTAACTAACAATAATGTCTACATACTTTATTTTGTTTCATTCCACTTCTACTATGCCCATCTCTTTCTATATATATGTCTCTCTCTCGCACTTATAAACAAACGTTAATATTTATGTGGATCTCTGTGTGTATGGATTTGTGTGTATATATCTGCCGTTTTTATGCCCCCACCTCAGTGATGAGGGTATACTAAGTTTGTTCTTCCGTTTGGAACACCCAGAATGAAGCGTCAGAGACCCTACAAAGTATATATAGTCTTGATCAGCGTCAAAAACTGAGTCGATTTAGGCATGTATGTCCGTGTATCCGTGTGTCCGTTTGAAATTTTGTACAGGCACTTTTAGTTTTACGCGCAGACCGCTATTTAAAATGGACAAAATCGGTCAAGAGCCACGCCCACAATAGACAAAAATCTACTTATCTACCACAAAAATTGAGCTATTAACTTGTAACATGTATAAAGGGTCAAAAAGTGGAAAAGTGGAACGAAGAATGAATTAAAACCAAAAAATGAACGCAATAAGCTGGAAACAAACGTAATTCGACAAGTGGAATCGGGTGACAAAGTG
Source organism: Ornithomya chloropus (assembly GCA_963971445.1). NCBI lineage: Eukaryota > Metazoa > Arthropoda > Insecta > Diptera > Hippoboscidae > Ornithomya > Ornithomya chloropus. The sequence goes on from OZ020531.1 coordinate 40,923,926, forward strand.
GTGAATCCCAGTCAGGTCTGCCACCGATGTGCTCAACCCGGCCATTTCGCACGCCGTTGTAAAAACGCACAAGTTATATTTTGCTGGATTTGCGGTCGACGAAATATCCGAACACGCGATTGTTGTAATGGTCGGCCGGCACAACTCACCCGGAAATACATGCAATTCATTTATGGTCATCTAACGGCAGCAGTAACGATTGATGGGCTACCCTTAACAGCAACAATAGATACCGGCGCCACTACAAGTTTGATTCATCAAAGTTGTGTCGATAGTATACCATTAATACAAGAGATGAAAGAAGTCTCCACAAGGATTCGATTAGCGGATGGGTCAACATCAAACGCAAGCGGTGAGATCCGCCACACACACCTCTAGTTATAAGATGTTTAGTACACATGTTTTACAGTATACACATTATACAATATGTCTACCTTGCAAAACTAGTACTGAATAAATATATGAATTGTGATAATTTTGAAGGAATACAAATCGTGTTTGGAATTGGGATCTACTTGTAGACATATTACCTGGCGACGACTTAGTGAGCCCTGTAAAATAGGTGAATTTATACGTGAAATTGAAAAAGTTAAATTCACACGTGCAATTACCCGTGGAAAATGGATGTGCAATTCCAAATCGAAATTTTTGATCATAAGCAGTGCTCATGGGTAAGGTGGGTGGAAAGGTTTGAAATGGCACTGCAAATATTTGATTGTGAGGAAACGAAAAAAGTTAAATTATTGCTACACTACATGGGGCAAAAGTCATACGATGTACTTTGCGACAGAATTAGCTCGGTGAAACCTACCACCCTTACTTATGAATATATTATACAAAACATGCGCGATCACTACGATCCAGAACCGTTGGACATAGTTGAAAATTATCGTTTCCATTTACGTAAACAAGAAGATGGAGAGTCAGCAGAAAATTTTATGGTAGCCTTACGTAAATTATCTATTAAATGCAACTTTGGAAATTACTTGGATACTGCATTACGTAATCAATTTGTATTCGGTCTTCGTAATAAACGTATACAAAATCGTTTATTAGAAGTAAAAGACCTTGCAGTGGGAAAGGCACTAAGCACCGCTGTTATGATGGAGTTGTTTGAACGAGGCGGGGAGGAAATACAGTTTCAAAAAGAAAAAGTGGTAAATGCTATTAAAGTAAATAAAAAAAATAAAAATGTAAGTTCAAATGTTCAAAATAAGAAAAAACAATTACAATGTTATCAATGTGGCAGTGAGGCGCACTTAGCCGACAAGTGTGTCCATAAAAACACGAAATGTTTATTTTGTCATGTAAAAGGCCACTTGAGGAAAATGTGCCTCAAAGCTAAATCAAAAAACCGAGTAGGTAATGCAAATCAAGTTAATTACAAGTATAGTTGGACAAAGGAACAAACTCTACACCCTGGTCAATGGAGGATCAACTGGCCGCGTGACAATACACATAGTGACAGTGACAATACGCATAACCTATGAATAACCGGCTGGCCGGTATAAGTATGCGAAACGGGTACAAGTATAGCTGAACAAAGGAACAAGTGACTGTACGCACTAGTCAATGAAGGATCTACTGGCCGCGTTCACGAGCAGCTAGTTGGAATCCTTGTTTTTGACAGTGAACTCCTTGTTCACCTTGTTACGGAATTTAATACTGAAAACTATACATACAGGGTGTAGGGAAGCCACACAAGACAAGTAACACAGTGCGCCGTGCCTGACAGAGAAACCGCGAGAGGTAATATAACGTGGAAACTACTAGTAACAACACAGGTACGTGGCAATAAAAGAAGTTAGAATAACGTGGATATTCTAGAGTCATGGTTGTTTTAAGGTAACCGTGTTAGCTTTTTTGTTGTACTTAGTTTGAACATAGCAAGAAAACAACAACACTATTGTATTGTATAAGTGTGAAAGTGTCAAGCTATAAATACAGAGCGAAATAATATTACTTAACACCACACCCGAGTCCCTTATTTCAAACAAAATTTCTTGAAAAGGAGTCCCTGGGAAAAACCGACCCGCTACCTTGGCTTGGACCGGACTAACCGGAGGAAATAACCGTTTCAAGTGGCGCCCGAGCAGGGACTCGGGTAAGAGCAACAGCTGAAACATAATCATCACTACACAAGCAATGCAGAACTCGAAGAAGGTAACATGGTACGCACAGGCTGGTTGCATTATGCGCACAAGGATGAACTAGAGGAAATATGCAACGAATTAAACATACAACCATTAAGTATAGTTGTCGAATTTATAATGAAGGAAGTAAAAGATATTGTTATTAATGACAATTTTCTCTTCGAAGACTAAATTTATATTTAAATGAAGAAAAATTGAACAAATGGAACGATGAGAAAATAGAACTTGACAAAAGATGGGTAGAAACCTTTCGGCATTTTAGAGTAGAACATATCCCACATAAAAATTTAAAAGTTTTAATAGAAACTTCCTTATGTTGTTCAGGCGCCAATGCTGCTGTTGAGAGGGTATTTTCACTAGGGAATGATTATTGGAGCAGTGAGAAGTCGCAACTTTCTGTAAAAACATTATCTGCCGTCTTAACAGTCAAATTTAATATGTAAAATGAAAGTTGTCCGATATGGCTACATCCTCATTTAGCAAAAAAAATTCACTCCCAAGAAAAATAAGTTTTTAAAAGAAAATCACAATCCCCACTTGTTAACGTTAGCTTAGCTTCGTCAATAATGCTTTCTAAATACGCTAAACGTTGTTCGCCTACTCTAGGTGGAGTTGGATTTGGAAGTCCCTTTTATTTCTTCACGTGCGACTTTATTTTTGACCATGCACCTTCAATAGGATTCAACATTGGTGAGTATGGATTTTTGAAAATTTCGAGGCAACTCTATTAAGACTCAGTCCGTACTCACCAATGTTGAATTGTGCAAGATACGTTCAACATACTACAACGTTTTATGAAAGAGCAATTAATTTAGAGGATATGCCAGTTGAAATGTAAAGATACAAATTTCTCATTTTTTACTTAAATTAAGTGTTTTTAATATAACGTAAGAGAATCATTTATAAAGTTTTTATTTATGTATGTATATATGAATTTTAAGTTGGAGAATTTTTACTTTTATATTCATTTTTTACTACAAACGAATAAAATATATGGAATAAAATATTTAAGTTTGAAGCTTAAAAATTGGTTTATCTTATTTACTAAAAACCCAATTTTCAATATTAATTTTAATTTTCCTAACTTACAATTTAAATTTTAAAATTTTTCAATTTTAAAATTCATTCTCTCAATTTCAATTTGCATTTTCCCAATTTCAAATGTTAAATTACCAATTTCAATTTTTATTTTCTCAATTTCAATTGAGATAAATTTTAAAATTTTAATTTTTTAATTCCCAATTTCAATTTTATTTTTATCAATTACAATTTGGTTTCGTTTTCTCAATTTCAATTTTGATTTTCTCAATTTCAATTTGGTTTTCTCAATTTCAAACTTCACTTTCTCAATTTCAATTTGGATAAAACTTAAATTTCTCAATTTCAATTTGGTTTTCTCAATTTGAATTTGGAAGTTCTCAATTATAATTTGGAAGTTCCCAATTTCAACTTGGTTTTCTCAATTTCAATTTGAAAGTTCTCAATTTCAATTTGGTTTTATCAATATGAACTTGGAATTTTTCAATTATAATTTGGAAGTTCTCAATTTCAATTTGGTTTTCTCAATTTCAATTTGGTTTTATCAATTTCAATTTGGTTTTCTCAATTTCAATTTGGTTTTCTCAATTTAAAACTTCAGTTTCCCAATTTCAATTTGCAAGTTCTTAATTATAATTTGGAAGTTCTCAATTTAACCTTAAAATGGTGTAGAATGGTACGTAACTAACAATAATGTCTACATACTTTATTTTGTTTCATTCCACTTCTACTATGCCCATCTCTTTCTATATATATGTCTCTCTCTCGCACTTATAAACAAACGTTAATATTTATGTGGATCTCTGTGTGTATGGATTTGTGTGTATATATCTGCCGTTTTTATGCCCCCACCTCAGTGATGAGGGTATACTAAGTTTGTTCTTCCGTTTGGAACACCCAGAATGAAGCGTCAGAGACCCTACAAAGTATATATAGTCTTGATCAGCGTCAAAAACTGAGTCGATTTAGGCATGTATGTCCGTGTATCCGTGTGTCCGTTTGAAATTTTGTACAGGCACTTTTAGTTTTACGCGCAGACCGCTATTTAAAATGGACAAAATCGGTCAAGAGCCACGCCCACAATAGACAAAAATCTACTTATCTACCACAAAAATTGAGCTATTAACTTGTAACATGTATAAAGGGTCAAAAAGTGGAAAAGTGGAACGAAGAATGAATTAAAACCAAAAAATGAACGCAATAAGCTGGAAACAAACGTAATTCGACAAGTGGAATCGGGTGACAAAGTGGTGAATCCCAGTCAGGTCTGCCACCGATGTGCTCAACCCGGCCATTTCGCACGCCGTTGTAAAAACGCACAAGTTATATTTTGCTGGATTTGCGGTCGACGAAATATCCGAACACGCGATTGTTGTAATGGTCGGCCGGCACAACTCACCCGGAAATACATGCAATTCATTTATGGTCATCTAACGGCAGCAGTAACGATTGATGGGCTACCCTTAACAGCAACAATAGATACCGGCGCCACTACAAGTTTGATTCATCAAAGTTGTGTCGATAGTATACCATTTATACAAGAGATGAAAGAAGTCTCCACAAGGATTCGATTAGCGGATGGGTCAACATCAAACGCAAGCGGTGAGATCCGCCACACACACCTCTAGTTATAAGATGTTTAGTACACATGTTTTACAGTATACACATTATACAATATGTCTACCTTGCAAAACTAGTACTGAATAAATATATGAATTGTGATAATTTTGAAGGAATACAAATCGTGTTTGGAATTGGGATCTACTTGTAGACATATTACCTGGCGACGACTTAGTGAGCCCTGTAAAATAGGTGAATTTATACGTGAAATTGAAAAAGTTAAATTCACACGTGCAATTACCCGTGGAAAATGGATGTGCAATTCCAAATCGAAATTTTTGATCATAAGCAGTGCTCATGGGTAAGGTGGGTGGAAAGGTTTGAAATGGCACTGCAAATATTTGATTGTGAGGAAACGAAAAAAGTTAAATTATTGCTACACTACATGGGGCAAAAGTCATACGATGTACTTTGCGACAGAATTAGCTCGGTGAAACCTACCACCCTTACTTATGAATATATTATACAAAACATGCGCGATCACTACGATCCAGAACCGTTGGACATAGTTGAAAATTATCGTTTCCATTTACGTAAACAAGAAGATGGAGAGTCAGCAGAAAATTTTATGGTAGCCTTACGTAAATTATCTATTAAATGCAACTTTGGAAATTACTTGGATACTGCATTACGTAATCAATTTGTATTCGGTCTTCGTAATAAACGTATACAAAATCGTTTATTAGAAGTAAAAGACCTTGCAGTGGGAAAGGCACTAAGCACCGCTGTTATGATGGAGTTGTTTGAACGAGGCGGGGAGGAAATACAGTTTCAAAAAGAAAAAGTGGTAAATGCTATTAAAGTAAATAAAAAAAATAAAAATGTAAGTTCAAATGTTCAAAATAAGAAAAAACAATTACAATGTTATCAATGTGGCAGTGAGGCGCACTTAGCCGACAAGTGTGTCCATAAAAACACGAAATGTTTATTTTGTCATGTAAAAGGCCACTTGAGGAAAATGTGCCTCAAAGCTAAATCAAAAAACCGAGTAGGTAATGCAAATCAAGTTAATTACAAGTATAGTTGGACAAAGGAACAAACTCTACACCCTGGTCAATGGAGGATCAACTGGCCGCGTGACAATACACATAGTGACAGTGACAATACGCATAACCTATGAATAACCGGCTGGCCGGTATAAGTATGCGAAACGGGTACAAGTATAGCTGAACAAAGGAACAAGTGACTGTACGCACTAGTCAATGGAGGATCTACTGGCCGCGTTCACGAGCAGCTAGTTGGAATCCTTGTTTTTGACAGTGAACTCCTTGTTCACCTTGTTACGGAATTTAATACTGAAAACTATACATACAGGGTGTAGGGAAGCCACACAAGACAAGTAACACAGTGCGCCGTGCCTGACAGAGAAACCGCGAGAGGTAATATAACGTGGAAACTACTAGTAACAACACAGGTACGTGGCAATAAAAGAAGTTAGAATAACGTGGATATTCTAGAGTCATGGTTGTTTTAAGGTAACCGTGTTAGCTTTTTTGTTGTACTTAGTTTGAACATAGCAAGAAAACAACAACACTATTGTATTGTATAAGTGTGAAAGTGTCAAGCTATAAATACAGAGCGAAATAATATTACTTAACACCACACCCGAGTCCCTTATTTCAAACAAAATTTCTTGAAAAGGAGTCTCTGGGAAAAACCGACCCGCTACCTTGGCTTGGACCGGACTAACCGGAGGAAATAACCGTTTCAAGTGGCGCCCGAGCAGGGACTCGGGTAAGAGCAACAGCTGAAACATAATCATCACTACACAAGCAATGCAGAACTCGAAGAAGGCTAACATGGTACGCACAGGCTGGTTGCATTATGCGCACAAGGATGAACTAGAGGAAATATGCAACGAATTAAACATACAACCATTAAGTACCGTCTATGAAATGCGCAAATAGCTAGTAATGGTCATGAATGATGCAGATCTTCCCAACACAATTCAACAGTAAGTTACGAAGTTACAAGAAAAATTCTCTCCAGCCTCAACGCGGAGTCTTAATGTACCAAATACCTCAAGACCACCTAGCCCCCGCACACCTCATAGAGATAAGGACAAAGAAAAAGCTAAGGCGACGTGCGCAAAGGTCATGGACAAGCTAATTAAATGGTCAATCAGATTCGACGGTGAAGGAGAGCCATTGACATTTTTGCAGAGGTTGGAAGAATTAGAATCTTGTTATGATATGATACGATCGCCATGTTATGAGATTATAGGATCGTCAAGTTATGATATTATAGTGATTATAGTAAAGTGAGATTGATATTTATATTTTTATTTTACTACATTTACTAACCTCCAGCTGCTAAGAGAGAGCAGCGTCCTTTCGGCTATATGCCTGGTAAGGGGAGATGTAGCAAACAGTGAAAAGACTAGGTTTTTGTTAATGCAAAAGTCTTTCTGTTTTATTCTTCCAAGTTTTACACTATTTATACTTATAAAAATTCTTACTCTAGCACAATTAATAACCTTGTGTTACTTAAGTAGGTTATTAGGTGACATTGTGTTTACTTAAAGGTAAAATTTATTAAATGCAAGTATGCATTTTTATTGAATCAGCTTATTGCTAAAAATGTTGGTGTAGGTAATGTTTATGACTAATCTAAACGTGTGAGTACACTACACCCTTACACTTTGAGGAAAAAAAAAATTTGATTATATTAAAAATTTTTTTTTGTAATAAAGAATAAAATTCGATTTAAAATATTTTTAAAGTATTTCCTATGCTAATGGTTTTACTTAATCTAGAGCGCTTTTTTTTTTTTTAACTCGTATATAAGAGTATAATTATAGTAAGTGTAGTAATACATTCATTCATATAGTACATATTATATTTATATTTTAACATTATTGTAATTTAATATTGTATGGTTTTAATTGATTGTTATGAAATTCTTTATAACTACTATTCATTTTTATAATTGAATTTACTCCGTTATTTGCTATTATTTTGTATGGACCCGAGTAAGGCTTTGGATTTTTCTTTCTAGCTTCATTTTTGAGTAACACTAAATCTCCTACTTGTAAATCTAGGGGATTAATCTTTTTAGTGTTTTTTGCTGTGGCTCTTCTGTTTTTTTCTCTATTAATTAACATTTTGGCTTGTTCTATAGAATATTTTAATATGGTCTTTATAACTCGTTTACATAGTTTTCTAAATTATATATTTTTATGTTTGTTTCGATCGAATCATTTGGCAAATAGGGTAACTTTCCAAAAATTAATTCATATGGTGTATAGTTTGTCGTGACGTGAGGTGTCGTGTTATAAGCAAAACAGTAGTAAGGTACCCATTTATCCCAATCATTACTGTCAGTGAAAGCTAACATAAATTCATTTAGTACTCTATGATTTCTTTCTACACTTCATAGAGTTTGGTGGTGATATGGGGTAGAAAAGATTTGTTTAATACTTAATAATTCGCAAACATTCCTTAGGAGTTCGTTTGTAAATTCAGTACCTCTATCGGACTTTAAGACTCTAAAATGACCATATTTAAGTATGAATTGTTCAACTATGGTCTGAGCTATCGTTTTTGTATCTTTGCTAGGTATATATTTCGTCAGTTCACATTGCATAGTTAATATATATCTAAAACCGTTCGATATTCTTAAGGGTCCAATAATATCTATTTGTATTATTTCAAAACTATTAGCTGGTGTGTATGTCATTACTTGCTTTTCTTGTGTGTGTCGCACTTTTTTGTTTAGTTTGCAATCTGTGCAGTTGTTTATAAAGTTTTTTATCATTTTATTCATGTTTTTCCATATGTATCTCTGTTTCAGTTTAAGTTGTGTTTTTCGTATACCTAAATGTCCTCCATGCGCACTGTTATGGAACTCGTCTATTAATTTGTATTGAGTTAATATATCATCTATTCTTTGAGGGTCTTTGTATATGTATTATAATATTTAATAATTGTCGTTTCTTATTTTTAGTTTACAGTATACACATTATACAATATGTCTACCTTGCAAAACTAGTACTGAATAAATATATGAATTGTGATAATTTTGAAGGAATACAAATCGTGTTTGGAATTGGGATCTACTTGTAGACATATTACCTGGCGACGACTTAGTGAGCCCTGTAAAATAGGTGAATTTATACGTGAAATTGAAAAAGTTAAATTCACACGTGCAATTACCCGTGGAAAATGGATGTGCAATTCCAAATCGAAATTTTTGATCATAAGCAGTGCTCATGGGTAAGGTGGGTGGAAAGGTTTGAAATGGCACTGCAAATATTTGATTGTGAGGAAACGAAAAAAGTTAAATTATTGCTACACTACATGGGGCAAAAGTCATACGATGTACTTTGCGACAGAATTAGCTCGGTGAAACCTACCACCCTTACTTATGAATATATTATACAAAACATGCGCGATCACTACGATCCAGAACCGTTGGACATAGTTGAAAATTATCGTTTCCATTTACGTAAACAAGAAGATGGAGAGTCAGCAGAAAATTTTATGGTAGCCTTACGTAAATTATCTATTAAATGCAACTTTGGAAATTACTTGGATACTGCATTACGTAATCAATTTGTATTCGGTCTTCGTAATAAACGTATACAAAATCGTTTATTAGAAGTAAAAGACCTTGCAGTAGGAAAGGCACTAAGCACCGCTGTTATGATGGAGTTGTTTGAACGAGGCGGGGAGGAAATACAGTTTCAAAAAGAAAAAGTGGTAAATGCTATTAAAGTAAATAAAAAAAATAAAAATGTAAGTTCAAATGTTCAAAATAAGAAAAAACAATTACAATGTTATCAATGTGGCAGTGAGGCGCACTTAGCCGACAAGTGTGTCCATAAAAACACGAAATGTTTATTTTGTCATGTAAAAGGCCACTTGAGGAAAATGTGCCTCAAAGCTAAATCAAAAAACCGAGTAGGTAATGCAAATCAAGTTAATTACAAGTATAGTTGGACAAAGGAACAAACTCTACACCCTGGTCAATGGAGGATCAACTGGCCGCGTGACAATACGCATAACCTATGAATAACCGGCTGGCCGGTATAAGTATGCGAAACGGGTACAAGTATAGCTGAACAAAGGAACAAGTGACTGTACGCACTAGTCAATGAAGGATCTACTGGCCGCGTTCACGAGCAGCTAGTTGGAATCCTTGTTTTTGACAGTGAACTCCTTGTTCACCTTGTTACGGAATTTAATACTGAAAACTATACATACAGGGTGTAGGGAAGCCACACAAGACAAGTAACACAGTGCGCCGTGCCTGACAGAGAAACCGCGAGAGGTAATATAACGTGGAAACTACTAGTAACAACACAGGTACGTGGCAATAAAAGAAGTTAGAATAACGTGGATATTCTAGAGTCATGGTTGTTTTAAGGTAACCGTGTTAGCTTTTTTGTTGTACTTAGTTTGAACATAGCAAGAAAACAACAACACTATTGTATTGTATAAGTGTGAAAGTGTCAAGCTATAAATACAGAGCGAAATAATATTACTTAACACCACACCCGAGTCCCTTATTTCAAACAAAATTTCTTGAAAAGGAGTCCCTGGGAAAAACCGACCCGCTACCTTGGCTTGGACCGGACTAACCGGAGGAAATAACCGTTTCAAGTGGCGCCCGAGCAGGGACTCGGGTAAGAGCAACAGCTGAAACATAATCATCACTACACAAGCAATGCAGAACTCGAAGAAGGCTAACATGGTACGCACAGGCTGGTTGCATTATGCGCACAAGGATGAACTAGAGGAAATATGCAACGAATTAAACATACAACCATTAAGTACCGTCTATGAAATGCGCAAATAGCTAGTAATGGTCATGAATGATGCAGATCTTCCCAACACAATTCAACAGTAAGTTACGAAGTTACAAGAAAAATTCTCTCCAGCCTCAACGCGGAGTCTTAATGTACCAAATACCTCAAGACCACCTAGCCCCCGCACACCTCATAGAGATAAGGACAAAGAAAAAGCTAAGGCGACGTGCGCAATGGTCATGGACAAGCTAATTAAATGGTCAATCAGATTCGACGGTGAAGGAGAGCCATTGACATTTTTGCAGAGGTTGGAAGAATTAGAATCTTGTTATGATATGATAGGATCGCCATGTTATGAGATTATAGGATCGTCAAGTTATGATATTATAGTGATTATAGTAAAGTGAGATTGATATTTATATTTTTATTTTACTACATTTACTAACCTCCAGCTGCTAAGAGAGAGCAGCGTCCTTTCGGCTATATGCCTGGTAAGGGGAGATGTAGCAAACAGTGAAAAGACTAGGTTTTTGTTAATGCAAAAGTCTTTCTGTTTTATTCTTCCAAGTTTTACACTATTTATACTTATAAAAATTCTTACTCTAGCACAGTTAATAACCTTGTGTTACTTAAGTAGGTTATTAGGTGACATTGTGTTTACTTAAAGGTAAAATTTATTAAATGCAAGTATGCATTTTTATTGAATCAGCTTATTGCTAAAAATGTTGGTGTAGGTAATGTTTATGACTAATCTAAACGTGTGAGTACACTACACCCTTACACTTTGAGGAAAAAAAAAATTTGATTATATTAAAAATTTTTTTTTGTAATAAAGAATAAAATTCGATTTAAAATATTTTTAAAGTATTTCCTATGCTAATGGTTTTACTTAATCTAAAGCGCTTTTTTTTTTTTTTAACTCGTATATAAGAGTATAATTATAGTAAGTGTAGTAATACATTCATTCATATAGTACATATTATATTTATATTTTAACATTATTGTAATTTAATATTGTATGGTTTTAATTGATTGTTATGAAATTCTTTATAACTACTATTCATTTTTATAATTGAATTTACTCCGTTATTTGCTATTATTTTGTATGGACCCGAGTAAGGCTTTGGATTTTTCTTTCTAGCTTCATTTTTGAGTAACACTAAATCTCCTACTTGTAAATCTAGGGGATTAATCTTTTTAGTGTTTTTTGCTGTGGCTCTTCTGTTTTTTTCTCTATTAATTAACATTTTGGCTTGTTCTATAGAATATTTTAATATGGTCTTTATAACTCGTTTACATAGTTTTCTAAATTATATATTTTTATGTTTGTTTCGATCGAATCATTTGGCAAATAGGGTAACTTTCCAAAAATTAATTCATATGGTGTATAGTTTGTCGTGACGTGAGGTGTCGTGTTATAAGCAAAACAGTAGTAAGGTACCCATTTATCCCAATCATTACTGTCAGTGAAAGCTAACATAAATTCATTTAGTACTCTATGATTTCTTTCTACACTTCATAGAGTTTGGTGGTGATATGGGGTAGAAAAGATTTGTTTAATACTTAATAATTCGCAAACATTCCTTAGGAGTTCGTTTGTAAATTCAGTACCTCTATCGGACTTTAAGACTCTAAAATGACCATATTTAAGTATGAATTGTTCAACTATGGTCTGAGCTATCGTTTTTGTATCTTTGCTAGGTACAGGGTAAGCTATTATATATTTCGTCAGTTCACATTGCATAGTTAATATATATCTAAAACCGTTCGATATTCTTAAGGGTCCAATAATATCTATTTGTATTATTTCAAAACTATTAGCTGGTGTGTATGTCATTACTTGCTTTTCTTGTGTGTGTCGCACTTTTTTGTTTAGTTTGCAATCTGTGCAGTTGTTTATAAAGTTTTTTATCATTTTATTCATGTTTTTCCATATGTATCTCTGTTTCAGTTTAAGTTGTGTTTTTCGTATACCTAAATGTCCTCCATGCGCACTGTTATGGAACTCGTCTATTAATTTGTATTGAGTTAATATATCATCTATTCTTTGAGGGTCTTTGTATATGTATTATAATATTTAATAATTGTCGTTTCTTATTTTTAGTTTACAGTATACACATTATACAATATGTCTACCTTGCAAAACTAGTACTGAATAAATATATGAATTGTGATAATTTTGAAGGAATACAAATCGTGTTTGGAATTGGGATCTACTTGTAGACATATTACCTGGCGACGACTTAGTGAGCCCTGTAAAATAGGTGAATTTATACGTGAAATTGAAAAAGTTAAATTCACACGTGCAATTACCCGTGGAAAATGGATGTGCAATTCCAAATCGAAATTTTTGATCATAAGCAGTGCTCATGGGTAAGGTGGGTGGAAAGGTTTGAAATGGCACTGCAAATATTTGATTGTGAGGAAACGAAAAAAGTTAAATTATTGCTACACTACATGGGGCAAAAGTCATACGATGTACTTTGCGACAGAATTAGCTCGGTGAAACCTACCACCCTTACTTATGAATATATTATACAAAACATGCGCGATCACTACGATCCAGAACCGTTGGACATAGTTGAAAATTATCGTTTCCATTTACGTAAACAAGAAGATGGAGAGTCAGCAGAAAATTTTATGGTAGCCTTACGTAAATTATCTATTAAATGCAACTTTGGAAATTACTTGGATACTGCATTACGTAATCAATTTGTATTCGGTCTTCGTAATAAACGTATACAAAATCGTTTATTAGAAGTAAAAGACCTTGCAGTGGGAAAGGCACTAAGCACCGCTGTTATGATGGAGTTGTTTGAACGAGGCGGGGAGGAAATACAGTTTCAAAAAGAAAAAGTGGTAAATGCTATTAAAGTAAATAAAAAAAATAAAAATGTAAGTTCAAATGTTCAAAATAAGAAAAAACAATTACAATGTTATCAATGTGGCAGTGAGGCGCACTTAGCCGACAAGTGTGTCCATAAAAACACGAAATGTTTATTTTGTCATGTAAAAGGCCACTTGAGGAAAATGTGCCTCAAAGCTAAATAAAAAAACCGAGTAGGTAATGCAAATCAAGTTAATTACAAGTATAGTTGGACAAAGGAACAAACTCTACACCCTGGTCAATGGAGGATCAACTGGCCGCGTGACAATACACACAGTGACAGTGACAATACGCATAACCTATGAATAACCGGCTGGCCGGTATAAGTATGCGAAACGGGTACAAGTATAGCTGAACAAAGGAACAAGTGACTGTACGCACTAGTCAATGAAGGATCTACTGGCCGCGTTCACGAGCAGCTAGTTGGAATCCTTGCTTTTGACAGTGAACTCCTTGTTCACCTTGTTACGGAATTTAATACTGAAAACTATACATACAGGGTGTAGGGAAGACACACAAGACAAGTAACACAGTGCGCCGTGTCTGACAGAGAAACCGCGAGAGGTAATATAACGTGGAAACTACTAGTAACAACACAGGTACGTGGCAATAAAAGAAGTTAGAATAACGTGGATATTCTAGAGTCATGGTTGTTTTAAGGTAACCGTGTTAGCTTTTTTGTTGTACTTAGTTTGAACATAGCAAGAAAACAACAACACTATTGTATTGTATAAGTGTGAAAGTGTCAAGCTATAAATACAGAGCGAAATAATATTACTTAACACCACACCCGAGTCCCTTATTTCAAACAAAATTTCTTGAAAAGGAGTCCCTGGGAAAAACCGACCCGCTACCTTGGCTTGGACCGGACTAACCGGAGGAAATAACCGTTTCAAGTGGCGCCCGAGCAGGGACTCGGGTAAGAGCAACAGCTGAAACATAATCATCACTACACAAGCAATGCAGAACTCGAAGAAGGCTAACATGGTACGCACAAGCTGGTTGCATTATGCGCACAAGGATGAACTAGAGGAAATATGCAACGAATTAAACATACAACCATTAAGTACCGTCTATGAAATGCGCAAATAGCTAGTAATGGTCATGAATGATGCAGATCTTCCCAACACAATTCAACAGTAAGTTACGAAGTTACAAGAAAAATTCTCTCCAGCCTCAACGCGGAGTCTTAATGTACCAAATACCTCAAGACCACCTAGCCACCGCACACCTCATAGAGATAAGGACAAAGAAAAAGCTAAGGCGACGTGCGCAATGGTCATGGACAAGCTAATTAAATGGTCAATCAGATTCGACGGTGAAGGAGAGCCATTGACATTTTTGCAGAGGTTGGAAGAATTAGAATCTTGTTATGATATGATAGGATCGCCATGTTATGAGATTATAGGATCGTCAAGTTATGATATTATAGTGATTATAGTAAAGTGAGATTGATATTTATATTTTTATTTTACTACATTTACTAACCTCCAGCTGCTAAGAGAGAGCAGCGTCCTTTCGGCTATATGCCTGGTAAGGGGAGATGTAGCAAACAGTGAAAAGACTAGGTTTTTGTTAATGCAAAAGTCTTTCTGTTTTATTCTTCCAAGTTTTACACTATTTATACTTATAAAAATTCTTACTCTAGCACAATTAATAACCTTGTGTTACTTAAGTAGGTTATTAGGTGACATTGTGTTTACTTAAAGGTAAAATTTATTAAATGCAAGTATGCATTTTTATTGAATCAGCTTATTGCTAAAAATGTTGGTGTAGGTAATGTTTATGACTAATCTAAACGTGTGAGTACACTACACCCTAACACTTTGAGGAAAAAAAAAATTTGATTATATTAAAAATTTTTTTTTGTAATAAAGAATAAAATTCGATTTAAAATATTTTTAAAGTATTTCCTATGCTAATGGTTTTACTTAATCTAGAGCGCTTTTTTTTTTTTTAACTCGTATATAAGAGTATAATTATAGTAAGTGTAGTAATACATTCATTCATATAGTACATATTATATTTATATTTTAACATTATTGTAATTTAATATTGTATGGTTTTAATTGATTGTTATGAAATTCTTTATAACTACTATTCATTTTTATAATTGAATTTACTCCGTTATTTGCTATTATTTTGTATAGACCCGAGTAAGGCTTTGGATTTTTCTTTCTAGCTTCATTTTTGAGTAACACTAAATCTCCTACTTGTAAATCTAGGGGATTAATCTTTTTAGTGTTTTTTGCTGAGGCTCCTCTGTTTTTTCTCTATTAATTAACATTTTGGCTTGTTCTATAGAATATTTTAATATGGTCTTTATAACTCGTTTACATAGTTTTCTAAATTATATATTTTTATGTTTGTTTCGATCGAATCATTTGGCAAATAGGGTAACTTTCCAAAAATTAATTCATATGGTGTATAGTTTGTCGTGACGTGAGGTGTCGTGTTATAAGCAAAACAGTAGTAAGGTACCCATTTATCCCAATCATTACTGTCAGTGAAAGCTAACATAAATTCATTTAGTACTCTATGATTTCTTTCTACACTTCATAGAGTTTGGTGGTGATATGGGGTAGAAAAGATTTGTTTAATACTTAATAATTCGCAAACATTCCTTAGGAGTTCGTTTGTAAATTCAGTACCTCTATCGGACTTTAAGACTCTAAAATGACCATATTTAAGTATGAATTGTTCAACTATGGTCTGAGCTATCGTTTTTGTATCTTTGCTAGGTACAGGGTAAGCTATTATATATTTCGTCAGTTCACATTGCATAGTTAATATATATCTAAAACCGTTCGATATTCTTAAGGGTCCAATAATATCTATTTGTATTATTTCAAAACTATTAGCTGGTGTGTATGTCATTACTTGCTTTTCTTGTGTGTGTCGCACTTTTTTGTTTAGTTTGCAATCTGTGCAGTTGTTTATAAAGTTTTTTATCATTTTATTCATGTTTTTCCATATGTATCTCTGTTTCAGTTTAAGTTGTGTTTTTCGTATACCTAAATGTCCTCCATGCGCACTGTTATGGAACTCGTCTATTAATTTGTATTGAGTTAATATATCATCTATTCTTTGAGGGTCTTTGTATATGTATTATAATATTTAATAATTGTCGTTTCTTATTTTTAGTTTACAGTATACACATTATACAATATGTCTACCTTGCAAAACTAGTACTGAATAAATATATGAATTGTGATAATTTTGAAGGAATACAAATCGTGTTTGGAATTGGGATCTACTTGTAGACATATTACCTGGCGACGACTTAGTGAGCCCTGTAAAATAGGTGAATTTATACGTGAAATTGAAAAAGTTAAATTCACACGTGCAATTACCCGTGGAAAATGGATGTGCAATTCCAAATCGAAATTTTTGATCATAAGCAGTGCTCATGGGTAAGGTGGGTGGAAAGGTTTGAAATGGCACTGCAAATATTTGATTGTGAGGAAACGAAAAAAGTTAAATTATTGCTACACTACATGGGGCAAAAGTCATACGATGTACTTTGCGACAGAATTAGCTCGGTGAAACCTACCACCCTTACTTATGAATATATTATACAAAACATGCGCGATCACTACGATCCAGAACCGTTGGACATAGTTGAAAATTATCGTTTCCATTTACGTAAACAAGAAGATGGAGAGTCAGCAGAAAATTTTATGGTAGCCTTACGTAAATTATCTATTAAATGCAACTTTGGAAATTACTTGGATACTGCATTACGTAATCAATTTGTATTCGGTCTTCGTAATAAACGTATACAAAATCGTTTATTAGAAGTAAAAGACCTTGCAGTGGGAAAGGCACTAAGCACCGCTGTTATGATGGAGTTGTTTGAACGAGGCGGGGAGGAAATACAGTTTCAAAAAGAAAAAGTGGTAAATGCTATTAAAGTAAATAAAAAAAATAAAAATGTAAGTTCAAATGTTCAAAATAAGAAAAAACAATTACAATGTTATCAATGTGGCAGTGAGGCGCACTTAGCCGACAAGTGTGTCCATAAAAACACGAAATGTTTATTTTGTCATGTAAAAGGCCACTTGAGGAAAATGTGCCTCAAAGCTAAATAAAAAAACCGAGTAGGTAATGCAAATCAAGTTAATTACAAGTATAGTTGGACAAAGGAACAAACTCTACACCCTGGTCAATGGAGGATCAACTGGCCGCGTGACAATACACACAGTGACAGTGACAATACGCATAACCTATGAATAACCGGCTGGCCGGTATAAGTATGCGAAACGGGTACAAGTATAGCTGAACAAAGGAACAAGTGACTGTACGCACTAGTCAATGAAGGATCTACTGGCCGCGTTCACGAGCAGCTAGTTGGAATCCTTGCTTTTGACAGTGAACTCCTTGTTCACCTTGTTACGGAATTTAATACTGAAAACTATACATACAGGGTGTAGGGAAGACACACAAGACAAGTAACACAGTGCGCCGTGTCTGACAGAGAAACCGCGAGAGGTAATATAACGTGGAAACTACTAGTAACAACACAGGTACGTGGCAATAAAAGAAGTTAGAATAACGTGGATATTCTAGAGTCATGGTTGTTTTAAGGTAACCGTGTTAGCTTTTTTGTTGTACTTAGTTTGAACATAGCAAGAAAACAACAACACTATTGTATTGTATAAGTGTGAAAGTGTCAAGCTATAAATACAGAGCGAAATAATATTACTTAACACCACACCCGAGTCCCTTATTTCAAACAAAATTTCTTGAAAAGGAGTCCCTGGGAAAAACCGACCCGCTACCTTGGCTTGGACCGGACTAACCGGAGGAAATAACCGTTTCAAGTGGCGCCCGAGCAGGGACTCGGGTAAGAGCAACAGCTGAAACATAATCATCACTACACAAGCAATGCAGAACTCGAAGAAGGCTAACATGGTACGCACAGGCTGGTTGCATTATGCGCACAAGGATGAACTAGAGGAAATATGCAACGAATTAAACATACAACCATTAAGTACCGTCTATGAAATGCGCAAATAGCTAGTAATGGTCATGAATGATGCAGATCTTCCCAACACAATTCAACAGTAAGTTACGAAGTTACAAGAAAAATTCTCTCCAGCCTCAACGCGGAGTCTTAATGTACCAAATACCTCAAGACCACCTAGCCCCCGCACACCTCATAGAGATAAGGACAAAGAAAAAGCTAAGGCGACGTGCGCAATGGTCATGGACAAGCTAATTAAATGGTCAATCAGATTCGACGGTGAAGGAGAGCCATTGACATTTTTGCAGAGGTTGGAAGAATTAGAATCTTGTTATGATATGATAGGATCGCCATGTTATGAGATTATAGGATCGTCAAGTTATGATATTATAGTGATTATAGTAAAGTGAGATTGATATTTATATTTTTATTTTACTACATTTACTAACCTCCAGCTGCTAAGAGAGAGCAGCGTCCTTTCGGCTATATGCCTGGTAAGGGGAGATGTAGCAAACAGTGAAAAGACTAGGTTTTTGTTAATGCAAAAGTCTTTCTGTTTTATTCTTCCAAGATTTACACTATTTATACTTATAAAAATTCTTACTCTAGCACAATTAATAACCTTGTGTTACTTAAGTAGGTTATTAGGTGACATTGTGTTTACTTAAAGGTAAAATTTATTAAATGCAAGTATGCATTTTTATTGAATCAGCTTATTGCTAAAAATGTTGGTGTAGGTAATGTTTATGACTAATCTAAACGTGTGAGTACACTACACCCTTACACTTTGAGGAAAAAAAAATTTGATTATATTAAAAATTTTTTTTTGTAATAAAGAATAAAATTCGATTTAAAATATTTTTAAAGTATTTCCTATGCTAATGGTTTTACTTAATCTAAAGCGCTTTTTTTTTTTTTAACTCGTATATAAGAGTATAATTATAGTAAGTGTAGTAATACATTCATTCATATAGTACATATTATATTTATATTTTAACATTATTGTAATTTAATATTGTATGGTTTTAATTGATTGTTATGAAATTCTTTATAACTACTATTCATTTTTATAATTGAATTTACTCCGTTATTTGCTATTATTTTGTATGGACCCGAGTAAGGCTTTGGATTTTTCTTTCTAGCTTCATTTTTGAGTAACACTAAATCTCCTACTTGTAAATCTAGGGGATTAATCTTTTTAGTGTTTTTTGCTGTGGCTCTTCTGTTTTTTTCTCTATTAATTAACATTTTGGCTTGTTCTATAGAATATTTTAATATGGTCTTTATAACTCGTTTACATAGTTTTCTAAATTATATATTTTTATGTTTGTTTCGATCGAATCATTTGGCAAATAGGGTAACTTTCCAAAAATTAATTCATATGGTGTATAGTTTGTCGTGACGTGAGGTGTCGTGTTATAAGCAAAACAGTAGTAAGGTACCCATTTATCCCAATCATTACTGTCAGTGAAAGCTAACATAAATTCATTTAGTACTCTATGATTTCTTTCTACACTTCATAGAGTTTGGTGGTGATATGGGGTAGAAAAGATTTGTTTAATACTTAATAATTCGCAAACATTCCTTAGGAGTTCGTTTGTAAATTCAGTACCTCTATCGGACTTTAAGACTCTAAAATGACCATATTTAAGTATGAATTGTTCAACTATGGTCTGAGCTATCGTTTTTGTATCTTTGCTAGGTACAGGGTAAGCTATTATATATTTCGTCAGTTCACATTGCATAGTTAATATATATCTAAAACCGTTCGATATTCTTAAGGGTCCAATAATATCTATTTGTATTATTTCAAAACTATTAGCTGGTGTGTATGTCATTACTTGCTTTTCTTGTGTGTGTCGCACTTTTTTGTTTAGTTTGCAATCTGTGCAGTTGTTTATAAAGTTTTTTATCATTTTATTCATGTTTTTCCATATGTATCTCTGTTTCAGTTTAAGTTGTGTTTTTCGTATACCTAAATGTCCTCCATGCGCACTGTTATGGAACTCGTCTATTAATTTGTATTGAGTTAATATATCATCTATTCTTTGAGGGTCTTTGTATATGTATTATAATATTTAATAATTGTCGTTTCTTATTTTTAGTTTACAGTATACACATTATACAATATGTCTACCTTGCAAAACTAGTACTGAATAAATATATGAATTGTGATAATTTTGAAGGAATACAAATCGTGTTTGGAATTGGGATCTACTTGTAGACATATTACCTGGCGACGACTTAGTGAGCCCTGTAAAATAGGTGAATTTATACGTGAAATTGAAAAAGTTAAATTCACACGTGCAATTACCCGTGGAAAATGGATGTGCAATTCCAAATCGAAATTTTTGATCATAAGCAGTGCTCATGGGTAAGGTGGGTGGAAAGGTTTGAAATGGCACTGCAAATATTTGATTGTGAGGAAACGAAAAAAGTTAAATTATTGCTACACTACATGGGGCAAAAGTCATACGATGTACTTTGCGACAGAATTAGCTCGGTGAAACCTACCACCCTTACTTATGAATATATTATACAAAACATGCGCGATCACTACGATCCAGAACCGTTGGACATAGTTGAAAATTATCGTTTCCATTTACGTAAACAAGAAGATGGAGAGTCAGCAGAAAATTTTATGGTAGCCTTACGTAAATTATCTATTAAATGCAACTTTGGAAATTACTTGGATACTGCATTACGTAATCAATTTGTATTCGGTCTTCGTAATAAACGTATACAAAATCGTTTATTAGAAGTAAAAGACCTTGCAGTAGGAAAGGCACTAAGCACCGCTGTTATGATGGAGTTGTTTGAACGAGGCGGGGAGGATATACAGTTTCAAAAAGAAAAAGTGGTAAATGCTATTAAAGTAAATAAAAAAAATAAAAATGTAAGTTCAAATGTTCAAAATAAGAAAAAACAATTACAATGTTATCAATGTGGCAGTGAGGCGCACTTAGCCGACAAGTGTGTCCATAAAAACACGAAATGTTTATTTTGTCATGTAAAAGGCCACTTGAGGAAAATGTGCCTCAAAGCTAAATCAAAAAACCGAGTAGGTAATGCAAATCAAGTTAATTACAAGTATAGTTGGACAAAGGAACAAACTCTACACCCTGGTCAATGGAGGATCAACTGGCCGCGTGACAATACACATAGTGACAGTGACAATACGCATAACCTATGAATAACCGGCTGGCCGGTATAAGTATGCGAAACGGGTACAAGTATAGCTGAACAAAGGAACAAGTGACTGTACGCACTAGTCAATGAAGGATCTACTGGCCGCGTTCACGAGCAGCTAGTTGGAATCCTTGCTTTTGACAGTGAACTCCTTGTTCACCTTGTTACGGAATTTAATACTGAAAACTATACATACAGGGTGTAGGGAAGACACACAAGACAAGTAACACAGTGCGCCGTGCCTGACAGAGAAACCGCGAGAGGTAATATAACGTGGAAACTACTAGTAACAACACAGGTACGTGGCAATAAAAGAAGTTAGAATAACGTGGATATTCTAGAGTCATGGTTGTTTTAAGGTAACCGTGTTAGCTTTTTTGTTGTACTTAGTTTGAACATAGCAAGAAAACAACAACACTATTGTATTGTATAAGTGTGAAAGTGTCAAGCTATAAATACAGAGCGAAATAATATTACTTAACACCACACCCGAGTCCCTTATTTCAAACAAAATTTCTTGAAAAGGAGTCCCTGGGAAAAACCGACCCGCTACCTTGGCTTGGACCGGACTAACCGGAGGAAATAACCGTTTCAAGTGGCGCCCGAGCAGGGACTCGGGTAAGAGCAACAGCTGAAACATAATCATCACTACACAAGCAATGCAGAACTCGAAGAAGGCTAACATGGTACGCACAGGCTGGTTGCATTATGCGCACAAGGATGAACTAGAGGAAATATGCAACGAATTAAACATACAACCATTAAGTACCGTCTATGAAATGCGCAAATAGCTAGTAATGGTCATGAATGATGCAGATCTTCCCAACACAATTCAACAGTAAGTTACGAAGTTACAAGAAAAATTCTCTCCAGCCTCAACGCGGAGTCTTAATGTACCAAATACCTCAAGACCACCTAGCCCCCGCACACCTCATAGAGATAAGGACAAAGAAAAAGCTAAGGCGACGTGCGCAATGGTCATGGACAAGCTAATTAAATGGTCAATCAGATTCGACGGTGAAGGAGAGCCATTGACATTTTTGCAGAGGTTGGAAGAATTAGAATCTTGTTATGATATGATAGGATCGCCATGTTATGAGATTATAGGATCGTCAAGTTATGATATTATAGTGATTATAGTAAAGTGAGATTGATATTTATATTTTTATTTTACTACATTTACTAACCTCCAGCTGCTAAGAGAGAGCAGCGTCCTTTCGGCTATATGCCTGGTAAGGGGAGATGTAGCAAACAGTGAAAAGACTAGGTTTTTGTTAATGCAAAAGTCTTTCTGTTTTATTCTTCCAAGATTTACACTATTTATACTTATAAAAATTCTTACTCTAGCACAATTAATAACCTTGTGTTACTTAAGTAGGTTATTAGGTGACATTGTGTTTACTTAAAGGTAAAATTTATTAAATGCAAGTATGCATTTTTATTGAATCAGCTTATTGCTAAAAATGTTGGTGTAGGTAATGTTTATGACTAATCTAAACGTGTGAGTACACTACACCCTTACACTTTGAGGAAAAAAAAAATTTGATTATATTAAAAATTTTTTTTTGTAATAAAGAATAAAATTCGATTTAAAATATTTTTAAAGTATTTCCTATGCTAATGGTTTTACTTAATCTAGAGCGCTTTTTTTTTTTTTTAACTCGTATATAAGAGTATAATTATAGTAAGTGTAGTAATACATTCATTCATATAGTACATATTATATTTATATTTTAACATTATTGTAATTTAATATTGTATGGTTTTAATTGATTGTTATGAAATTCTTTATAACTACTATTCATTTTTATAATTGAATTTACTCCGTTATTTGCTATTATTTTGTATGGACCCGAGTAAGGCTTTGGATTTTTCTTTCTAGCTTCATTTTTGAGTAACACTAAATCTCCTACTTGTAAATCTAGGGGATTAATCTTTTTAGTGTTTTTTGCTGTGGCTCTTCTGTTTTTTTCTCTATTAATTAACATTTTGGCTTGTTCTATAGAATATTTTAATATGGTCTTTATAACTCGTTTACATAGTTTTCTAAATTATATATTTTTATGTTTGTTTCGATCGAATCATTTGGCAAATAGGGTAACTTTCCAAAAATTAATTCATATGGTGTATAGTTTGTCGTGACGTGAGGTGTCGTGTTATAAGCAAAACAGTAGTAAGGTACCCATTTATCCCAATCATTACTGTCAGTGAAAGCTAACATAAATTCATTTAGTACTCTATGATTTCTTTCTACACTTCATAGAGTTTGGTGGTGATATGGGGTAGAAAAGATTTGTTTAATACTTAATAATTCGCAAACATTCCTTAGGAGTTCGTTTGTAAATTCAGTACCTCTATCGGACTTTAAGACTCTAAAATGACCATATTTAAGTATGAATTGTTCAACTATGGTCTGAGCTATCGTTTTTGTATCTTTGCTAGGTACAGGGTAAGCTATTATATATTTCGTCAGTTCACATTGCATAGTTAATATATATCTAAAACCGTTCGATATTCTTAAGGGTCCAATAATATCTATTTGTATTATTTCAAAACTATTAGCTGGTGTGTATGTCATTACTTGCTTTTCTTGTGTGTGTCGCACTTTTTTGTTTAGTTTGCAATCTGTGCAGTTGTTTATAAAGTTTTTTATCATTTTATTCATGTTTTTCCATATGTATCTCTGTTTCAGTTTAAGTTGTGTTTTTCGTATACCTAAATGTCCTCCATGCGCACTGTTATGGAACTCGTCTATTAATTTGTATTGAGTTAATATATCATCTATTCTTTGAGGGTCTTTGTATATGTATTATAATATTTAATAATTGTCGTTTCTTATTTTTAGTTTACAGTATACACATTATACAATATGTCTACCTTGCAAAACTAGTACTGAATAAATATATGAATTGTGATAATTTTGAAGGAATACAAATCGTGTTTGGAATTGGGATCTACTTGTAGACATATTACCTGGCGACGACTTAGTGAGCCCTGTAAAATAGGTGAATTTATACGTGAAATTGAAAAAGTTAAATTCACACGTGCAATTACCCGTGGAAAATGGATGTGCAATTCCAAATCGAAATTTTTGATCATAAGCAGTGCTCATGGGTAAGGTGGGTGGAAAGGTTTGAAATGGCACTGCAAATATTTGATTGTGAGGAAACGAAAAAAGTTAAATTATTGCTACACTACATGGGGCAAAAGTCATACGATGTACTTTGCGACAGAATTAGCTCGGTGAAACCTACCACCCTTACTTATGAATATATTATACAAAACATGCGCGATCACTACGATCCAGAACCGTTGGACATAGTTGAAAATTATCGTTTCCATTTACGTAAACAAGAAGATGGAGAGTCAGCAGAAAATTTTATGGTAGCCTTACGTAAATTATCTATTAAATGCAACTTTGGAAATTACTTGGATACTGCATTACGTAATCAATTTGTATTCGGTCTTCGTAATAAACGTATACAAAATCGTTTATTAGAAGTAAAAGACCTTGCAGTGGGAAAGGCACTAAGCACCGCTGTTATGATGGAGTTGTTTGAACGAGGCGGGGAGGAAATACAGTTTCAAAAAGAAAAAGTGGTAAATGCTATTAAAGTAAATAAAAAAAATAAAAATGTAAGTTCAAATGTTCAAAATAAGAAAAAACAATTACAATGTTATCAATGTGGCAGTGAGGCGCACTTAGCCGACAAGTGTGTCCATAAAAACACGAAATGTTTATTTTGTCATGTAAAAGGCCACTTGAGGAAAATGTGCCTCAAAGCTAAATCAAAAAACCGAGTAGGTAATGCAAATCAAGTTAATTACAAGTATAGTTGGACAAAGGAACAAACTCTACACCCTGGTCAATGGAGGATCAACTGGCCGCGTGACAATACACATAGTGACAGTGACAATACGCATAACCTATGAATAACCGGCTGGCCGGTATAAGTATGCGAAACGGGTACAAGTATAGCTGAACAAAGGAACAAGTGACTGTACGCACTAGTCAATGAAGGATCTACTGGCCGCGTTCACGAGCAGCTAGTTGGAATCCTTGCTTTTGACAGTGAACTCCTTGTTCACCTTGTTACGGAATTTAATACTGAAAACTATACATACAGGGTGTAGGGAAGACACACAAGACAAGTAACACAGTGCGCCGTGCCTGACAGAGAAACCGCGAGAGGTAATATAACGTGGAAACTACTAGTAACAACACAGGTACGTGGCAATAAAAGAAGTTAGAATAACGTGGATATTCTAGAGTCATGGTTGTTTTAAGGTAACCGTGTTAGCTTTTTTGTTGTACTTAGTTTGAACATAGCAAGAAAACAACAACACTATTGTATTGTATAAGTGTGAAAGTGTCAAGCTATAAATACAGAGCGAAATAATATTACTTAACACCACACCCGAGTCCCTTATTTCAAACAAAATTTCTTGAAAAGGAGTCCCTGGGAAAAACCGACCCGCTACCTTGGCTTGGACCGGACTAACCGGAGGAAATAACCGTTTCAAGTGGCGCCCGAGCAGGGACTCGGGTAAGAGCAACAGCTGAAACATAATCATCACTACACAAGCAATGCAGAACTCGAAGAAGGCTAACATGGTACGCACAGGCTGGTTGCATTATGCGCACAAGGATGAACTAGAGGAAATATGCAACGAATTAAACATACAACCATTAAGTACCGTCTATGAAATGCGCAAATAGCTAGTAATGGTCATGAATGATGCAGATCTTCCCAACACAATTCAACAGTAAGTTACGAAGTTACAAGAAAAATTCTCTCCAGCCTCAACGCGGAGTCTTAATGTACCAAATACCTCAAGACCACCTAGCCCCCGCACACCTCATAGAGATAAGGACAAAGAAAAAGCTAAGGCGACGTGCGCAATGGTCATGGACAAGCTAATTAAATGGTCAATCAGATTCGACGGTGAAGGAGAGCCATTGACATTTTTGCAGAGGTTGGAAGAATTAGAATCTTGTTATGATATGATAGGATCGTCATGTTATGAGATTATAGGATCGTCAAGTTATGATATTATAGTGATTATAGTAAAGTGAGATTGATATTTATATTTTTATTTTACTACATTTACTAACCTCCAGCTGCTAAGAGAGAGCAGCGTCCTTTCGGCTATATGCCTGGTAAGGGGAGATGTAGCAAACAGTGAAAAGACTAGGTTTTTGTTAATGCAAAAGTCTTTCTGTTTTATTCTTCCAAGATTTACACTATTTATACTTATAAAAATTCTTACTCTAGCACAATTAATAACCTTGTGTTACTTAAGTAGGTTATTAGGTGACATTGTGTTTACTTAAAGGTAAAATTTATTAAATGCAAGTATGCATTTTTATTGAATCAGCTTATTGCTAAAAATGTTGGTGTAGGTAATGTTTATGACTAATCTAAACGTGTGAGTACACTACACCCTTACACTTTGAGGAAAAAAAAAATTTGATTATATTAAAAATTTTTTTTTGTAATAAAGAATAAAATTCGATTTAAAATATTTTTAAAGTATTTCCTATGCTAATGGTTTTACTTAATCTAAAGCGCTTTTTTTTTTTTTAACTCGTATATAAGAGTATAATTATAGTAAGTGTAGTAATACATTCATTCATATAGTACATATTATATTTATATTTTAACATTATTGTAATTTAATATTGTATGGTTTTAATTGATTGTTATGAAATTCTTTATAACTACTATTCATTTTTATAATTGAATTTACTCCGTTATTTGCTATTATTTTGTATGGACCCGAGTAAGGCTTTGGATTTTTCTTTCTAGCTTCATTTTTGAGTAACACTAAATCTCCTACTTGTAAATCTAGGGGATTAATCTTTTTAGTGTTTTTTGCTGTGGCTCTTCTGTTTTTTTCTCTATTAATTAACATTTTGGCTTGTTCTATAGAATATTTTAATATGGTCTTTATAACTCGTTTACATAGTTTTCTAAATTATATATTTTTATGTTTGTTTCGATCGAATCATTTGGCAAATAGGGTAACTTTCCAAAAATTAATTCATATGGTGTATAGTTTGTCGTGACGTGAGGTGTCGTGTTATAAGCAAAACAGTAGTAAGGTACCCATTTATCCCAATCATTACTGTCAGTGAAAGCTAACATAAATTCATTTAGTACTCTATGATTTCTTTCTACACTTCATAGAGTTTGGTGGTGATATGGGGTAGAAAAGATTTGTTTAATACTTAATAATTCGCAAATATTCCTTAGGAGTTCGTTTGTAAATTCAGTACCTCTATCGGACTTTAAGACTCTAAAATGACCATATTTAAGTATGAATTGTTCAACTATGGTCTGAGCTATCGTTTTTGTATCTTTGCTAGGTACAGGGTAAGCTATTATATATTTCGTCAGTTCACATTGCATAGTTAATATATATCTAAAACCGTTCGATATTCTTAAGGGTCCAATAATATCTATTTGTATTATTTCAAAACTATTAGCTGGTGTGTATGTCATTACTTGCTTTTCTTGTGTGTGTCGCACTTTTTTGTTTAGTTT
Organism: Ornithomya chloropus; assembly: GCA_963971445.1. Lineage (NCBI taxonomy): Eukaryota > Metazoa > Arthropoda > Insecta > Diptera > Hippoboscidae > Ornithomya > Ornithomya chloropus. The sequence goes on from OZ020531.1 coordinate 40,952,076, forward strand.
GCAATCTGTGCAGTTGTTTATAAAGTTTTTTATCATTTTATTCATGTTTTTCCATATGTATCTCTGTTTCAGTTTAAGTTGTGTTTTTCGTATACCTAAATGTCCTCCATGCGCACTGTTATGGAACTCGTCTATTAATTTGTATTGAGTTAATATATCATCTATTCTTTGAGGGTCTTTGTATATGTATTATAATATTTAATAATTGTCGTTTCTTATTTTTAGTTTACAGTATACACATTATACAATATGTCTACCTTGCAAAACTAGTACTGAATAAATATATGAATTGTGATAATTTTGAAGGAATACAAATCGTGTTTGGAATTGGGATCTACTTGTAGACATATTACCTGGCGACGACTTAGTGAGCCCTGTAAAATAGGTGAATTTATACGTGAAATTGAAAAAGTTAAATTCACACGTGCAATTACCCGTGGAAAATGGATGTGCAATTCCAAATCGAAATTTTTGATCATAAGCAGTGCTCATGGGTAAGGTGGGTGGAAAGGTTTGAAATGGCACTGCAAATATTTGATTGTGAGGAAACGAAAAAAGTTAAATTATTGCTACACTACATGGGGCAAAAGTCATACGATGTACTTTGCGACAGAATTAGCTCGGTGAAACCTACCACCCTTACTTATGAATATATTATACAAAACATGCGCGATCACTACGATCCAGAACCGTTGGACATAGTTGAAAATTATCGTTTCCATTTACGTAAACAAGAAGATGGAGAGTCAGCAGAAAATTTTATGGTAGCCTTACGTAAATTATCTATTAAATGCAACTTTGGAAATTACTTGGATACTGCATTACGTAATCAATTTGTATTCGGTCTTCGTAATAAACGTATACAAAATCGTTTATTAGAAGTAAAAGACCTTGCAGTGGGAAAGGCACTAAGCACCGCTGTTATGATGGAGTTGTTTGAACGAGGCGGGGAGGAAATACAGTTTCAAAAAGAAAAAGTGGTAAATGCTATTAAAGTAAATAAAAAAAATAAAAATGTAAGTTCAAATGTTCAAAATAAGAAAAAACAATTACAATGTTATCAATGTGGCAGTGAGGCGCACTTAGCCGACAAGTGTGTCCATAAAAACACGAAATGTTTATTTTGTCATGTTAAAGGCCACTTGAGGAAAATGTGCCTCAAAGCTAAATCAAAAAACCGAGTAGGTAATGCAAATCAAGTTAATTACAAGTATAGTTGGACAAAGGAACAAACTCTACACCCTGGTCAATGGAGGATCAACTGGCCGCGTGACAATACACATAGTGACAGTGACAATACGCATAACCTATGAATAACCGGCTGGCCGGTATAAGTATGCGAAACGGGTACAAGTATAGCTGAACAAAGGAACAAGTGACTGTACGCACTAGTCAATGAAGGATCTACTGGCCGCGTTCACGAGCAGCTAGTTGGAATCCTTGTTTTTGACAGTGAACTCCTTGTTCACCTTGTTACGGAATTTAATACTGAAAACTATACATACAGGGTGTAGGGAAGACACACAAGACAAGTAACACAGTGCGCCGTGCCTGACAGAGAAACCGCGAGAGGTAATATAACGTGGAAACTACTAGTAACAACACAGGTACGTGGCAATAAAAGAAGTTAGAATAACGTGGATATTCTAGAGTCATGGTTGTTTTAAGGTAACCGTGTTAGCTTTTTTGTTGTACTTAGTTTGAACATAGCAAGAAAACAACAACACTATTGTATTGTATAAGTGTGAAAGTGTCAAGCTATAAATACAGAGCGAAATAATATTACTTAACACCACACCCGAGTCCCTTATTTCAAACAAAATTTCTTGAAAAGGAGTCCATGGGAAAAACCGACCCGCTACCTTGGCTTGGACCGGACTAACCGGAGGAAATAACCGTTTCAAGTGGCGCCCGAGCAGGGACTCGGGTAAGAGCAACAGCTGAAACATAATCATCACTACACAAGCAATGCAGAACTCGAAGAAGGCTAACATGGTACGCACAGGCTGGTTGCATTATGCCCACAAGGATGAACTAGAGGAAATATGCAACGAATTAAACATACAACCATTAAGTACCGTCTATGAAATGCGCAAATAGCTAGTAATGGTCATGAATGATGCAGATCTTCCCAACACAATTCAACAGTAAGTTACGAAGTTACAAGAAAAATTCTCTCCAGCCTCAACGCGGAGTCTTAATGTACCAAATACCTCAAGACCACCTAGCCCCCGCACACCTCATAGAGATAAGGACAAAGAAAAAGCTAAGGCGACGTGCGCAATGGTCATGGACAAGCTAATTAAATGGTCAATCAGATTCGACGGTGAAGGAGAGCCATTGACATTTTTGCAGAGGTTGGAAGAATTAGAATCTTGTTATGATATGATAGGATCGCCATGTTATGAGATTATAGGATCGTCAAGTTATGATATTATAGTGATTATAGTAAAGTGAGATTGATATTTATATTTTTATTTTACTACATTTACTAACCTCCAGCTGCTAAGAGAGAGCAGCGTCCTTTCGGCTATATGCCTGGTAAGGGGAGATGTAGCAAACAGTGAAAAGACTAGGTTTTTGTTAATGCAAAAGTCTTTCTGTTTTATTCTTCCAAGATTTACACTATTTATACTTATAAAAATTCTTACTCTAGCACAATTAATAACCTTGTGTTACTTAAGTAGGTTATTAGGTGACATTGTGTTTACTTAAAGGTAAAATTTATTAAATGCAAGTATGCATTTTTATTGAATCAGCTTATTGCTAAAAATGTTGGTGTAGGTAATGTTTATGACTAATCTAAACGTGTGAGTACACTACACCCTAACACTTTGAGGAAAAAAAAAATTTGATTATATTAAAAATTTTTTTTTGTAATAAAGAATAAAATTCGATTTAAAATATTTTTAAAGTATTTCCTATGCTAATGGTTTTACTTAATCTAAAGCGCTTTTTTTTTTTAACTCGTATATAAGAGTATAATTATAGTAAGTGTAGTAATACATTCATTCATATAGTACATATTATATTTATATTTTAACATTATTGTAATTTAATATTGTATGGTTTTAATTGATTGTTATGAAATTCTTTATAACTACTATTCATTTTTATAATTGAATTTACTCCGTTATTTGCTATTATTTTGTATAGACCCGAGTAAGGCTTTGGATTTTTCTTTCTAGCTTCATTTTTGAGTAACACTAAATCTCCTACTTGTAAATCTAGGGGATTAATCTTTTTAGTGTTTTTTGCTGAGGCTCCTCTGTTTTTTCTCTATTAATTAACATTTTGGCTTGTTCTATAGAATATTTTAATATGGTCTTTATAACTCGTTTACATAGTTTTCTAAATTATATATTTCTATGTTTGTTTCGATCGAATCATTTGGCAAATAGGGTAACTTTCCAAAAATTAATTCATATGGTGTATAGTTTGTCGTGACGTGAGGTGTCGTGTTATAAGCAAAACAGTAGTAAGGTACCCATTTATCCCAATCATTACTGTCAGTGAAAGCTAACATAAATTCATTTAGTACTCTATGATTTCTTTCTACACTTCATAGAGTTTGGTGGTGATATGGGGTAGAAAAGATTTGTTTAATACTTAATAATTCGCAAATATTCCTTAGGAGTTCGTTTGTAAATTCAGTACCTCTATCGGACTTTAAGACTCTAAAATGACCATATTTAAGTATGAATTGTTCAACTATGGTCTGAGCTATCGTTTTTGTATCTTTGCTAGGTATATATTTCGTCAGTTCACATTGCATAGTTAATATATATCTAAAACCGTTCGATATTCTTAAGGGTCCAATAATATCTATTTGTATTATTTCAAAACTATTAGCTGGTGTGTATGTCATTACTTGCTTTTCTTGTGTGTGTCGCACTTTTTTGTTTAGTTTGCAATCTGTGCAGTTGTTTATAAAGTTTTTTATCATTTTATTCATGTTTTTCCATATGTATCTCTGTTTCAGTTTAAGTTGTGTTTTTCGTATACCTAAATGTCCTCCATGCGCACTGTTATGGAACTCGTCTATTAATTTGTATTGAGTTAATATATCATCTATTCTTTGAGGGTCTTTGTATATGTATTATAATATTTAATAATTGTCGTTTCTTATTTTTAGTTTACAGTATACACATTATACAATATGTCTACCTTGCAAAACTAGTACTGAATATATATATGAATTGTGATAATTTTGAAGGAATACAAATCGTGTTTGGAATTGGGATCTACTTGTAGACATATGGCGACGACTTAGTAAGCCCTGTAAAATAGGTGAATTTATACGTGAAATTGAAAAAGTTAAATTCACACGTGCAATTACCCGTGGAAAATGGATGTGCAATTCCAAATCGAAATTTTTGATCATAAGCAGTGCTCATGGGTAAGGTGGGTGGAAAGGTTTGAAATGGCACTGCAAATATTTGATTGTGAGGAAACGAAAAAAGTTAAATTATTGCTACACTACATGGGGCAAAAGTCATACGATGTACTTTGCGACAGAATTAGCTCGGTGAAACCTACCACCCTTACTTATGAATATATTATACAAAACATGCGCGATCACTACGATCCAGAACCGTTGGACATAGTTGAAAATTATCGTTTCCATTTACGTAAACAAGAAGATGGAGAGTCAGCAGAAAATTTTATGGTAGCCTTACGTAAATTATCTATTAAATGCAACTTTGGAAATTACTTGGATACTGCATTACGTAATCAATTTGTATTCGGTCTTCGTAATAAACGTATACAAAATCGTTTATTAGAAGTAAAAGACCTTGCAGTGGGAAAGGCACTAAGCACCGCTGTTATGATGGAGTTGTTTGAACGAGGCGGGGAGGAAATACAGTTTCAAAAAGAAAAAGTGGTAAATGCTATTAAAGTAAATAAAAAAAATAAAAATGTAAGTTCAAATGTTCAAAATAAGAAAAAACAATTACAATGTTATCAATGTGGCAGTGAGGCGCACTTAGCCGACAAGTGTGTCCATAAAAACACGAAATGTTTATTTTGTCATGTAAAAGGCCACTTGAGGAAAATGTGCCTCAAAGCTAAATCAAAAAACCGAGTAGGTAATGCAAATCAAGTTAATTACAAGTATAGTTGGACAAAGGAACAAACTCTACACCCTGGTCAATGGAGGATCAACTGGCCGCGTGACAATACGCATAACCTATGAATAACCGGCTGGCCGGTATAAGTATGCGAAACGGGTACAAGTATAGCTGAACAAAGGAACAAGTGACTGTACGCACTAGTCAATGAAGGATCTACTGGCCGCGTTCACGAGCAGCTAGTTGGAATCCTTGTTTTTGACAGTGAACTCTTTGTTCACCTTGTTACGGAATTTAATACTGAAAACTATACATACAGGGTGTAGGGAAGACACACAAGACAAGTAACACAGTGCGCCGTGCCTGACAGAGAAACCGCGAGAGGTAATATAACGTGGAAACTACTAGTAACAACACAGGTACGTGGCAATAAAAGAAGTTAGAATAACGTGGATATTCTAGAGTCATGGTTGTTTTAAGGTAACCGTGTTAGCTTTTTTGTTGTACTTAGTTTGAACATAGCAAGAAAACAACAACACTATTGTATTGTATAAGTGTGAAAGTGTCAAGCTATAAATACAGAGCGAAATAATATTACTTAACACCACACCCGAGTCCCTTATTTCAAACAAAATTTCTTGAAAAGGAGTCCCTGGGAAAAACCGACCCGCTACCTTGGCTTGGACCGGACTAACCGGAGGAAATAACCGTTTCAAGTGGCGCCCGAGCAGGGACTCGGGTAAGAGCAACAGCTGAAACATAATCATCACTACACAAGCAATGCAGAACTCGAAGAAGGCTAACATGGTACGCACAGGCTGGTTGCATTATGCGCACAAGGATGAACTAGAGGAAATATGCAACGAATTAAACATACAACCATTAAGTACCGTCTATGAAATGCGCAAATAGCTAGTAATGGTCATGAATGATGCAGATCTTCCCAACACAATTCAACAGTAAGTTACGAAGTTACAAAAAAAATTCTCTCCAGCCTCAACGCGGAGTCTTAATGTATCAAATACCTCAAGACCACCTAGCCCCCGCACACCTCATAGAGATAAGGACAAAGAAAAAGCTAAGGCGACGTGCGCAATGGTCATGGACAAGCTAATTAAATGGTCAATCAGATTCGACGGTGAAGGAGAGCCATTGACATTTTTGCAGAGGTTGGAAGAATTAGAATCTTGTTATGATATGATAGGATCGCCATGTTATGAGATTATAGGATCGTCAAGTTATGATATTATAGTTATTATAGTAAAGTGAGATTGATATTTATATTTTTATTTTACTACATTTACTAACCTCCAGCTGCTAAGAGAGAGCAGCGTCCTTTCGGCTATATGCCTGGTAAGGGGAGATGTAGCAAACAGTGAAAAGACTAGGTTTTTGTTAATGCAAAAGTCTTTCTGTTTTATTCTTCCAAGATTTACACTATTTATACTTATAAAAATTCTTACTCTAGCACAATTAATAACCTTGTGTTACTTAAGTAGGTTATTAGGTGACATTGTGTTTACTTAAAGGTAAAATTTATTAAATGCAAGTATGCATTTTTATTGAATCAGCTTATTGCTAAAAATGTTGGTGTAGGTAATGTTTATGACTAATCTAAACGTGTGAGTACACTACACCCTAACACTTTGAGGAAAAAAAAAAATTGATTATATTAAAAATTTTTTTTTGTAATAAAGAATAAAATTCGATTTAAAATATTTTTAAAGTATTTCCTATGCTAATGGTTTTACTTAATCTAAAGCGCTTTTTTTTTTTTTAACTCGTATATAAGAGTATAATTATAGTAAGTGTAGTAATACATTCATTCATATAGTACATATTATATTTATATTTTAACATTATTGTAATTTAATATTGTATGGTTTTAATTGATTGTTATGAAATTCTTTATAACTACTATTCATTTTTATAATTGAATTTACTCCGTTATTTGCTATTATTTTGTATAGACCCGAGTAAGGCTTTGGATTTTTCTTTCTAGCTTCATTTTTGAGTAACACTAAATCTCCTACTTGTAAATCTAGGGGATTAATCTTTTTAGTGTTTTTTGCTGAGGCTCCTCTGTTTTTTCTCTATTAATTAACATTTTGGCTTGTTCTATAGAATATTTTAATATGGTCTTTATAACTCGTTTACATAGTTTTCTAAATTATATATTTTTATGTTTGTTTCGATCGAATCATTTGGCAAATAGGGTAACTTTCCAAAAATTAATTCATATGGTGTATAGTTTGTCGTGACGTGAGGTGTCGTGTTATAAGCAAAACAGTAGTAAGGTACCCATTTATCCCAATCATTACTGTCAGTGAAAGCTAACATAAATTCATTTAGTACTCTATGATTTCTTTCTACACTTCATAGAGTTTGGTGGTGATATGGGGTAGAAAAGATTTGTTTAATACTTAATAATTCGCAAATATTCCTTAGGAGTTCGTTTGTAAATTCAGTACCTCTATCGGACTTTAAGACTCTAAAATGACCATATTTAAGTATGAATTGTTCAACTATGGTCTGAGCTATCGTTTTTGTATCTTTGCTAGGTATATATTTCGTCAGTTCACATTGCATAGTTAATATATATCTAAAACCGTTCGATATTCTTAAGGGTCCAATAATATCTATTTGTATTATTTCAAAACTATTAGCTGGTGTGTATGTCATTACTTGCTTTTCTTGTGTGTGTCGCACTTTTTTGTTTAGTTTGCAATCTGTGCAGTTGTTTATAAAGTTTTTTATCATTTTATTCATGTTTTTCCATATGTATCTCTGTTTCAGTTTAAGTTGTGTTTTTCGTATACCTAAATGTCCTCCATGCGCACTGTTATGGAACTCGTCTATTAATTTGTATTGAGTTAATATATCATCTATTCTTTGAGGGTCTTTGTATATGTATTATAATATTTAATAATTGTCGTTTCTTATTTTTAGTTTACAGTATACACATTATACAATATGTCTACCTTGCAAAACTAGTACTGAATATATATATGAATTGTGATAATTTTGAAGGAATACAAATCGTGTTTGGAATTGGGATCTACTTGTAGACATATTACCTGGCGACGACTTAGTGAGCCCTGTAAAATAGGTGAATTTATACGTGAAATTGAAAAAGTTAAATTCACACGTGCAATTACCCGTGGAAAATGGATGTGCAATTCCAAATCGAAATTTTTGATCATAAGCAGTGCTCATGGGTAAGGTGGGTGGAAAGGTTTGAAATGGCACTGCAAATATTTGATTGTGAGGAAACGAAAAAAGTTAAATTATTGCTACACTACATGGGGCAAAAGTCATACGATGTACTTTGCGACAGAATTAGCTCGGTGAAACCTACCACCCTTACTTATGAATATATTATACAAAACATGCGCGATCACTACGATCCAGAACCGTTGGACATAGTTGAAAATTATCGTTTCCATTTACGTAAACAAGAAGATGGAGAGTCAGCAGAAAATTTTATGGTAGCCTTACGTAAATTATCTATTAAATGCAACTTTGGAAATTACTTGGATACTGCATTACGTAATCAATTTGTATTCGGTCTTCGTAATAAACGTATACAAAATCGTTTATTAGAAGTAAAAGACCTTGCAGTGGGAAAGGCACTAAGCACCGCTGTTATGATGGAGTTGTTTGAACGAGGCGGGGAGGAAATACAGTTTCAAAAAGAAAAAGTGGTAAATGCTATTAAAGTAAATAAAAAAAATAAAAATGTAAGTTCAAATGTTCAAAATAAGAAAAAACAATTACAATGTTATCAATGTGGCAGTGAGGCGCACTTAGCCGACAAGTGTGTCCATAAAAACACGAAATGTTTATTTTGTCATGTAAAAGGCCACTTGAGGAAAATGTGCCTCAAAGCTAAATCAAAAAACCGAGTAGGTAATGCAAATCAAGTTAATTACAAGTATAGTTGGACAAAGGAACAAACTCTACACCCTGGTCAATGGAGGATCAACTGGCCGCGTGACAATACGCATAACCTATGAATAACCGGCTGGCCGGTATAAGTATGCGAAACGGGTACAAGTATAGCTGAACAAAGGAACAAGTGACTGTACGCACTAGTCAATGAAGGATCTACTGGCCGCGTTCACGAGCAGCTAGTTGGAATCCTTGTTTTTGACAGTGAACTCTTTGTTCACCTTGTTACGGAATTTAATACTGAAAACTATACATACAGGGTGTAGGGAAGACACACAAGACAAGTAACACAGTGCGCCGTGCCTGACAGAGAAACCGCGAGAGGTAATATAACGTGGAAACTACTAGTAACAACACAGGTACGTGGCAATAAAAGAAGTTAGAATAACGTGGATATTCTAGAGTCATGGTTGTTTTAAGGTAACCGTGTTAGCTTTTTTGTTGTACTTAGTTTGAACATAGCAAGAAAACAACAACACTATTGTATTGTATAAGTGTGAAAGTGTCAAGCTATAAATACAGAGCGAAATAATATTACTTAACACCACACCCGAGTCCCTTATTTCAAACAAAATTTCTTGAAAAGGAGTCCCTGGGAAAAACCGACCCGCTACCTTGGCTTGGACCGGACTAACCGGAGGAAATAACCGTTTCAAGTGGCGCCCGAGCAGGGACTCGGGTAAGAGCAACAGCTGAAACATAATCATCACTACACAAGCAATGCAGAACTCGAAGAAGGCTAACATGGTACGCACAGGCTGGTTGCATTATGCGCACAAGGATGAACTAGAGGAAATATGCAACGAATTAAACATACAACCATTAAGTACCGTCTATGAAATGCGCAAATAGCTAGTAATGGTCATGAATGATGCAGATCTTCCCAACACAATTCAACAGTAAGTTACGAAGTTACAAGAAAAATTCTCTCCAGCCTCAACGCGGAGTCTTAATGTACCAAATACCTCAAGACCACCTAGCCCCCGCACACCTCATAGAGATAAGGACAAAGAAAAAGCTAAGGCGACGTGCGCAATGGTCATGGACAAGCTAATTAAATGGTCAATCAGATTCGACGGTGAAGGAGAGCCATTGACATTTTTGCAGAGGTTGGAAGAATTAGAATCTTGTTATGATATGATAGGATCGCCATGTTATGAGATTATAGGATCGTCAAGTTATGATATTATAGTTATTATAGTAAAGTGAAATTGATATTTATATTTTTATTTTACTACATTTACTAACCTCCAGCTGCTAAGAGAGAGCAGCGTCCTTTCGGCTATATGCCTGGTAAGGGGAGATGTAGCAAACAGTGAAAAGACTAGGTTTTTGTTAATGCAAAAGTCTTTCTGTTTTATTCTTCCAAGATTTACACTATTTATACTTATAAAAATTCTTACTCTAGCACAATTAATAACCTTGTGTTACTTAAGTAGGTTATTAGGTGACATTGTGTTTACTTAAAGGTAAAATTTATTAAATGCAAGTATGCATTTTTATTGAATCAGCTTATTGCTAAAAATGTTGGTGTAGGTAATGTTTATGACTAATCTAAACGTGTGAGTACACTACACCCTAACACTTTGAGGAAAAAAAAAAATTGATTATATTAAAAATTTTTTTTTGTAATAAAGAATAAAATTCGATTTAAAATATTTTTAAAGTATTTCCTATGCTAATGGTTTTACTTAATCTAAAGCGCTTTTTTTTTTTTTAACTCGTATATAAGAGTATAATTATAGTAAGTGTAGTAATACATTCATTCATATAGTACATATTATATTTATATTTTAACATTATTGTAATTTAATATTGTATGGTTTTAATTGATTGTTATGAAATTCTTTATAACTACTATTCATTTTTATAATTGAATTTACTCCGTTATTTGCTATTATTTTGTATAGACCCGAGTAAGGCTTTGGATTTTTCTTTCTAGCTTCATTTTTGAGTAACACTAAATCTCCTACTTGTAAATCTAGGGGATTAATCTTTTTAGTGTTTTTTGCTGAGGCTCCTCTGTTTTTTCTCTATTAATTAACATTTTGGCTTGTTCTATAGAATATTTTAATATGGTCTTTATAACTCGTTTACATAGTTTTCTAAATTATATATTTTTATGTTTGTTTCGATCGAATCATTTGGCAAATAGGGTAACTTTCCAAAAATTAATTCATATGGTGTATAGTTTGTCGTGACGTGAGGTGTCGTGTTATAAGCAAAACAGTAGTAAGGTACCCATTTATCCCAATCATTACTGTCAGTGAAAGCTAACATAAATTCATTTAGTACTCTATGATTTCTTTCTACACTTCATAGAGTTTGGTGGTGATATGGGGTAGAAAAGATTTGTTTAATACTTAATAATTCGCAAATATTCCTTAGGAGTTCGTTTGTAAATTCAGTACCTCTATCGGACTTTAAGACTCTAAAATGACCATATTTAAGTATGAATTGTTCAACTATGGTCTGAGCTATCGTTTTTGTATCTTTGCTAGGTATATATTTCGTCAGTTCACATTGCATAGTTAATATATATCTAAAACCGTTCGATATTCTTAAGGGTCCAATAATATCTATTTGTATTATTTCAAAACTATTAGCTGGTGTGTATGTCATTACTTGCTTTTCTTGTGTGTGTCGCACTTTTTTGTTTAGTTTGCAATCTGTGCAGTTGTTTATAAAGTTTTTTATCATTTTATTCATGTTTTTCCATATGTATCTCTGTTTCAGTTTAAGTTGTGTTTTTCGTATACCTAAATGTCCTCCATGCGCACTGTTATGGAACTCGTCTATTAATTTGTATTGAGTTAATATATCATCTATTCTTTGAGGGTCTTTGTATATGTATTATAATATTTAATAATTGTCGTTTCTTATTTTTAGTTTACAGTATACACATTATACAATATGTCTACCTTGCAAAACTAGTACTGAATAAATATATGAATTGTGATAATTTTGAAGGAATACAAATCGTGTTTGGAATTGGGATCTACTTGTAGACATATTACCTGGCGACGACTTAGTGAGCCCTGTAAAATAGGTGAATTTATACGTGAAATTGAAAAAGTTAAATTCACACGTGCAATTACCCGTGGAAAATGGATGTGCAATTCCAAATCGAAATTTTTGATCATAAGCAGTGCTCATGGGTAAGGTGGGTGGAAAGGTTTGAAATGGCACTGCAAATATTTGATTGTGAGGAAACGAAAAAAGTTAAATTATTGCTACACTACATGGGGCAAAAGTCATACGATGTACTTTGCGACAGAATTAGCTCGGTGAAACCTACCACCCTTACTTATGAATATATTATACAAAACATGCGCGATCACTACGATCCAGAACCGTTGGACATAGTTGAAAATTATCGTTTCCATTTACGTAAACAAGAAGATGGAGAGTCAGCAGAAAATTTTATGGTAGCCTTACGTAAATTATCTATTAAATGCAACTTTGGAAATTACTTGGATACTGCATTACGTAATCAATTTGTATTCGGTCTTCGTAATAAACGTATACAAAATCGTTTATTAGAAGTAAAAGACCTTGCAGTGGGAAAGGCACTAAGCACCGCTGTTATGATGGAGTTGTTTGAACAAGGCGGGGAGGAAATACAGTTTCAAAAAGAAAAAGTGGTAAATGCTATTAAAGTAAATAAAAAAAATAAAAATGTAAGTTCAAATGTTCAAAATAAGAAAAAACAATTACAATGTTATCAATGTGGCAGTGAGGCGCACTTAGCCGACAAGTGTGTCCATAAAAACACGAAATGTTTATTTTGTCATGTAAAAGGCCACTTGAGGAAAATGTGCCTCAAAGCTAAATCAAAAAACCGAGTAGGTAATGCAAATCAAGTTAATTACAAGTATAGTTGGACAAAGGAACAAACTCTACACCCTGGTCAATGGAGGATCAACTGGCCGCGTGACAATACACACAGTGACAGTGACAATACGCATAACCTATGAATAACCGGCTGGCCGGTATAAGTATGCGAAACGGGTACAAGTATAGCTGAACAAAGGAACAAGTGACTGTACGCACTAGTCAATGAAGGATCTACTGGCCGCGTTCACGAGCAGCTAGTTGGAATCCTTGCTTTTGACAGTGAACTCCTTGTTCACCTTGTTACGGAATTTAATACTGAAAACTATACATACAGGGTGTAGGGAAGACACACAAGACAAGTAACACAATGCGCCGTGTCTGACAGAGAAACCGCGAGAGGTAATATAACGTGGAAACTACTAGTAACAACACAGGTACGTGGCAATAAAAGAAGTTAGAATAACGTGGATATTCTAGAGTCATGGTTGTTTTAAGGTAACCGTGTTAGCTTTTTTGTTGTACTTAGTTTGAACATAGCAAGAAAACAACAACACTATTGTATTGTATAAGTGTGAAAGTGTCAAGCTATAAATACAGAGCGAAATAATATTACTTAACACCACACCCGAGTCCCTTATTTCAAACAAAATTTCTTGAAAAGGAGTCCCTGGGAAAAACCGACCCGCTACCTTGGCTTGGACCGGACTAACCGGAGGAAATAACCGTTTCAAGTGGCGCCCGAGCAGGGACTCGGGTAAGAGCAACAGCTGAAACATAATCATCACTACACAAGCAATGCAGAACTCGAAGAAGGCTAACATGGTACGCACAGGCTGGTTGCATTATGCGCACAAGGATGAACTAGAGGAAATATGCAACGAATTAAACATACAACCATTAAGTACCGTCTATGAAATGCGCAAATAGCTAGTAATGGTCATGAATGATGCAGATCTTCCCAACACAATTCAACAGTAAGTTACGAAGTTACAAGAAAAATTCTCTCCAGCCTCAACGCGGAGTCTTAATGTACCAAATACCTCAAGACCACCTAGCCCCCGCACACCTCATAGAGATAAGGACAAAGAAAAAGCTAAGGCGACGTGCGCAATGGTCATGGACAAGCTAATTAAATGGTCAATCAGATTCGACGGTGAAGGAGAGCCATTGACATTTTTGCAGAGGTTGGAAGAATTAGAATCTTGTTATGATATGATAGGATCGCCATGTTATGAGATTATAGGATCGTCAAGTTATGATATTATAGTGATTATAGTAAAGTGAGATTGATATTTATATTTTTATTTTACTACATTTACTAACCTCCAGCTGCTAAGAGAGAGCAGCGTCCTTTCGGCTATATGCCTGGTAAGGGGAGATGTAGCAAACAGTGAAAAGACTAGGTTTTTGTTAATGCAAAAGTCTTTCTGTTTTATTCTTCCAAGATTTACACTATTTATACTTATAAAAATTCTTACTCTAGCACAATTAATAACCTTGTGTTACTTAAGTAGGTTATTAGGTGACATTGTGTTTACTTAAAGGTAAAATTTATTAAATGCAAGTATGCATTTTTATTGAATCAGCTTATTGCTAAAAATGTTGGTGTAGGTAATGTTTATGACTAATCTAAACGTGTGAGTACACTACACCCTAACACTTTGAGGAAAAAAAAAATTTGATTATATTAAAAATTTTTTTTTGTAATAAAGAATAAAATTCGATTTAAAATATTTTTAAAGTATTTCCTATGCTAATGGTTTTACTTAATCTAAAGCGCTTTTTTTTTTTTTAACTCGTATATAAGAGTATAATTATAGTAAGTGTAGTAATACATTCATTCATATAGTACATATTTATATTTTAACATTATTGTAATTTAATATTGTATGGTTTTAATTGATTGTTATGAAATTCTTTATAACTACTATTCATTTTTATAATTGAATTTACTCCGTTATTTGCTATTATTTTGTATAGACCCGAGTAAGGCTTTGGATTTTTCTTTCTAGCTTCATTTTTGAGTAACACTAAATCTCCTACTTGTAAATCTAGGGGATTAATCTTTTTAGTGTTTTTTGCTGAGGCTCCTCTGTTTTTTCTCTATTAATTAACATTTTGGCTTGTTCTATAGAATATTTTAATATGGTCTTTATAACTCGTTTACATAGTTTTCTAAATTATATATTTTTATGTTTGTTTCGATCGAATCATTTGGCAAATAGGGTAACTTTCCAAAAATTAATTCATATGGTGTATAGTTTGTCGTGACGTGAGGTGTCGTGTTATAAGCAAAACAGTAGTAAGGTACCCATTTATCCCAATCATTACTGTCAGTGAAAGCTAACATAAATTCATTTAGTACTCTATGATTTCTTTCTACACTTCATAGAGTTTGGTGGTGATATGGGGTAGAAAAGATTTGTTTAATACTTAATAATTCGCAAATATTCCTTAGGAGTTCGTTTGTAAATTCAGTACTTCTATCGGACTTTAAGACTCTAAAATGACCATATTTAAGTATGAATTGTTCAACTATGGTCTGAGCTATCGTTTTTGTATCTTTGCTAGGTATATATTTCGATATATATTTCTTAAGGGTCCAATAATATCTATTTGTATTATTTCAAAACTATTAGCTGGTGTGTATGTCATTACTTGCTTTTCTTGTGTGTGTCGCACTTTTTTGTTTAGTTTGCAATCTGTGCAGTTGTTTATAAAGTTTTTTATCATTTTATTCATGTTTTTCCATATGTATCTCTGTTTCAGTTTAAGTTGTGTTTTTCGTATACCTAAATGTCCTCCATGCGCACTGTTATGGAACTCGTCTATTAATTTGTATTGAGTTAATATATCATCTATTCTTTGAGGGTCTTTGTATATGTATTATAATATTTAATAATTGTCGTTTCTTATTTTTAGTTTACAGTATACACATTATACAATATGTCTACCTTGCAAAACTAGTACTGAATAAATATATGAATTGTGATAATTTTGAAGGAATACAAATCGTGTTTGGAATTGGGATCTACTTGTAGACATATTACCTGGCGACGACTTAGTGAGCCCTGTAAAATAGGTGAATTTATACGTGAAATTGAAAAAGTTAAATTCACACGTGCAATTACCCGTGGAAAATGGATGTGCAATTCCAAATCGAAATTTTTGATCATAAGCAGTGCTCATGGGTAAGGTGGGTGGAAAGGTTTGAAATGGCACTGCAAATATTTGATTGTGAGGAAACGAAAAAAGTTAAATTATTGCTACACTACATGGGGCAAAAGTCATACGATGTACTTTGCGACAGAATTAGCTCGGTGAAACCTACCACCCTTACTTATGAATATATTATACAAAACATGCGCGATCACTACGATCCAGAACCGTTGGACATAGTTGAAAATTATCGCTTCCATTTATGTAAACAAGAAGATGGAGAGTCAGCAGAAAATTTTATGGTAGCCTTACGTAAATTATCTATTAAATGCAACTTTGAAAATTACTTGTATTAATTCTAAAATATGTACAAATTTGAATGATAGTAATGTAACAATTACTTTTGAAATAGATACAGGATCGCCAGTGACTCTGATCAATTCTACGGAAGCGAAAAATCATTTTGCAAAATTACAATTACACGAAACGGATAAAGAACTGGTCAGTTATTGCAATACAAAAATCAAGTTTTATGGCTTTATATACGTTGATGTGGCCTAATGTAAAAATTTAAAATTGTATATTGCACATTCAGATAGACATGTTTTATTGGGACGTGACTGGTTATCAGTATTGAAAATAGATTGGAATGAAATTTTTAAAAATAATAAATGCAATTCAGTAAATATGATAGCTGCGCCAAATGTGGATGCTGAAATTTCAAAACTAACTACAAAGTACAAAAAGGTTTTTGATAACAACAGTTCGGGGAAAATTACAGATATTAAGGCTCGTATTAAAGTTAAAGATAATGCTGTACTGGTATTTTTAAAATGTCGAAGAGTTCCGTGCTAACCTTAAATACGCATATTGGATTGTATCAACCTACACGATGGTATTGCAAATGGTCCAGCAAGGTGGCAAAGAGAAATGGAAAATATATTAAGTGGCATACCTGGCGTAACTGTGTTTATTGATGATATTAAAATAACTGCTGCTAAATGTTACGCATTTACGACGTTTAGAAGAAGTTTTAAAACGTTTAGATGAACGTAACATGAGAGTTAATTTGGAAAAAAGTAGTTTCTTTATGGATAAGATTGAGTACTGCGGATATGTTATTGATGAACATGGCATACATAAAATGCAACAAAAAATTGATGCCATTCAAAATATGCGTAGACCCTGCAATAAGGATGAAGTACGTGCTATGGTTGGCTTAATAAATTATTATGGAAGATTTTTTCCAAATTTAAGTACTGTGTTATCCCCGATTAATAATCTACTTAAGAAAAAGGGTACGTTTAAATGGACTAAAGAATGTGAGGAATCATTTAAAAGAGTAAAAGAACGAATGCAATCCGATATTGTACTGGACCACTATGATACAAAAAAAAAACGCTTATCCTTGCTGTTGATGCTTCACCTTATGGCGTGGGCGCTGTAATAAGTCATCGGTATTTTGATGGTACAGAAAAGCCGATTCAGTACGCGTCTCAAACTTTGTCTATGGTACAACAACGATACAGCCGGATCGATCGGGAGGCATATGCGATAATATTTGGTATCCGAAAATTTTATCAATACGTTTATGGACGGAAATTTATTCTTGTTACAGATAATAAGCCATTAAGTCAGATATTTTCGCCAAATAAGGCACTAACAACATTATCTTCTTCTAGAATGCAACATTACATATTTTTAAGTTCATTTGATTTTGATGTACAATATAAGAAGGCAACAGAAAATGCGAACGTGGATGCTATGTCTAGATTACCAATGCCTACAACGTATGAAAAAATTGAAGAAGTAGCTGTAATGCAAATTAATGATATTGAGACGCTTCGGGTTACAGTGTCAGAGTTAGGCACTGTAAAAGAGTTAGTAACGGCGAACAGTACCTGCTCAATTTAGTTTTGGAATAGATCAATCTGAATTCTCGTTACAACAAGATTGTCTTCTGAGAGGTACTAGAGTATACATACCACCAAAACTACGAATAAAAGTTTTACAAGAACTACACACAGCTCATTTTGGAATGACGCGTATGAAACAACTTGGTAGAAGTTACTGCTGGTGGAACGGTATGGACAGTGAAATTGAAAAAATTGTAAAAAATTGTAGAAACTGTCAACTGTACAAGCCCGATCCAACTAAATCTCCTATACACTGTTGGGAACAGTCTAAAGCACTTTTTCAACGCGTGCACTTAGATTTTGCGGGATAATTTTAGGGTTGTTACTGTTTAATACTCGTTGATTCATTTTCGAAATGGCCTGAAGTGCATTTAATACCCAACATTACAACAAGTATTACCATACAAAAATGTCAAGAAATTTTTAGTTGCTTTGGACTTCCTCAAATATTAGTAAGTGATTATGGTCCGCAATTTATGTCACATGAATTTCAATTATTTTTAAAAGCAAATGGCATTATTCATAAAAAAGGAGCCCCTTATCATCCAGCTACCAATGGCCAGGCTGAACGTTATGTTCGAACAATTAAATAAAAAATTAAAGCAATCAATTGCGATAAAAGTGATATACGTGTGGAATTATGCAAAATTTTATTAGCGTATCGTCGAAATATTCATGGAACAACTGGGTGTTCGCCATCACAATTAATGTTTGGTAGGCAAATTAGAACTAAATTAGATCTTATGATACCAAAAGCAAACGATATAAAGATTAATGTGCATAACGAATCAAAATTTAAAGTTGGGGAGAGGGTTGCGGCCAGATGTTATTTTTCTTCAATAAAATGGAAATTCGGCACTATAATAAAAGTATTGGGAAAACTACATTATCTTATTAAATTGGACGATCAACGTATATGGAAGCGTCATGTGAATCAGCTTCGTGCTATCGGCTCGAATATACAACCAAATGACTTATCACATTACACACTTTTTGACTATGGATGGACATATGAAGAGCGAAGAGAAAGAAGAGCGATGAAGATCAGAGTGCACTGAAGATCCTGGACTTACTCCAGTGGAGCTGAGACGTTCAGCTCGCATACGAAGACCGCCTGAACGTCTTCGTTATTCTACATTTAAAAATAAATAGGTACGTTTTATACATATGCATTTATGACCAAGTGGTCAGGCGCGGTGAGCTGTTATATCGTTATGTGGCAGCGCCATTGATAAAATAGAAAAACACACACCTCTAGTTATAAGATGTTTAGTACACATGTTTTATAGTATACACAATATACAATATGTCTACCTTGCAAAACTAGTACTGAATAAATATATGAATTGGGATAATTTTGAAGGAGTAAAAATCGTGTTTGGAATTGGGATCTTTTTTTTTTTTTTTTTTTTTTTTTTTTTTATTTATCAAAACTTAGCTAAATATACAGCCAATTCATTAAAAAAAACGAATAGAATAATTTTTCATTTTATATATACTTAACTAAAGTCAGTGTTGCTATGGAGGCTACTTGGCGGTTCAATAAACCACACTTTTTTAAGTTTGAACAATTTTAATTATTATTATTAATTCAAACAATCCAATATTTATTTTGACATTAATGATTTACAAAGTTTAATGATAATTTTATAAAACTAATGACATTAATGTGATTTAAATTGGTGATTAAGTGTGATTATATTTTTAAAAAAATTCAAAGTATGCCACCTTCGCAATAGCAAGCTAAAAGTGAAAGAGGAAGAAATTAGAGGTGGCAAAATTTATTTCCTGATATTTGCTAGTGGCGGTAACACCCCCCACCAGTATGGCAAGGAAATCCGCAGCCTTACTCAATATTAGGAGCCACGTCAATCAAAGCTAGCTTTACTGCTGGTCTCTCTAAGATGCCACATTTCGTCATAACTTTTGCTCTACGAACTTGGCCATCGTCAGCTGTGATCACTTCAATGATTTTACCTTTAGGCCACACATTTCTGGGGCTTGCAGGGTCAACCACAACAACTAAATCTCCAACTGCCAATGGCTTACACTTTTCGTACCATTTTGTTCTACACGTTAAAGTTGGTAGATATTCAGCGACCCACCTCTTCCAAAAACATTGCGCAAATTGTTGTCCATACAGCCAGTTCTGTCTAAGCAAGAGTTTATCGTCGTCGAATATACCCAATGGTTTCATACCGTTTGAATGTCCTAATAAAAAATGATTCGGCGTTAAAGCCTCTTGATTTTCATGTTCAATAGGAATATACGTTAACGGTCTAGAATTTATAATGTTTTCAACTTCAATAATCATGTTTCGCAACGTCTCTTCATTCGGAATTCTATGTGGAAGTATTTTATATAAATTATTTTTTATGGATCTTACCAGACGTTCCCAAGCACCACCCATGTGAGGTGCTAATGGTGGATTGAAATTCCACTTGGTGGTGGCACTTGTAAATATTTTGATAAATTCATTGGTATCTACATCTTTAATAGATTCGCGTAGTTCACGTTCAGCGCCCACGAAATTCGTCGCGTTGTCACTAAAAAATTCTCTTGGCGTTCCACGTCTTGCAATAAAGTTTCTGATTGCAATTATACATGAACTGGTAGTGAGTGAATTCACTAGTTCAACGTGAACCGCTCTAATTGTTAAACATGTAAACAGTGCACCATATCGCTTTTCAGTGTGACGATTTACTGTTATCAACATGGGCCCAAAAAAGTCTAATCCGGTGTAGGTAAATGGTGGACTATATGCTGCCAATCTTGCTCTAGGCAGTTTAGCCATTTGTGGTGATTGTACTACTGGTTTTTTAATTTTACACATTTGGCAGCGCTTTATAACAAATTTAAATGTTGTACGTAATCTGGGTATATAATATTTTTGTCGTAGTTCATTTACAACTGTTTCATTATTTGCATGAAAAAACAAACAATGATAATGCATAATAAGTAAATGTGTAGTGTAATGGTTCCGCGGCATTATAGCAGGGTGTTTGGTTACTTGCGGTAAACAAGCTTCATCTAAACGACCACTTACACGTAAAACGTTATTTTCATCCAGATATGGTGATAATTTATATATATGACTTGATTTTGCAATAGTTTTATTTAATTTCAGAGTAGCGATTTCACTAGCATACTCACTTTGTTGAGCCTCTTTAATGAGAATATTTTCAGCAAAATACAATTCATTTTGAGTAAATTCTTCGTGTACGTTGTTGGTAGATTTAATTTTCAAGCAGTTGCAAAATCGTATAACAAATGCTGCAGTTCTTAAAGCTCGCATCCATTTTGAAAATCTCGTTGTATCTATAATATATGAATTATTAGTGTTAATGTTAAATATATGTTGTTTTAATTCTGTATCAGTAGGTGGTATTTTTTCTAAATTTTTTGGCCAATAATCTTCTGACAATTTCAAAAATTCAGGTCCAACGAACCAACGACTGGTGTGTGAAATGTCAGGTGTTTTAAACCATTTGGTTGCGGTGTCAGCGACATTCAGTTTACCAGGCAACCAACGCCATTCATTAACATCAGTTAATTCAAATATCTCACTTATACGGAGAGCAACAAATTGATGATATTTTCTATGATCAGAGTGCAACCAACTAATAACTGTTTTAGAATCAGACCAAAAAACTCGTTTTTCAAATTTTAATGTATGACTTTCACATATAATTTTAGCATAGCGAGCTCCAATAAGGGCTGCCATCAACTCTAAACGAGGAATGGAAATAGTTTTTTGTGGAGCGGCTCTTGTTTTAGAGCCGACCAAAGCAACATCTATTGTAATTGAATTACTTAATCTGAGGTATGCCGTGGCAGCGTAACCGCTTTCACTAGCATCCACAAATATATGCAACTGCACTTGAACATTATCATAATTAATTAACGAACGCAAATAGCATCGTGGTATGTTTAAATTTTCTAATTCGGGTAAAAGACTTAACCATTTACGCCATTTTTCAATTTGAGGAGAAGTAATAATATCATCCCAGCCTATGCCACTTCGCCATATTTCTTGTAATAAAATTTTTAAAAGCATTAAAATATGGCCAACTAATCCCAGTGGATCATAAACAGACATAAGTACACGTAGAACTTCTCGTTTAGTAGGCGTATTTAAATTATTTGCCATTAATACTTTTGGTAATTTATACATAAGATTATCATTAATCGTGTCCCAAAATATGCCTAGGACTTTTTCAGTGTTAAGATTTTCGCTTGCATTTAAACAACGGTTACTTTCAGGATTAGTTGCATTAATTTTATTAAGAAACTCTTTGTTATTTGAGCACCAATTACGTATATTAAATCCACCTTGGCTGTGTATAAATTTAACTTGTTGAGCACGTTGTATGGCTTCTTCTGGTGTTTTCAGTGAACATAAATAATCATCCACATAGTGGTTTTGTTGTATATCAGTTGATGCCAATGGAAATTGTTGTTCAAATTTTTGTGCATTTATATTTTTTATATATTGTGAAATGCATGGTGAGCATGACGCACCAAAAATCATAACATTCATAATAAAAATATCAGGTTCGCATGTAGAATCGCAGCTACGCCAAAGAAATCGTTGTACATGACGATCTTCTTCTCTAATAAACACTTGATGGAACATTTGTTCAATATCACCACAAATAGCAACTGATCGTTCACGAAATCTATACAATATTGATGGAAGTGATGAAATGAAATCTGGTCCTTTAAGTAAAAAGGAATTAAGTGATACACCTTGTGATTTGGCAGCTGCATCCCATACTATTCTAATTTTTCCAGGTTTATTAAGAACTGCAAATATCGGCAGGTACCAGGTTTTATTAGCTATAGGCTCAGCATTTAATTTATTTAATTTAGATATGTAGCCTTTTTCAAGATATTCTGATATGGTTTTTTCAAATACAACAAATAATTCAGGTTTGCTTTTTAATTTTTTCTCAAGACATAATAATCGTTTAAATGCCATTGAATAACTTTTCGGCAATTCTGAATTATCATAACGCCAAAGCAGTGGTGCTTCATAATGCCCATCGGGTCTTTGTTTGGTATATTTTTCTAATAACGTAATAGCTCTAGTTTCTTCTTTAGGCTTAATCAACGGATAATTAAAACCATCAGAATCTAAAGAGAAATATTGTTTAAGCATATTATTTAATTCTATATCTTGTTCACGTTGACACTCACAAACGTGAAAATTAAATTGTTTTAAATTAATTGTATTATTTTGTTTACCACATATAAGCCATCCAAGGCGTGTGCGTAGCGCTGTAGGTTCATCAGACTCACCTTCTCTGATTCTTGTTGGCACACATAATTTTAAATTGTTGAGTCCTATAAGGATGCGTGGTGTTGCATTTTGATAGTCATTTATAGGTAAACCTTTTAAGTATTGATAACGTTTGCGCAGCTCAGTATAATTTAATGATTGTTGCGGCAATGACAATGATTTAACTGTTCGCACATCTAGAATATGTATTTTATTATTTGAACCAGATACTTGAATTTTCAAATGCTGTGAATTTGGTTCATCGCGTTCAATATTGTTAGTCCATTTTAGACAAAGAGGATCAGACTCGCCTTCTAGCGAGAGATCTGAAATAATTTTTTCATCAATAAGACTTACAGACGAACCTTCGTCAATTAAAGCAAACGTTTCAACGCATTTATTCTTACCATACACTTTCATTGCAATTACTTTGAATAAAATTTGTTTATTTGTTGTATTATGTGCATTAACAATATTTTGATTATTATTTGTGGTTTGTCCCTCTATTAATTTATCTTTTTCTATATTATGTAAAAGAGGATTATGTTTTATTTTACAACCATTAATATTGCATGTAATTTTACTACGACAAATTCCCGCGTGTTTTTTTAAGCATTGCTTGCACAATTTATATTTTCTTACCACATTCCATTTTTCTTTAAGATCAGCTGATTTAAATTCGTCGCAATCTGCTATGTATTTACAATTCTTTTGACACATAAAACATCCCCGTTCTAATGAATTTGAATGTGCGTTAACGAACACTGTTTTGTTTTTACGTTTGTTATTTTCTGATGAAATATCAACACTACTTGCCGAAATGCCTATTTCATAAAGCCAATTAGAAAAATCAGCAAAACTTACCCGCTGATTATTTTTTGATAAATCAAGTTGGGATCCCCAAGTTATTTTAAAATACGGTGGTAATTTATCTACTAATTCTTGAATGAGTGTGGAATTATATAATTCATCAATAAGACCAGATGCTTCTATGGTAGCAAGAAGTCCTTTTACTTGTACAGCAAAATTCTTTAACGAATCTAAGTTGTTTATATCGATAACTGGCATGTTCTTAATTTTTTGTTTTAATGAATATATAATTTTTTCAGGTTGCCCGTAAAGCAATTTTAATGTTGACATGGCAGTTGATACGCATGAAGGATGTACTAAAATTTGTTGCACTGATTTTAAAGCTTCACCTTTTAAAGCCTTCTGTAGACGTATCAAATTTTCGGCGTCTGTTAGACCACATACTTGTGTAGACCAGCAATAAGTCGAATTAAACAGTGGCCATTCTTCTGGTACCCCGGAAAATGTGGGTAAATCTTTTGGAACCGTTTGACGCGCGTTTAATTGTTGAGCTGTAAGCGTAGATTGTGAAAATTGCATAGACGATGGTAGGTTAGATGTTTCATTGAAATTGTAGTTTAACGAACAATTAGGCATTGTAAAATTGCATTGTTGATTTTGTATATTATTTAAATTTGCAGCGTTGTGGATGAATGTAAAATGTATGGGAACTTGAGACAAGCGTTCTCTTTTGTAGCTACAACCAACACCTGAAATTGGCTGTGTTGACATAGCATTAGTTGCTGTTGTATAAAACGGTGGATTTCTGACGCTATTATTACAAGATGTAAACGTTAAACATGAAGTATTCATAATAAAATTATTATTTGGTTGTATCGATATTGTAGTACATGGTAAATTAGGTTGTATTTCAGCCATTCGATTAGGCTGTGTATTTAGCCATTCAGTTACAGGATTGGCAATACAAGCTTGATTGGCAACAGACACCTGGAAATCATTAACACAGGCTGATTGTTGTAATATATTGTATTTTTTCTTAATATATTCTCGTTCGAGACGTGTTTCTTCTTCTAGTTGTTTTAACTGAAGATGGAGCTCCGTAGTGTCGGAGTCTTTTGTTGAAGCCGAGCTTCGAATTGATGATGGAGACGGTGACTTACTTTGTGTTGAACATTTGTTGCATGTCCAAGGTTGGTCAACGTTAGTAATATTTGCGCAAATTTTGTGGGTGGGTAACGGACACGTGGTGCATATAACGATTTCTGATATAGCTGGTTCGTGACATATTTGGCAGCTTTGGCGAACAGTGCCGGTACTTGTGTTGGGCTGACCCTGTAAAGAGAGCATGTTTAGGACTTATGTTTGTGCCGATGTAAGATACTTTCCCTTTTTAACAGGACCCAAAAGTGTTGGCTTACTATTGTTCACTTGCTGATATTAGCGCTTACAAACAGATAAACCTACTCCAACAATGAAGAATCACTTCGATTGGTGATGTTTGACTTCTCTCACAGAATATATTGTGACTTTATATTTAATTTTTGAATTTTTTTAAAAAGAATTTTGCTATGGAGGCTACTTGGCGGTTCAATAAACCACACTTTTTTAAGTTTGAACAATTTTAATTATTATTATTAATTCAAACAATCCAATATTTATTTTGACATTAATGATTTACAAAGTTTAATGATAATTTTATAAAACTAATGACATTAATGTGATTTAAATTGGTGATTAAGTGTGATTATATTTTTAAAAAAATTCAAAGTATGCCACCTTCGCAATAGCAAGCTAAAAGTGAAAGAGGAAGAAATTAGAGGTGGCAAAATTTATTTCCTGATATTTGCTAGTGGCGGTAACAGTCAGCAAAACAGCAAACCGCCGAAACAACAACAACAACAACAACATCCGCAGCCGCAACAGATTAGAATCTAATTAATAATAAACTATAATACTTAAGAACTAGCATGTTTAAGAACTAGAAAGTAACCAACAATAATACAAATCATGTAAATAATAAAATGAAATGTAAAAAAAATAATAAAAAAAAAAAAAAAAAAAAAAAAAGGGGGAAAGCAATCCGGCATCTTATTAATTTAATATTAAACTTTTAATACTCTCGATGGATCTGTGTGATCCATCGTATAAATAATAGTACTCATTAAAACAACTGGATATAACCCTCAATGGGTGAAACATCTCGTAATTGGTGCGACACTGTGACAGTTTAATTAAAACAAAATGCCTACTACATCTTTTGGGCACATTAATATATACTTCGTTCAACAAAGCAGGACAGTTAACTTCACCGTTCAAAAGTTTAATGAAAAAAGAGACACCTAACCAAATACGTCTATTTGACAGCGAAGTCATATTAATAAGTTTTAAGCGACTTTCATAGGGTGGTAAAGGTATTTGGGGGTCCCAACCTAAACCGCGTAAAGCAAATCGTAAAAAGGACTTCTGCACGGATTCAATACTATCCTTATATAAATTATAGTTAGGCGACCACACGACAACTGCATATTCAAGAACCGGACGTACTAATGCAACATAAAGAGATTTGGTCACGTATGGATCCAAAAATTCTTTAGACCAACGCTTTACAAATCCTAAAAGACATTTAGACTTATTAACGACGGAGCGGATTTGGAGATTAAAGTTAAGTTTCGGATCCAGGATAACACCAAGATCTTTAAAAAATGAAACATGTTCCAACCTATGATTGCCAATAAAGTAATCCACATTTATTGGAGCATACCTTGAAAATGTAATTTTTTTACACTTGTCTAAGTTTAATATCATACCATTAAACTTAGACCACTTAACCAATTCCACCAGATCTGACTGTAACAACGCACTACCACCAAGGGAATGATATGAGTGAAAAATTTTAACATCATCGGCAAACATTAAAATATTAGAATGCCTAATGCATGACGGAAGATCGTTAATAAATAGGATAAACAACAAAGGCCCCAGATGGCTGCCTTGCGGTACACCAGATGACACATTAATAATAGAAGATACGTAACCCTGATAAAGAACACGTTGGGTTCGCCCAGAGATATAAGACCTAACCCATTGCACCAGATTAAGCGGGAGACCTATACGATTCAACTTATATAATAGAAGGGAATGCGAAACTTTGTCAAAAGCTTTAGAAAAATCAGTGTATAACACATCAGTTTGAGTTTTCTCAGAAAATGAACGAAATATACAACATGCTAGTTCAAGAAGGTTAGTTGTTGTAGATTTACCTTTAATGAAACCATGCTGAGCGGGCGATAAGATTGAAAAGATGTATGGTTGAAGTCTATTCACTAATAGGCGTTCAAATAGTTTAGGGATAACGCTAAGTTTAGATATACCCCTATAATTACTGATCAAATTTCGCGAACCTGTTTTAAAAAGTGGTATTATGTATGACTCCTTCCAAATATTAGGAAAGTACCCATTGTTGAGACAATTGTTAAAAATGGCTGTTAATGGTGCACTTAAAATATCGGCACAATAGATGATAATACATGACGGTATACCATCGGGTCCAGGGTAATAAGATCTTTTTATGGACCTCAGAGCGTTAAGTACTTCTGATTCCGAAAAACGTACTTGGGGAAAGATATTGAACGATTTAATATAATAAGGATAAGCATCCGAAGCGATAATTTTATCACTATAACAGTTTGCAAAAAAATCTGCAAAGAAATTGCATATTTCAAAGGGGTTGGAAGATTCAATATTATTGTAGTACATATATGATGGAAATTCTTTAACCCTTCTTTTGGAGTTAACAAAATCATAAAACTTTCTCGGATCGCTTAATATTCTGTTTTTCATTTTCAGAACATAATCGTCATAACATTTCTTGTTAACAGTATTAAATTTACGCATTTCTTTGATATAAATGATATAATCCGCAGAGAGACCAGTTCTCTTATAACGCTTAAAAAACTTATTCCTTCTATTTCTGATGGATTTCAAATCATCCGAAAACCAGGCAGGGCAGCCTTGTGCCCCATGACTTAATCCTACTGGTACACTAAGGGAAATAGCAAAAAAAAGTTTTTCATATATAACGGACAGACAATTATCAATGTTCTTATAACTCAAATCCCAGACCACATTAGACAAACAGTCAGATAACGCTTTGTAATCAGTTTTATGAAAGAGGTAACGAGTATTGGTTGAACTATTATTGTTATTAATCTCACCAATAGATACATTTAGCAAAATAGAAATAGAAGGATGATGGGTATCTTCAGGTGTAACAAGAGGAGATGCCCGTAAAATAGTTAGATTATTTGTATTAGAAAAGACCAAGTCTAATAGCCGACCATTAACATTTGATACCTGATTTAATTGCATTAAGCTGAGATCAAAAATTGACTCAAAGATATCTTCATAATATGAGGGATAGCTAATGGGTGAAAAATACCCACACTCCATATCAAAAGTCCACGTTACATCAGGTAAGTTGAAATCACCCAATACAAGGATTAAATCATTCGGTCTTAACCGAGAACACACGTCAGAGATGAAGGTAAAGTGCTTTAAATAGATATCGATATTAGATGACGGTGGAACGTATGAGCAAGTAATATAAACAAAAATACTACCGACTCGTAATTGAACACAAATAAATTCAATATCAAGAGGAATAGAAAAATCAAGTTTACGAGAAGAGAAGGAATTAGAAATAGCAATGAGTACACCACCGCCCACTTTTCCAATCCTATTCTCCCTGTAAACCTGATATCTAGTGCAAAAGATTTCAGAATCATGGATCCCTGGCTTAAGCCAGGTTTCAGTGAAGGCAACAATGTGGTAGTCACAGTTAAGAGTGTTAAGGAGTAAAGTTGACAATTTAGTATTTAACCCACGCACGTTTTGGTACAGAAAAGACAGGACACTGTTCAGTTTTTTGGAACATTATCAACCGGATTGGAAATAAGTGACACCACAGCTCTTTTACGTGGAACAAAGTCCTTAATGAAAATCCCTTCAGGCCAAAAAACTTTATTCGAAACCAAATTATAAAGATTAGCCGGTAATTGCATTTTGAAAGACGAAATGTCACGCTGTTGGGGGACACTAAATTTAAAGATGCCAATATTAGCTGTATCCACATTAGAAATTTTAGACTTGATGTACTCTATAATCATGTCAACCGTTGTATCAGCAGCAAGACGAGAGATAAAAATTGCCTTGCGGGCAGGTACAACAGTTAAAACATTTTTAGGAGGAACAGACTTCACTGACTCACACACATTGTTGCAATCAAATGTACTAGCTGGAGTAGCGGGCGTACAACGTGGTTCCGTTAAAGGAACATTCTGTACATTGCCAACATTCGATACCTCCGCATTGTATACAGCATCCGTAGAATTACCGTTGGAATCTACATCAACGTTAATTTGGGGAAAATCCTTAACAGCCTTAGACAAAGCATTAGAAGTAGAGGGTAAGTTGTCATCAATAACAATAGTTGGAATCGCAAGAGGACCAGACGTGGTATCCGAATTTAACGACGACATAGATGTCGTACGATACGGTACATCACATATGTTTGGGGCTAATGAATCCTTATGCATATCAACTTGTTTCACAAATTTACCACGATCCTGAAAAGAACCATCCAAATATTTACAAGACGCAAACAGATCTTGATAGAAGTCAAACTTAGCAGTTAACTTAGCTAAATCGCTACATAACTCCCTAAAGCCAGCTTGAGTCTGATTAAACAATTTGTAAAAATCGACATCCTTCTGCCGGCAACTCGGACAAGACCATCGCAACCCTTTCGCGCGATTGATAATGTGATCAAATTGTCTACCTGTGAACCCAGCACACTTTAAGTGAGCAGCTGATTCACATAGCCAACAGAAAAGAAATCGTTCCGGGGAGGAATTAATATTTTTCTCCTTTGGACTATACATTCTTTTGCATTTGGAATAACAGCATTCCATCTTGGCAAATTGAACACAAATAGAGAAAAGTACAAAAGAATAAAAGATCACTTACTATAAAAGAAAAACCACCGTCACGGCAACAACAATTACCTAGAAATAACTGCACCAAAATGTACACCAAATACGAGACAAATAACCAGTTATTCACTAAGTGAAACAAAAGAAATTATCAATTTGTAATTATTAACACAAAATTGAATAAAAAAATTTAATATAAATTTAATTTATTCACTTGATATCGCAATTTTTTGCACGAGCGAGAATAATATTACAGCTTCAAAACAGAGATGCCAGATTACTGTAGATAATTCTACTTGTAGATATATTACCTATTATGTGTGGTGGAATTGCTGGTGATACTAACAAGTTAGCAGGCGCACGTAATTGGCAACCATACAAGACAGCCAAATTATGTTCAGCCAAAACTAGCGATGAACAATGTCCATGGCTACATAAGTTAAAACGCTAGATACAACAGTCATCACAAAATTACCCAGAGTACACAAAATAATAAACGGCAATGTGTATCGTAGATTCTACCGACATGCAGATGACGCTGAGGATACACCCTGGAAACTATGTATTCCTACAAGTTTTTCTTTTTATAATTTGAATTACATTTTGTACAACAACATCATTGTGTGGACTGTGTATTTGTTGTTTAATAAATCAGTTACATTCCGTTTACTTATTGTGTATTTCTCTTTTTTATTGTTCATATCTCTTCTCTTTAAATATTTACTCTTAACTTTGTAATAAAGGAATAAACGGTACTCGAACTGTATTATTTTTTATCTACTTATACATATACTATATTTACATTTATTTGCTGGTTTAATTAGTTACTCATCATGGTTTGTGCTTCTGTGAATTGTAAAGTTACCGATGATTATGATGTTCGGTCTATTATTTGCTGGATATGCAATGAAGTATTTCGTGCTTCTTGTGTAGGTATTCCCGCACGCGCCGCTGACTTTGTTACCGACATTCGGAACCTCCGATGGTGCTGTGATGGCTGTGTTGGCTATAATTTAGAGTTTTATAATACCGTCTCATCATTAAGAAATGAATTCAGCTTGTTTAAGGCCGATTTTATTAATCTTGCAGAGCGTTTAATTAGTTTTGAATCAGTCATGTATAATAATAGTTCAATTCCATCCGATAAATCGCCGTCACCGAAAAAATCCCCGCCTGCTAATAAGACACCGTCTCCGAAAAAATCACCCAGAGCTCTTCGCAAGAGAAACGCTAAAATACTTAACACTAAAAAGCAATCGTCCGCAAAGCCATCTACGCCAATCACGGGCAGCGACAACCCCGTGCAAAAGACTGGTGACAGTGTTTCTGTTAACTTAATTGATGAATCTATCATAAACGCTGTAAAGCCTTCCACATCGTCAACTACTATCGTTCCTTCTGTCACAATCAAACCGAAGGATCTTGTCATTGTTTCCCCTAAAAAATCAATATTCGTTTCACGGTTTATTCCGGACACGACGGTCGAGGATATTAATTTTTATATTAAATCGAAATTCAATGCTGACATCGATATCAATTCTTATAAATTTAACTTTTCATATAATCGTTCGAAATCATCATTCAAGATAGTTGTACCTGATGATCATTTCGATACAATAGTCAACAGTAACTTTTGGCCTGCCAAAACATTTGTACAGGAATATACATATAAAGAAAAGCGTAAACTATCTGATGTTGTACGTTTGCCTTCTGCTAACCAACAAGATTCAAAAAACTAAGTTGGGTGTCTCTGTCTATATCATATCAAAACGTTCGGGGATTAAATTCCAAACTATCGACATTATTCTTAAATAGCTACTCATTTAATGATGACATTATAATCGTTACTGAAACTTGGCTATCATCGTCTGTATTGAATTCAGAAATTTTTTGTCCGAATTATAATGTATTCAGATGTGACCGGATGAATAGGCATGGTGGAGGTGTTCTAATTGGTGTGTCTTCATCACTTTGTTCCAGTTTAGTTGACACAAGGTTAACCAATGATATCGAATGTATTGCTGTTAAATTATTCAATATCACTGTATATGTTTCTTGCTCCTACATTCCACCTAATGTATCCGTTCCTTACTATTCTAATCATGTATGTGCCATAAAAAGTATTACCTCTTTATTAAAATGTGATGATGACGTCCTTATCTTCGGTGATTTCAATTTACCTTCAATCTCATGGATTAGAGCTGAAGATGATATATGATATATATGCTTTCTCTAACTAATGTTACATGGACTAATGAATTACTAAATGAATTATTTGAATAAAATTTTTTTTTTCAACTAAACAATATTAAGAACGTTTTGAACAGAACACTTGGTTTGGTTTTTTCTAACGTTACTTCTAATTATTCTGTAAAGCAGTGTGGTCCCAGAGGATAAATTTCATCCAACAGTATCATTGTCATTGGATTTACATACCTGCTCTAATAAAAAAAAAAACTCAACGAAATATTGTCGCTATAATTTTAAATTATACCAAACTAAATAAGTTACTTTCTGACGTAAATTGGTCATTTATACCTGATGGATCATCAGCAGTTTCGAATGCAGATCTTGAATCGATGGTTGTTATGTTTTATGACAAATTGTTCGATCCTCTTTCTGAAACCGTGCCTTATACTGCTATCTCAAATATGTATGGATCACCCTGGTCAAACAAAAAACTTAAATATTTAAAAAACAATAAAAACAGACTCTACAAACGCATTGTAAAGTCCAATTCGTCTGCTGAATATATGAATTTTATGAAGGCCTGCAGAAAGTATAACTCTATAACAAACTTAGTTATATGAACTATATGCAACAAGTGAAAAATGATATAATAATTAATCCTAATAATAAAGAAATCTAGCTCTTACCCTCCGTCAATGAAATACAATAATAATGAGTCCAGTAACGATAATACAATGGCAAATATGTTTGCCGACTTTTTTCAGTCTGTGCATGTGTAAAACAATGTGCAAAACATTAATTATTATAACTTAGAGTATTCTAATAATATCTATTTTAATCTCCTTAACCGTGACAATGTTCTTAAAAGTATGCTAGCATTAGACGATAAACACAATCCTGGCCCTGATGGTGTGCCGAATTGTATATTAAAAAATTGTACATCACGCTTATATCATCCATTAACTAAATTATTCAATGCCTCCATCAAACAATTTTACTTCCCCAACTTGTGGAAAAAATCCTTTATTATTCCATTATTCAAAGCCGGCTATAAATCCGATATCTCTAACTATCGTGGCATTGTGAAATTAAGTGCAATTCCAAAGCTTTTTGAAAAACTGCTGTCTGATACTCTATCATCTCAATTATCACCTATAGTTTCTGATTATCAGCATGGGTTCCTGAAAAAAAGGTCTACCACAACCAACCTGTTGGAACTTGCTACATTCGTTAATGACACATTCATTAATGGTGAACAAACCGATGTAATCTGCACAGACTTTAGCAAGGCGTCGATACTGTGAACCACGTAATTCTGTTTAACAAACTAAAACATATCGGTTTTTACGAAGGCAATCTTAAATGGATTTACTCGTATCTTACTGGACGTACCCAACGTGTCTTATTCAATAATGTACTCTCCAAAGAAATTGAAGTTCACTCTGGTGTGCCGCAGGGTAGCCATCTTGGTCCCCTTCTATTTTTACTGTTATTCTACATTGTCGTGTACTAATGTATGCTGACGATGTTAAACTTATCTATAGTTACAAGTTTTAGCGGGGTCAAGTTTTTATGCAGGATGACATTAACCGGTTCGTTAAGTGGTGTTTCAACAACTTAATATCCTTGAATGTCAAAAAATTTAATCATATGACCTTCTGTCGTAGGGAGGTGATAAATAAAAACTATATAATTAATAATGTCCCAATTGAAAGGGTATCATCCGTTAATGATCTCGGCGTACTGCTGGACAGTAAACTAACTTTTAATGCGCATATTAATACGACATGTAATAAAGCCAACAGAACTTTAGGCTTTATTAAGAGATGGTCGAAGGAGTTTCAGGAGTTTCCCTTTACATCCAAACTTCTTTTTACCTCTTTAGTAAGGCCTATTTTAGAATACTGCTCTGTAATTTGGGATCCGCAATATGAAGTGTATACCAACCAGATTGAATCTACACAAAAAATGTTTTTACTTTTTTGTCTTCGTGGTCTGCCACGGAGTCCTAACCTGAGGCTGCCCTCATATACAAGTCGACTTGCTTTGATAAAACTTCCTACCCTCAAAAGCAGAAGGACAATGTTAAACGTGTATGCACAATTTACTTAATTCGTATTGTATTGATTCGGCGTTTTTATTGTCTAGCATTAATATCAATGTACCTCGACGCGCTTCTAGATATTTTTGGTTTCTTTGCATAAATTATTACAAAAATAACTATAGCAATAATAACCCGTTGCGACGGTTATGCAAGACCTATAATGACAACTATCATTTAATCGATCTGTGTGAAAATGCTGATATAATTAAAATTAAATTAATAAAATATTTAAACTCTGTCTAACTTGTACTTTCATCAGCTGAACCATGATTGTGTAGCTTATTATTCATTTCGGTTGCGGTGTCGGTGTCGCGATCTGCAATCTATCGCAGATCTATCCAATCCCGTTTATAGGATTGGATAGTCATTCGTTCGATCCGGAATGGCGACGATGATACTGACACAAAAATATTAAAACACACTTTACTTAACCTATCTGAGCCATTAAAAAAAAAAAAAAAATGGTCGTCACCGCATATTAGTAGAGAATCACGACCAACTAAGGGCAGGGCACTGTGGAGAGCGTAAAACCACAAAACGAATAACAAACAGACTTTTGGCCGGGAATGTTCCAAGATATTGCCAAGTATGTGCGTAAGTGTGATTCGTGCTGAAAACATAAAGCAGTGCAGCAAAAATCACCGGGGCCATCCCCACGATCCAAGCGAACAAACAGAACACCAGTGACCAACGCCCAAGGAAAGTATCTAAATTCGCGCGGAACAATAACCTTCGCCACCGGGAATATACGATTGGTGATCAGGTTTTAATCAAAAGCCATGTATTATCGAGTGCAGCAGGAAATTTCGCCGCTAAGTTGGCAGAAAAATACGAGGGTCCATACCTAGTCGAGAAGTTCGTATCACCACTAATAATCGTAGTCATTAGCCACGATCGAAAAGTCACCAAAAGGATTCACATCAGCGAGATCAAACCAATACCATAACCGTGGAAATTCTAATACAACGAAATAACAAGTAAATTGTTGGTCTGGAAACACAGCTCCACATGTTAAGGCGGTTCAATGCTGGCACAAAACGAAGATGCTGGAATTAAACAATAAGACGAACAAACGGATCATTCCAATGATACATGAGCTTTAGTAAAGCGGTACCGAATAAGAATGAATAAGAGCGTACCGGCTTTCTAATGTAAGGGGGAAGTGTGAGGACGCAGTGTCGCTCTCTTAAGTTCTTGCCAGCAGAATCTCAAGACAAATTGTAGGTCACTATCGGACGGTCAAAGTTATCGTAAAAAAGCACAACTATCGTATTTACCGAATTCGTTCCACTGACTTCTTCTATCAAATGTGGCTGGCTTTTATTGATTTTATACAATTCTTAAAGACTCGCTTGATACGTTTCTGCAATAAAAAACTTTTGAAAAAAAAACCTTACAAAACATCAAGAAAACATGTATAAAGTGTCCAAAAGTGGAAAAGTGGAACGAAGAACGTAATAGAAAACAGCCTTACTTTCATTTATTAATTACATATTTATTCATTCATAATTTATGCAAAATCATGTTGACAAAGACGCCTCGTACCAGTGGCATGTAAATGGCACTTCATTCCCTGAAACAGAGGCCTTCATGATAGCCATTCAGGACCAAGTAATCCGAACGAAAAGCTATATAAAGAACATCATTGGGAGTAATGCGTATCAAAATATAAGCTTTAGGTATGGGTGCCAAGCAATAGAAGACATGCACCATATAATGGCTAAAGTAGAATACAAGAGAGGCATGATGCAGTGTGCCGAATACTACACCAAGCGTTAGCAATAAAGTACGGAATACAATTACAATATCAGCCGCACTACAACTATAAACCTCAACCAGTAACTGAGGCGAGAAGTACAATAATATACTGGGACCGCACCATACTAACGGATCAAAATGTGCCAAATAACAGACAAGATATCACGCTATGGAAGAAGGAACAGCGGCAAGTACTCCTGATAGATGTGGCAATACCAAACGACAAAAATATTTTAGACAAACATAAAGAAAAAATAGAAAAATATATACTGCTGGCGGACGCAATGAAGATGCAATGGGATGTAGAGGAGGTGAGAATACTATTTATATATTTATTATATTATTTATACTTATTTCAGCGACGGGAATTGTACCAAAGTCATTGTTTGGAGTACTCGAGGATGTGGGTGTAGAAAAACACCTTTATAGCAATATTTTCGTTCATTCATATTTCTCCCAGAAATCGCATGGACGGATTTAGAGTAAAATTGCTTTGATGCATGACATCTAATAATAGTAATAATAATATTTTATATCATAACATCAGTTATATGCAAACACAACACAAATGGAATATGGATCGAAGAAGAAAGAGCAAAATACGACAGTATGCTAACGCAAGAAGAATATACAGTCACAATTAATGAAGTAAAGGAAGCTGTAAAAAATACCTACAATTGTAAAGCACCAGGAACCGACAAAATAGCAAACTTCTGGTACAAAGCCTCCTCTGCCACTCACCAAAAACTAACGGTCCTAATAAACTAACTCATAGAGCAACCTGAAAAAACACCTAGGTTCTTGGCGGAAGGAATCAAATACATCAAGCCAAAAAATAATCAGACAAACAACCCAACTAACTATCGTTCTATGACATGCCTACAAACTTTATACAAAATCATAACATCAGTAATATGCAAAAAAATATATGACCACCTAACCGCATACAATTTCCTTACTAATGAACCAAAAAGGCTGCAAGAAAGGAAGAAATAATAATAATAATAATAATAATAATAATAATAATAATAACCTGAAGGGGTTTGCTGAGTCCCCTATCGGATGCGTCTCCAGGTGGCGGATAGGAGATCGCTCTTCAGATATGTAGGGTAGCTGGAAAATAAAATACCTCCCACGGACCAGAACTCAGCAATTAATTCAGGCGCGTTTGATCCATAATGGACAGCTTCCTGGTTAGCGTCTGACTCGTAGCGAACGGCTATACCATTTCGAAGTGCCCTGCAGGGGCGGCTTTAGGCGTGACGGAACCCACAATGGGTGGCTTCCTAGCGGCGTCTGACCCATATTGGGTGGCCATAACACCAACCCTGCAGGATCGTCGACCCTCACCAAGGGTGGTTACATGGACCATTTCAAAATGTGATGATGAATGTTGAAAACGAAGCCTCTATTGTTACGGTCGGGTCCGGCGTGGGACACAAGAGCCCGACTAAGATAATGACATGGAAACCAATGCAGGAACATCGCAAAGGCCAGCCAATGATGTTTTACAACGACATGCTGTAACCACTAAGGCTGGAAAACCCAGGCAACGCATACAATGGACTGAAGAAATGAACACCAACGTCATTCGTTGTTTTCTCAAAGCTACAAAATTAGGTACAATACCAACAGGATATAGACAAGAACTACTTAGACTTTTTTTAGAAATATATCCTGAACTAAGCGGAATAATAACATCGCAAAGACTCGCAGATCAAAAACGGCACATCATATCTAAAGAGAAACTATCCCGAGTCGATATAGAAAATTTAAAATCTCAAACGGCGAACGAACTACGTGCAGAGGAAACTCAACAAGAACAAAACTATAGTGACGTAACACAAGCATGCCATCACAACTCTATGGTTGAACTGAATGTCAATAACAGAGAAAATGAACCAAATGCAATTGATAATGCTGAAGAACCTGGCGAATATCATCTCACAGCCCCGCATAATATAACCGATGATGAGGAGGCTGCACAACTACAAACAACACTCCAAGAAAACATTTTAGGCTGGAAAAATAGTACAATTGCAGACAGAAACATACTTCCAAAACTTCTAATATCACCTAAAACAGATACATTTATCGAAAAAATTAACACACAAGTCCTGCCACAATTCGGAAACACCATAACAGCATTGGAAGACCTATGCGTCAGCCGTTACTATATTACAACTAAATAGGCAAAAGACGTACAGGGCAGGTGCATATAGACAAAATGAATCAAGAACAAAAACGAAACCTTGGTGGCAAAAATGGCTAGAAAATAAAATCGAAAACTTAAGGAAAAATCTTGGTAGGCTAACACAATACGCCAAAGTAAACAGGTCCACAAAAATATTAAAAAATGTCAGTAAACTCCTACGAAATAACAATCACACAACATCTAAAATTATAGACGCTCACAAACAGAAGCTAGCCGTAAAAAACACCCACAATTAGAAAGCCAGAAAACGACAAAATAGCAAACTTCTGGAGTATGCGATATAGAGGAACTGGGAAAATAAGGAGGAAAATAAGGGGTATAAATCCTGCCTTTTATGGGAAAAATCTTGAATTTTTTTGGACATAAACCAAAATTTTTTGAAAAAATCAATTTCTTTGAAAATAACGGTATTTATAGAAAAATGTCCCAGCTAGGGAAAATAATATTTTAATTCACTCAAGTTGAATTTACTCAAGATAAGGGCAGGTAATAAAAAAAAGCCATTAAGATATGAAAAACTATTACACAATAGGCTTAGAGCATACAAGGAAAAGAGGTAGCATAAACGTGTTAAAACATATGTATTGAAGGAAACTGCCCGCACATGAGCACATGTACTACTATGAGCTAAAAAGAAAAAAAAAAACATATTAATCTCTGTGTATTTTTCTGAGAGCCTAATGATATTTGGGTTTTGAAAATTTTCTAAGTAGTATGCGATGTAGAGGAATTAGGGTTAAAATGCGTATAGAGACTAGTAGTATGCGATATAGAGGAACCGGAAAATATAGGGTGTAAAATAGGGGGGGAAATTGGGTTTAAAAATGTTAAATATCTTGGACGAAAACTAAAATTTTTTGGACGAAAACCAAAATTTTTGAGAAAAAAATTGATTTTTGAAAATAACGTATTTTATAGAAAAATGTCCCAGCTGGGGAAAGTAGCATTTTCAATCACTCAAGTTGAATTTACTCGAGATAAGAGAAGGCAATAAAAAATCTGTGAAAGTAATAAAAAAAGGGTCGGTAATAAAAAAAGCCACTTAAGATATGAAAACTATTACACAATAGGCTTAGAGCATATACAATAAAAAAAAAAAAAAAGAAAACATGTTGATCTCTGTGAATTTTTCTGCTAGCCTAATGATTTTTTGGTTTTGAAAATTTTCTAAGTAGTATGCGATATAGAGGAACCGGGAAATAAAGGGTGTAAAATAGGGGGGAAATAGGGTTTAAAAATGTTGAATATCGAAAACCAAAATTTTTTGGACGAAAACCAAAATTTTTGAGAAAAAAATTGATTTTTGAAAATAACGGATTTTATAGAAAAATGTCCCAGCTGGGGAAAGTAGCATTTTCAATCACTCAAGTTGAATTTACTCGAGATAAGAGAAGGCAATAAAAAATCTGTGAAAGTAATAAAAAAAGGGTCGGTAATAAAAAAAGCCACTTAAGATATGAAAACTATTACACAATAGGCTTAGAGCATATAGAATAAAAAAAAAGAAAACATGTTGATCTCTGTGAATTTTTCTGCTAGCCTAATGATTTTTTGGTTTTGAAAATTTTCTAAGTAGTATGCGATATAGAGGAACCGGGAAATATAGGGGGGGAAATAGGGGGGAAATTAGGTTTAAAAATGTTGAATATCTTGGACGGAAACCAAAATTTTTTGGACGAAAACCAAAATTTTTGAGAAAAAAATTGATTTTTGAAAATAACGTATTTTATGGAAAAATGTCCCAGCTGGGGAAAGTAGCATTTTCAATCACTCAAGTTGAATTTACTCGAGATAAGAGAAGGCAATAAAAAATCTGTGAAAGTAATAAAAAAAGGGTCGGTAATAAAAAAAGCCACTTAAGATATGAAAACTATTACACAATAGGCTTAGAGCATATAGAATAAAAAAAAAGAAAACATGTTGATCTCTGTGAATTTTTCTGCTAGCCTAATGATTTTTTGGTTTTGAAAATTTTCTAAGTAGTATGCGATATAGAGGAACCGGTAAATATAGGGGGGGAAATAGGGTTTAACAATGTTGAATATCTTGGACGAAAACGAAAATTTTTTGGACGAAAACCAAAATTTTTGAGAAAAAAATTGATTTTTGAAAATAACGGATTTTATAGAAAAATGTCCCAGCTGGGGAAAGTAGCATTTTCAATCACTCAAGTTGAATTTACTCGAGATAAGAGAAGGCAATAAAAAATCTGTGAAAGTAATAAAAAAAGGGTCGGTAATAAAAAAAGCCACTTAAGATATGAAAACTATTACACAATAGGCTTAGAGCATATACAATAAAAAAAAAAAAAAAAGGAAAACATGTTGATCTCTGTGAATTTTTCTGCTAGCCTAATGATTTTTTGGTTTTAAAACTTTTCTAAGTAGTATGCGATATAGAGGAACCTGGAAATATAGGGTGTAAAATAGGGGGGAAATTAGGTTTAAAAATGTTGAATATCTTGGACGGAAACCAAAATTTTTTGGACGAAAACCAAAATTTTTGAGAAAAAAATTGATTTTTGAAAATAACGGATTTTATAGAAAAATGTCCCAGCTGGGGAAAGTAGCATTTTCAATCACTCAAGTTGAATTTACTCGAGATAAGAGAAGGCAATAAAAAATCTGTGAAAGTAATAAAAAGAGGGTCGGTAATAAAAAAAGCCACTTAAGATATGAAAACTATTACCAGAGACTTCAAATCAGAGACGGAGTGTCACTCTCTTAAATACTTGGCGGCAGAATCTCAAGAAAATCTCAAGGCCCATATCGTACGGTCAAAGTTATCGTAAAAAAGCTCAAATATCGTATTTACCGAATTCGTTCCACTGACTTGTTCTATCAAATGTGGCTGGTTTTTATTGATTTTATACAATTCTTAAAGACTCGCTTGATACGTTTCTGCAATAAAAAACTTTTGAAAAAAAAAACTTACAAAACATCAAGAAAACATGTATAAAGTGTCCAAAAGTGGAAAAGTGTAACGAAGAACGTAATAGAAAACAGCCTTATTTTCATTTATTAATTACATATTCATTCATTCACAATATATGAAATTACATACGCGTACATGTTTGTGATCTATGGAATTCCCTTTAAAAAACAGATTCAAATCTGCCCTTGGGTATAGGAATTGGAGAAAGAGGTGTTTTAGTATAACGGTTGATTTTAGATTTTTGGCATTGTAAACATTGACTGGACCAGGTATTGAGTTCTTTACTCATACCAGGCCAAAAATATCTTGAGCTAATGAGTCTCCTTGTAGCTTTTGTACCAGGGTGTGATATACCATGTATTTTTTCAAATATAATTTTCCTAATTTGCCCCTGACATTTCGCAGACAATTTCAAAATTAAATACAGGAATTTGGTAAAGTTTTAAATTGCTGTTCGACTTGAGA
This sequence comes from Ornithomya chloropus, assembly GCA_963971445.1. NCBI lineage: Eukaryota > Metazoa > Arthropoda > Insecta > Diptera > Hippoboscidae > Ornithomya > Ornithomya chloropus. The sequence continues at coordinate 40,993,758 of OZ020531.1, forward strand.
AGGGAATTTTTTAATTCGGCGTCATTTTCTTGTTCCTTATAAAGAACTTTCATATTTAAATCAGTACAGTGTAGTACGTCAATTTCAAAAGCTCTAGAAAAGGTGTCTGCCACAATGTTTGCGTCTCCTCGTATGTACCGTATGTCATTAGTAAATTGAGAGATATATTCTAGATGTCGAGTTTGCCTTGGGCTTCTCTCTGTTTTAGAATTTAATGCCATTGTTAATGGTTTATGATCCGTAAAGACTGTAAACTGTCTTCCTTCAAGTATGTATTTAAAATGTTTGATACATAAATAAATAGCTAAAAGTTCTCGATCGAACGTACTATATTTAATTTCAAACGGAAAAAGTTTTTTTGAAAAGAATGCTAATAGTTCTGTCGAACCATTTGAGAACATCACGAATTGCAATGTTTGAAGCGTCTACGGTTAAAGACAATTTTGCTTCTCTATGGAAATGATTCAACAGAACCTTTGAGGCAAAATTGTCTTTAATACGCTCAAACGATTTGATGGATTCATCATCCCAAATTAAAGTTTTGCCTTAGTCTTAAGAGCCTTATTAATTATAGAATGTATCGGACATGTCAACTCTGCTAATTTTGGAACGTATCGATGATAATAATTGATCATTCCAACAAATTTTTGAGCTTGTTTGACGGACTTAGGACGGAAGTTTGTGCCGAATTCCTTAACCCAAATGGCATTCTAACAAATTCGAACATGTCAAATGGAGTTGTAATGGCTGTTTTGTAAATGTCGGCTTCAGTCATAGGGATATGGTGGTAAGCTTTTACTAAATCTAATTTGGAAAATATAGATTTGTTCCGTAGATTTATACTAAAATCATGAATGTGAGGCAACGGATAGCGATCAGGAATAGTGACACAGTTTAAGCGTCTAAAATCACCAAAAGGACGCCATTCATTAGTATCCTTTTTGGCTACTAAATGAAGAGGTGAAGCCACAAAAGAATTGGATGGCCTACAAATACCTGATTTGACTAAAAAATCGAATTCTGTCTTGGCGACTTTATATTTGATAGGATCAAGTCGTCTTGATTTTGAGAACGGAAGGACTCCTTCAGTTACTAGTCTGTGTTCAGTATTGTGTTTGACCGGTTTGGTGTAATCTGGTTCAGAGGTCAAACTTGGATATTTTTTTAATAGTTCGAAATATTTATTTTCTGTGAGGAATAATTTGGGTAACTTTACTTTACAACAAGCCATAATGGCATCAACGGATAAATTGGTTAAAGGATCGCTTGCGTTAAACGTCAATTAGTAATCCGTATTTGCTGAGGAAGTCAGCACCTAGATTCGGCCTTGAAATGTCGGCAATTAGAAAAATAAAAGGAAATTCACGACGAAGATTCAAATTAACATTTAATAGTTTCTTGCCGTATGTTGGTATAGGTGAGCCGTTAGCAGCTGTTAATGTTATGTCGCACGAACGTTTTTGGTGCGGAAATTTGGAAGCAGGTAAAACGGATATTTCTGCACCACGATCAATCAAAAATTTTAGACCGTTGTCCTTATCAAATATAAATAGGCGACGTGATGAATATTCAAAACTTCCATTGTTAGTCGCCGCAACAATGGACTTATTTAGTTCGTTGACGAATTCTTGAAATTACAGGGTTGAATAAATTTTTTGGGCTTTGTTTTGGTATCTGTGGTGATACCAACAAAGACCATTATTTCGTAAATTAGATCTGCTACGTGAGCGTGATCTAAATCGAGAAAAAGGTCTAGACTTGCGCTGATTCATCTGTGATCTAAGACTCGTTACTTTAAGCGTTAATTTGTTGATATTCTCACAAAGTAACGTTTGAGTCTTAAGTAATGTCTGAATTGCCAAATTATTTGTGTCATTGGAGTAAGAATTAATGGTATGTACTTCTGGCTGATTACTCACTTCCCAAATATTATCAGCTAATTTCACTAACTCATTTATATTTGTAATGTTTGAGCCAGTAAGAGCAACGGTTAAACTCTTAGGTAATAGACGTTTAAGCACATCAGGACTAAAACTTTATCCAGAAAGGATTAAGAGATGTCGGTAAAACTCGGATGGTTTGCGATCTCCCATATCTGATTCGGACAAAACTTTATCTAATCGAGAATTCTCGCTAAGGGAGTGCCTTTCAATGCGAATTTTTTTAAAAGAAGAATATTTATCTGTTGCCGGAGGGTCTCGGATAAAATCAAGAACAGTTTTAATTGTTTCTTGCGGTAGAGATATAAGTACATATTCGTACTTACTTGTGTCTTGTGTAATGCCTTTATAATTAAATTGTACTTCGGCTTGTATGAACCAAACGTCAGGAAAATCAGTCCAGAAAGGGGGAAGTTTAACAGATGTAGCACAAATTTCACTATTAATTGTATTGTTTACTGGGTTTGTATGTATATTTGTATGCAAGTGTGCATCATTAATGTTATTATTGTTATTTATATTAATATGAGTGTTAGGTTGTGTAAGTTCTTGTGTCATGTTTTCTAACATGAGATCTATTATGCTGTTATTGGTGAAAGTTCTATTTGTTGAAGTATGTGGAGGTGTATGTTGTAATGCCATTTTTATCTCGGAGAGAGAATTTACAATGATGAAAAATTTTGAAGTTTCTCTTTTTTTTTTTTTTTGAACTTTGTTTTTATTATTTGTTTTTAATGAAACTTTCTTAAAAATTCTGAAATTTGTTTTTTATTTTTCAATGAAAAATTTTATGTCCTTTTTGATTTTTCTTATGAAAGAAAGATATCCTTTTATATATGTGGCGAAGTTTTCATTGAGCCAATAAGATTTTATTTAATTTAATTTAAGATTTAATTAAAGAACTTAAACTAGTATTAACAACAATGTTTTGCGCGCTTCTTCAAGCAAGAGAGTTTTTTTAACATTCTAGAAAGAACTTTTAATTATTGATTGTAACATATCGATAAATTATTGTTGAGGTTGCCACAATACTCCCCTGCTAGATGTAGCGATACCAGTCGTTATTCGAAATGAATCCTACGCTTAGATTTTTGTAGTGTTTCGTTTGTTACGTTAGGCGTTTCAAGAGCCGTCGTACATTCATTACAAAAAAACACTGGTTTTAATCGGTCTATGTTGATTTTAGTACGTGTACCTTTAATTAATATTTCGTAGTATTTTGATTTTCGATTGATGACAGGAAATGGGCCATCATAAGGATGAGACAATGAGGGACGGACTGAATCGTTTCGAACAAAAACGTGTGTAGCAGTACTCAAAGCTGGTGCAATAAAAGAACGTGGTGTTGTATGATGTGACGTATCCGCCGGGCATAACTTTTGCATTGCCGATTTAAAACAAGCAACGGTTTCACTTGAAAGCGGTGTCGTTTTTTTCAATACTAAAAATTCTCCCGGTACACGTAGGGTACAACCATAAACAAGTTCTGCAGGGGATGCATTGATGTCCGGTTTAAATGCTATACGGAAACCAAGAAGGATTGTGGGTAGATAATAAGTCCATTTCGCAGGATCGTGATATAAAATTGCGGCTTTAAATTGTCTGTGCCACCTCTCTATTAATCCATTCGCTTGAGGGTGGTATGGCGTTGTTTTTAAATGCGTTGCACCAATCATAGTAATTAATTCTGTAAAAATATTTGATTCGAACTGCCTTCCTTTATCCGAAGTAATACGGAGAGGAACACCAAAGCGTGATATCCAGCCTCTCAATAGTGCTTTAGCAACCGTTTCAGCTGTCATATCGGATATTGGTATAGCTTCAGGCCATCGTGTGTATCGATCAATTATTGTAAGACAATATCGCTGTCCTTCGCATGACGGAAATGGTCCGATAATATCAATATTTATATGAGTAAAACGTTGTTGTTGTTGTTGTTGTTGGGTGCGTTTTGATGCGTTTTGGTGCGTTTTAATGCGTTTGTTGTTGTTGTTGTTGTTGTTGTTTGGTGCGTTTTAATGCGTTTTGATGCGTTTTGATGCGTTTTAATGCGTTTGTTGTTGTTTGGTGCGGTTTTTTGTTTGTCGGATGTTATACCAGATGCTACAAACCAAAAATCCATTGAGGTGAACCATGCCTCGACATTATTGGCAGACATGACTGGTACCGGCAAACGTGCGTAAACTGTAGAAATACTAGTTGATGGTTCGTTGCGTGAATCGTTTGGATCATTCATGATACGATTGATTGTAATTGTTGCGTGAACAGATTAATTTAAGGTCACCAATTTGGCGAAGTTTTCATTGAGCCAATAAGATTTTATTTAATTTAATTTAAGATTTAATTAAAGAACTTAAACTAGTATTAACAACAATGTTTTGCGCGCTTCTTCAAGCAAGAGAGTTTTTTTAACATTCTAGAAAGAACTTTTAATTATTGATTGTAACATATCGATAAATTATTGTTGAGGTTGCCACATATATATATATATATATGCCAATACACTTATTATGACATATATTTTTTTATGTATGTAAACTTACATATGTATATTCTTCTTATCAATTCTTATTAATGGACATTCCTCCGTTGGTTAACCCGTTCTTGATTTATAATTGTTGTTGTTATTATTATTGCTGCAATTGTCGCTGTTATTGTTGTTTTTGTTATTATTGTTGCATATTTGTTGGTGACGAAGAGTTGAAATGCTGTGTTGCATTTACTTGACGTATTGGATTAATGGATTGATTTAAAGGACGCTGCGTTTGTTGTTGCCATGTGTTGTTATTCGTGTTGGAGGATGATAGCGGTAAAGTGCCTTGACGTTTTACCTGAATCAATTTTCCATTAGGCAAACGGAAAGTCTCGGGAGGGTCTGTACCACTAGGTGTTGATGTGCGAAGTCTAATAATAGTGTGTCGTACTATTGGTGTTGTCAAGCCCGGTCGCAAGATCGCCAAATGAAGTGCACCGTTGTTTTTATATTAAATGAGGTTCACTGTTGTTTTTATATTTTTATTATAACAAAAATTTATTTTTATTAAATCATTAAAACTGATTGACAATCTTTTTAGATTGTCTATAAAAAAATTGTTGTTAATGTCTAGAAAAAAATTGTTGTTTTCGCGTAGAGTTTGAAAATAAAAAAAAAAAACTATTTTATTTTATTAAACTTAATTTACGCTATACATGTTCGACAACTTAAAGATGCTAGCTAAGTGTGTTTTATTCTAGGTGTTTTCTTATATTTATAGATTCACTACATACATGTGTTTGTGTGTATGTGGTATGTGTGGGAACGCTACTAATACGATGTGTCGATTGGGCATTTGCCAATTTAGAGATTTGAGAAAAGCCTTGCAATCGGCAATAAGAGCTAGTAAAAAGGCTTGCTTTAAATAAATCTGCGCTGAGGCCAACGTGAACCCCTGGGGAACAGCTTAGAGAGTAGTTACCAAAAAACTCACCAAGGGTATCCCTAACCAACGGACCCTGTGGCCTTAAGGAGTATAATAAAAACATTGTTTCCAGCAAAACCGGCAGGACCAGAAATAATCGTGGATCTTTCTGGAGAAGAAATTAAACCCATCACCCAAAAAGAGTTCAAAATAGCCACAATAAACATAGCCGATTCTAAAGCACCAGGGCCCGATGGCATCCCAAATAAAGCTCTGAAGGCTATGATCGAGAAGATACCCGACTTATTTGTCGAAACCTACCAGAAGTTCCTGGAGGATGGTACATTTCCAAAATGCTGGAAACGACAAACCCTAGTGCTAATACCGAAAGGTAAACCGGAACCCGGAACCGTGCAGGCATCGCCCTATATGCTTGCTGGACACTCTAGGAAAGATACTAGAGAAGATCATATATTGCTCGGTGGTAACTCTTGACATCAAAAACGCCTTTAACACAGCAAGCTGGCCTGTAATCTTGAACGCGGTTAGAAGAATAAATGCCCCGCAGGACTTATTCAAATTAGTTAAGAGTTATTTCGAGGAGAGACAGACAGTTCATATTTGGCAGTCGTGAAGTAGACACGTGGCAAATTTATTATGGAAAAATATTCGATAAACCAACGTGTTTTAATTGTTAAACATTTTATCAAAATCAATCATCGATTACTGTGACAATGAGAAAGTTACGTGAAATTTTTGGGAGAAACAACGTGCCAACAAAACGCACTATTTATCGTGTAGTGAATGATTTCAAAGAAAGAGGGTCTGTAGGTGATAGGCCCAAGCATGGACCACAACGTACATCAAGATCGGCTGAAAACATTACTGCTGCTCAAAAAAGTGTTCAAAACAATCCATCAACCTCAATCCGACGCCGTGCTCAGGAGCTTGGTTTTCCAAGAACAACTTTGCACAAGGATTTGCATTTGTTTCCATATTCAGATTCAGTTGACACAAGAGCTTCCTCCACAAGACCATTTACGCCGCCGTACATATGCCAATAGAATGTTACAGTTCGCCCATGACAACTCCGATTTTCATAAAAAAATCTTAATGAGTGACGAAACCCTCAAATTATTCATCAATCACCTTTGCATCCATTAAAAGTGACAGTCTGGTGTGCAATTTGTTCAGGAGGAATCATTGGACCAGAGACTCAAATACAGAGACGGAGTGTCACTCTTATAAAATCTTGTCGGCAGAATCTCAAGACAAATTGTAGGTCGCTATCGTACGGTCAAAGTTATCGTAAAAGGCACAAATATCGTATTTACCAAATTCGTTCCACTGACGTGTTCTATCATATGTGGCTGGTTTTTTTTGATTTTATACAAATCTTAAGGACTCGCTCGATACGTTTCTGCAATAAAAAATTTTTGAAAAGAAAAAATTTGCAAAACATCACGAAAACATGTATAAAGGGTCGAAAAGTGGAAAAGTGGGACGAAGAACGTAATAGAAAGCAGCCTTATTTTCATTTATTAATTACATATTAATAATTACATATTCATTCATTCATAATATATGAAATTACATGCGTATAAATGTTTGTGTTCTAAGGAATTCCCTTTAAAAAACAACCCAAGTCGTGTGCCACAATCACAAACACTTCTTTGCTTTGTATGCACATACAAACCATGGTATTCCCTTTGCTTTGCTTATAAGCATAGAAAAAGCAACAACAGTACACATGCGTAAAAAACGAAGAACAAAAAAAACCAATGCTTCGCTATTTTCGGTCCGGAAGAAATTATGAGGAAATTTACAATGGATTAGAATATTTGCACACGGACACAAAACCCCTTGCTTCCCGCATCTCTTTCCCCATGTACTTGCGAAATCTCGCAACATCGCCTTGAAATGGTTGAAAAATCAAAATTTTAACAAATCTTCAAATCAGCTTTGCTATGTGCGCTATCGAAACAAAAGCATATTAAGTTCCTCCTAGCATATGTGGATTTATGGTTATATGCATAAGGAAAAAAGTTACAAAATAAATCTTAACACGGTATGTATAAAGCAAGTATTTTATATAAAGTATTTTTTCCAACTGGGTTTTAAACTTGCCTATTTATATATATGACTACGTAGCCTTAAGAAATTGGACGTTTCGAAACGATTTGAAAAATCTTTTCCCAAAATTTTGACAAGTGTTGTAATTTTATTTTGTGAAAAAAAATTTCTTTTGTAATTGTCAGTATTTTATTCATTTTCTACTCAGAAAGCATTGACGCTCCCCATTACAGAGGAGAGAGATCATTATTCTAACTATTTGAATGTTTGAAGAAAAAACGTTTAATATTGGAAGAAGATTTAATAGATTTTGTTCCTAGAAGCGAATTTAAATGCAATGACAGATAATGAGAAAAATGAGATTTGCGTTATATGCTTGGATGAGAAACGCTCACCAGTGGGCTTACAATGCGGCCATACGTTCTGTACTGCATGTCTCACACATTATAAAACCTATCAGAAGTATGCTTGGGCCAGTCGTTGCCCCATATGTCATACGACAATCAAAGAGAAAATACGCTCTGTGAGTATTTATCAACAAAACAATGGAACTTATTGTCAAATATTAAATTTATACTTTTCCATTAAACAAATCATTGCAACCAGGTAAAAAGAAAAGCTATAGATAGTGTGGATAAGAGCCCCAGAGTGATTCGACGAAGGTTATTATCGCCACCTTCTACTAGTAATCAAAATGAAAATGAAATATCTGAAAATGAGGAAGACGCTACAAATGAGTTTCATCAGGAGTCCATCTTTTATTCCGATGATGATGTCGTAGAATATGAAAATATCCATTATGTCGAAAGGGATAGCGAAGGAAGCGACCGCGAGTATCATGTTAATAATAATTATGAAGGAAATACTATTGAAATCGACTCATCGCATAGCAACTATAGTAATAATAGAGATGACGCTTCAACAGTCAATGTTGAAAACACAAGTGTTTTGGTGATAAATGAAGATACTGAAGATGAATTGAATAATTCGACTACGGAACAATATATTGATTTGACTAATGTCGTTATTTCATCATATGAACAGCGAGAGCAGCAGCCGCAAGAACAACAACAACAGGAAGATCAATATGATGTTGCATCTGAAACGTATGTAATAATGACATCGCCTATAATGATACGCGATGTCATTAATATTGATTGAGTGGTTGATTAACAAAAAACTAAAAGGCGCATCCACAGACGAAAGAATATAAAACAAAAAAAAATAAACTAACAAATGAAATATTTTTGATCAAGCCTCTGTCAAAAGTATATCCATACGTAACAACTGATGTGTGATATTTTTTCTGTTCAATTTTTATAGAATTTTTATATATGTTCATACACATATACATATAATTCACAACCTCATAAATGGTCAAAAATCATTTGAATATTCCTTAACAAATATTTCATTATTCTATTTATGTTTTTCATTACTTCTTAGAGTGTTTTATGACCGATAAAAATCTTCATTTAATGTAGATTGAAATATTATAGGTATAGGTTTTGATTCGGAGTGCAGCGCGGTATTCTTAAGACTTGAGTTGAACATGCGATATTATTTTTGACAAAGGCCGGCTATTTAATACCCTACATCAATTACCTTAATTACATCAGTAAGTACGACACATTCTCATATAAATCGTAACAATTAAAAAATTTGCTGCAATATTGTGAAGTGCATGAAGTGTAAATTTTTTTCCATAATGTACAGAACATTTTATTCAGAACTCTCAAAAGTAAAAATTATTTTATAGAAATTCTCAGATATATCTGTTTTGATAAAAAGCATGACCAGAAATTATTTTATAGAAACTTATCCGATTAATATGCTCTTCTTTATCTGGACGCAAACATGAGTCCGAATACCATCTTACAGTAAGTCGTCCGTGTAGTCCATTCTATACCAAGCCAAGTAATTTGTCTAATTTTTTTCATATACGAACCAATTTAATTGATTCACTTGGATTCCCAGAGACGCGTTAGAAACAAAATTATTAATTAGAATAAAAGCTTGATTCATTCCTTGATTTAGAGCAGACCAAGCCTTTGCACCCACCGTCAGTTATAATGATCGATTCAGAAACAAAATCTGAACCGATTTATTCATGTCCGTCTATACGTCTATCCATGTAAATTTGTGCGTCCATGTAAATCTGTCTGTCCATGTAAATTTGTGCACAAGCTTCAGTTTGCTTTTTTAAGATATTTCAATGAAATGAAATGGACATGTATTGGGCCAAATAGGAACACTATTGAAAATGGATAGGATTAACCATTTTTAGAACCTCTTCTCATAAAAGATCCTGTTATAATATAATTATATTAATGTAGGGTTCTTATAGTTTTTATTGAATTTTAATCAATTACATTTTAGTTTCAAATAAGTTTTTAGTAGAATGTACATATAATTTTGTATTAGTTTTAGTTTAACACTTTAAACATCAGCGTTTAAGTTTTTTGATTCTATATATACAGTACACGTCACTGCTGTGAGCTCTCTACAATCTTTCTATAACTTCTTTTACTCTATTCGATTGCTTCTACTTCATTTCACAACTGAACTCTTAGACTTCTTAACAACTTAACACTTCGGCAACTTTTTCTCTACTGCCTGTTTCTTCTTCTCCAGCTCTACATTTCTATACCACTACAACTCCACACTTCTACATCTCTGCACCTCAACAACTCCACATTTCTACATCTCTGCACCTCTACAACTCCACATTCCTACATTAATAATAATAATATTATTAATATTAATAATAATATAAATATATTAATTAATATTTGAATTGTGAATTTGAATTGTATTATTTTTATAATTTTTATACCCTCCACCTCAGTGATGAGGGTATACTAAGTTTGTTCTTCCGTTTGCAACACCCAGAAGGAGGCGTCAGAGACCCTTGATCAGCGTCAAAAACTCAATCGATTTAGATATTTATGTCCGTATGTCCGTGTTTCTGTCTGTTATTGGCAATCTCACGGGCGTAAATTTTGAGATATTGAACTGAAATTTTGTGCAGGCACTTTTAGTTTATGCACGCAGATCACTATTTAAAATGGACAAAATCGGTCAAGAGCCACGCCCACAATCAACAAAATTATATTTATCGGCCTCAAATATTGGCAGATAAATATATTGAAATTTGGTATGTGCGTCTATGAGTATTAGCTTCATCGATATGCTAAAATTAGTCATAATTGCATAACAAACACTCCCACAATGAATAAAAATCTTTATATCTGCCACAAAAGTTGATCTAGGAACTTGAAATTTGGTACGCGTATACACAATTATCCCATCTACTGGTGTGCCAAAAATGTGCCTGGTCGAATAACAGACACGTCCACAATCGACATAAATCTATGTGTCTGTCACAAAAGTTGACCTAGGAACTTGAAATTTGGTACGCATATACATAGTTATCCAATTGACTGACGTGCTAAAAATGGGCGTGGTAACAGACACGCCCACAATTTACAAAAAAACATATTTAACGTAAAAGCAGAGACTCAAATACAGAGACGGAGTGTCACTCTTATAAAATCTTGTCGGCAGAAGACAAATTGTAGGTCACTATCGTGCGGTCAAAGTTATCGTAAAAGGCACAAATATCGTATTTACCGAATTCGTTCCACTGACGTGTTCTACCATATGTGGCTATTTTTTTTTTGATTTTATACAAATCTTAAGGACTCGCTCGATACGTTTCTGCAATAAAAAATTTTTGAAAAAAAAAATTTGCAAAACATCACGAAAACATGTATAAAGGGTCGAAAAGTGGAAAAGTGGGACGAAGAACGTAATAGAAAGCAGCCTTATTTTCATTTATTAATTACATATTCATTCATTCTTAAATACATGAAATTACATGCGTATAAATGTTTATGTTCTAAGGAATTCCCTTTAAAAAACAACCCAAGTCGTGTGCCACAATCACAAACACTTCTTTGCTTTGTATGCACATACAAACCATGGTATTCCCTTTCCTTTGCTTATAAGCATAGAAAAAGCAACAATAGTACACATGCGTAAAAAACGAAGAACAAAAAAAACCAATGCTTCGCTATTTTCGGTCCGGAAGAAATTATGAGGAAATTTACAATGGATTAGAATATTTGCACACGGACACAAAACCCCTTGCTTCCCGCATCACTTTCCCAATGTACTTGCGAAATCTCGCAACATCGCCTTGAAATGGTTGAAAAATCAAAATTTTAACAAATCTTCAAATCAGCTTTGCTATGTGCGCTATCGAAACAAAAGCATATTAAGTCAACTCATAGACGCACATACCAAATTTCAATATATTTATCTGCCAATTTTTGAGGCCGATAAATATAATTTTGTTGATTGTGGGCGTGGCTCTTGACCGATTTTGTCCATTTTAAATAGTGATCTGCGTGCATAAACTAAAAGTGCCTGCACAAAATTTCAGTTCAATATCTCAAAATTTACG